>LR738713.1:498619867-498686156 GCA_902687465.1 Secale cereale
GCGCCGCCAGGGCGCCTGGAGCCCTGGTGCCCCCCCCCCCCGGCTGTCCTTCGGACGCACGGTAGTTTCCGGAACGCTGATTTTTTATATAATTTTTCTGGATTTTTCCTGGCAGTTCTCGTAACGTGAAAACCTGAAATACAAAAACAGCCGAAAACAGAAACTGGCACTGGGGTGCACTGGATTAGTAAGTTAGTCCAAATATGATCAAAAGTGTATGGAAGTGTATGAATATCATAGCAATATCACCCAAAAGTGGCATGGAGCAAGCAGAAATTATAGATACGTTTTGGACGTATCACCGCCAAGCTCCATGCTGCCCCGTGCCCCTTCGGCCTCCTCGACGACCTCTACGTCGCTCGTGCCATCGGCATCCCGTCCATGCAGTCTTCGTCCTTCCCCTGCACCTCGCCATGGTCCCGCGCCGCTCCGTGCGCCCCGCCGCCCGCGGCGCCCGACCGCCTCCCCTCCGACCACCTCCGCTCCGCCCCTCCTTCGTGCGAGCCGCCCCCGGCCATCTCCGGCCCAGATCCGGCGGGATCCGGCTGTGGACCGCCCCGAGTCCATCCCCGTCTCCCTCGTCAGACCAGCAACGTCCCCGCCGGCCGCACCTCTTCTTCGTCCAAGCAGAGACGAGACGGCCACGCTCCGCTCCTTCCTGGGTCGATGGGAGAGCATGGCTTCGACCTGAGCTCTCCTACACCGTCGTCTTTAGCAGCAACGGCAGGCCGACAGAACTGGCCGGCATGGCCCTCCTCGCGCCTCTACTTCGTCTCCAGCAGCCTCGTGCCCGCCATGGCCGCCTTTGCAGTTGCTTCATTTTGGACCGTCGAGACCGGCAAGTCCAACCAGCACCGATGCCCCAAGGGCCCTGTGTACGACTGCGGGGATTTTCCGGAATTGTTGTTGTTATTTCCAGCCTCATTTAAAATGCCTAGATAGCTAGTTTACTTATGCTTCACCTCTCGCCATGTTAAAACCCTTTTAAACTTGTTGGGTTCATAACGAGATCAAACTAAATATTCTAATGTGGTACTTTTTCAATATGCAACTCGTTGCATATTGAGCTCCACTTAATTTGTAATATTGTTTGAGCACTTTGCCATGCCTTGCATATTTAAACCGGACATGCATCATACTTGCTTGTGCATCATGATATGCTTATGCTTGTGTGTTTACCGTGTTGTTTGCTTCTTTCCGGTTGCTTCTCTCGTTAGCTTCGGTTTCGCTCCGAAGTTGTGAGGATTCGTTCAACTACCTCTGTTTGTCTTCTTCATGGACTCGTTCTGCTTCTTTGCGGAATACCAGGCAAGATGACCATTCCCCGATATCACCTCTATCTTTGCCTATGCTAGTTGTCACGCTCTTTAGATATGCCTCGATGCCTATTCTTGTTTTGTCATCCTCCTATGTTACCATGAACACTCTAACCGCCCTCCTAGCAAACCGTTGATTGGCTAAGTACGCTTTTGCTCAGCCCCTCTTATAGCGTTGTTAGTTGCAGGTGAAGTTTTGAAGATTGCTCCATGTACGGACTTGTTTATTGGGATAACACAATATATATATATATATATATATATATATATATATATATATATATATATATATATATATATATAATTAAAATAATGCACCTATATATTGGTAATGGGTGGAAGGCTTGGCCTTCTGCTTGGTGTTTTGTACCACTCATGTCACCTTAGGACCCGATAAACCGGTGTTATGTTCTTTGATTTTGCATTCCAAACACGGTTGGGGTTTATGGGCCCCCCTTGATAATTCGCACTACTTAAAGCTTTTCCAGCAAGACCCAACATTGGTACTACATTTGCCTAACAACTAAAATTTGCATAGGGACTAGCTACCCCGAGTTCTTAATTAACAACCCGGGCCAGTGCTCCTCTTGAGTGTTGGTCCAAACTGGGGGTCCTGCAGGGCCACCACGGAGAAACTCGAGGATTGGTTCCTCTAGCATCGCCCATCTGGTCATGGCGTGAGACAAGATACGCGCGGCTCCTATAAGGGTGTCGGCACGCCGGGAGGTCTTGCTGGATTAGTTTTACCTTTGTCGAAATATCTTGAGCACAGGATTCCGAGGATACTCGGGTCTTCCCAATTTGGAGTTGCGACTCCGCAGATCGTGAGCTTGTGATGGGCTAAGTTGGGACACCCCTGCAGGGTTTTGAACTTTCGAAAGTTGTGCCCGCGGTTATGTGGCGGATGGGAATTTGTTAATATCCGGTTGTAGATAACTTGACACCATATCCATAAGAATACTCTACTTGTGTGAGTAACCATGACGGTCTCTTTCCGAAGGGCTTCAGGAAGTGAACACGGTGGGGTTATGCATGAACGTGAGTAGCTAGGGTCACTTATTGATCATCTTTGGCGACTGTTGGCATATATTCTCATCTCGCTCTGAATTCGTAAGCTAGTTGCTTAGTGCTTGCTGCAGCCACTTTATTACATGTCCACACCTAAAGGCTTTGTTAGTTTTGATACCCGGGAATGGGATTGCTGAGTCCTTGTGACTCACAGATTACAACACACACCAGATGCAGGTACAGCCGAGAACAACGCAGGAGATGGACAAGAACTTCACTGGGAGTTCGATGAAGAGCGTGGTCATTTCTAAGTTATGTATCCTGTCGATCAGTAGTGGTTCCTACTAGGGGCGATCGGGACTTGTGTTTGTAGTATCTTTTCTCGTTTTGGATTTCGTCCGTAGTCGGACCATGTGTTATTTGGATGAATGTATGTTATTGTATTCATTGTGTGACGTGGCGAGTGTAAGCCAACTATTTTACTCTTTCATCCCTGATATTTTACATGAGTTGTGCAAAGATACCACGCTTGCGACCATTCCAGAATGCGCTTATGTCTCTAAGTCGTGCCTCGACACATAGGAGATATAGTCGCATCCTGGGCATTAAAATCTCCATCAACATCTTCACCAGCACCATCTCCTGTCAAACCGAAGTTCATCTCTTGTATCCAATCTTTGTCCCAATGCCTCAGATTGGTACCTGTGGGTTGCTAGTAGTGTTGATTACTCCTTGTAGTTGATGCTAGTTGGTTTATTCGGTGGAAGATCATATGTTTAGATCCATTATGCATATTAATACCCCTCTGATTATGAAGATGAATATGATTTGTGAGTAGTTACATTTCTTCCTGAGGACATGGGAGAAGTCTTGCTATAAGTACTTGTGTAAATTTGGTATTCGTTTGATATTTTGATGAGATGTATATTGTCTTTCCTCTAGTGGTGTTATGTGAATGTCGACTACATAACACTTCAGCGTTGTTTGGGCCTAGAGGAAAGCATTGGGAAGTAATAAGTAGATGATGGGTTGCTAGAGTGACAGAATCTTAAACCCTAGTTTATGCGTTGCTTCGTAAGGGGCTGATTTGGATCCATATGTTTCATGCTATGGTTAGGTTTACCTTAATACTTCTTTTGTAGTTGTGGATGCTTGCAATAGAGGTTAATCATAAGTGGGCTGCTTGTCCATGGAAGGGCAGCACCCAAGCACCGGTCCACCCACATACCAAATTACCAAAGTAACGAACGCGAATCATATGAGCGTGATGAAAACTAGCTTGACGATAATTCCCATGTGTCCTCGGGAGCGCTTTCCTTTATATAAGAGTTTGTCCAGGCTTGTCCTTTTGCTACCAAAAGGATTGGGCCATCTTGCTGCACCTTATTTACTTCTATTACTTGTTACTCGCTACCAATTACCTTATCACAAAACTATTTGTTACCGATAATTTCAGTGCTTGCAAAGAATACCTTACTGAAAACTGCCTATCATTTCCTTCTGCTCCTCGTTGGATTCGACACTCTTACTTATCGAAAGGACTACGATAGTGATACATCTCCAATGTATGTATATTTTTTATTATAGCATGCTATTATATATGATGTTTTGGATGTTTAATGGGCTTTATTATACACTTTTATATTATTTTTTGGACTAACCTATTAAACCAAAGGCCCAGACCAGATTGTTGTTTTTTGCCTATTTCAGGGTTTTGCAGAAATGGAATATCAAACGGAGTCCAAACGGAATGAAACCTTCAGGAGATTTTTTTTTGGAACGATATCTTCACGGGAGACTTGAGAACCATGGTAGAGGGCATAAGTGGCGTCCACGAGGGTGGGGGGCACGCCCCCTGCCTTGTGGGCCCCACGTTGCTTCCCGAATGCCCTCCTTCCTCCTATATATACCCTTGTACCCTGAAAACATCGAAGCAACAAAGAAAACCATAATTCGACCGTCGCAACCTTCTGTTCCCATGAGATCCCATCTTGGGACATGTTCCGGAGCTCCGCCGGAGGAGGGATCTTCCACGGAGTGCTTCTACATCAACACCATCGCCTCACCATGAGTTGTGAGTAGTTAACTGATACGTCTCCAATGTATCTATAATTTTTTATTGTTCCATGCTATTATTTATGATGTTTTGGATGTTTAATGGGCTTTGTTATACACTTTTATATTATTTGGGACTAACCTACTAACCCAAAGGCCCAGTCCAGATTGCTGTTTTTTGCCTGTTTTACGATTTAAAGAAAAGGAATATCAAACGAAGTCCAAATGAAATGAAACCTTCGGGGGAGATATTTTTGGAGCAAAATATGCACGGGAGACTTGAGAATCACGGAGTAGGGCACACGTGGCGCCCACGAGGGTGGGGGCGCCCCCCCCCCCTATAGGGCGCGCCCCCTGCCTCGTGGGCCCCACGTCTGGCCCCCGGTGCCCACCTTCCTCCTATATATACCTACGTACCCCGAAACTATCAGATGAACAGAGAAAACCCTAGTTCCATCGCCGCAACCTTCTGTTCCCCTGAGATCCCATCTTGGGGCCTGTTCAGGAGCTCCGCCGGAGGGGGAGGATCTACCACGGAGTGCTTCTACATCATCATCATCGCCTCACCATGAGTTGTGAGTAGTTTACCACAGACCTTCGGGTCCATAGCTAGTATCTAGATGGCTTCTTCTCTCTCTTTGGATCTCAATATAAAGTTCTCCTCGGTCTTCGAGGAGATCTATTCGATGTAATCTCTTTTTGCGGTGTGTTTGTCGAGATTCGATGAATTGTGGGTTTATGATCAAGATTATCTATGAGAAATTGGTTCTTGTCTGGAATCTTCATGTATGATTATAATATCCTTGCAAGTCTCTTCGAATTATCGGTTTGGTTTGTCCTACTTGATCTATAGTTCTTGCAATGGGAGAAGTGCTTGGCTTTGGGTTCAATCTTGCGGTGTCCTTTCCCAGTGACAGTAGGGGCAGCAAGGCATGTATTGTATTGTTGCCATCAAGGATAACAAGATGGGGTTTATATCACTAAGTTTGAGTTTATCCCTCTACATCATGTCATCTTGCTTAAGGCGTTACTCTGTTCTTATGAGCTTAATACACTAGATGCATGCTGAATAGCGGTCGATGTGTGGAGTAATAGTAGTAGATGCAGAATCGTTTCGGTCTACTTGTCTCGGGCGTGATGCCTATATATAATGATCATGCCTAGATAGTCTCATAATTATTCGCTTTTCTATCAATTGCTTGACGGTAATTTGTTTACCCACCGTAGAATATCGCTATCATGAGAGAAGCCACTAGAGAACACTATGGCCCCCGGGTCTATTCTCAACATATCAATCTACAATCTACTTTACTTTTCTGCTTTTACTTTCTATTCTTATAACCAAACATACCAAAAATACCAAACTATCATCTCTATCAGATCTCATTTTCGTAAGTGGCCGTAAAGGGATTGACAACCCCTTATCGCGTTGGCTGCGAAGTTCTTATTTGTTTGTGCAGGTGCGAGGGACTCGCGCGTGGTCTCCTACTGAATTGATACATTGGTTCTCAAAAACTGAGGGAAATACTTACGCTACTATGTTGCATCTCCCTTTCCTCTTCGAGGGAATACAACGCAAGCTCGAGAAGTAGCATTTACCACAGACCTTCGGGTCCATAGTTAGTACCTAGATGGCTTCTTCTCTCTTTTTGGATCTCAATACCAAGTTCTCCTCGGTCTTCGAGGAGATCTATTCGATGTAATCTTCTTGCGGTGTGTTTATCGAGATCTGATGAATTGTGGGTTTATGATCAAGATTATCTATGAGAAATATTTGGTTATTTTCTGAATTATATTATGTATGATTATAGTATCCTTGCAAGTCTCTTCGAATTATTGGTTTATTTTGGCCTACTAGATCTATAGTTCTTGCAATGGGAGAAGTGCTTGGCTTTGGGTTCAATCCTGCGGTGTCCTTTCCCAGTGACAACAGGGGCAGCAAGGCACGTATTGTATTGTTGCCATCGAGGATAAAAAGATGGGGTTTATATCATATTGCTTGAGTTTATCCCTCTACATCATGTCATCTTGCTTAAAGCATTACTCTTTCTTATGCACTTAATACTCTAGATGCATGCTGGATAGCGGTCGATGTTGATGACCCACAAGTTTAGGGGATCTATCATAGTCCTTTCGATAAGTAAGAGTGTCGAACCCAATGAGGAGCAGAAGGAAATGATAGGCGGTTTTCAGCAAGGTATTTTCTGCAAGCACTGAAATTATAGGTAACAGATAGTATTATGATAAGATAATTGATAGCAAGTGACAAAAGGTAAAAGTAAATAAGGTGCATCAAGGTGGGCCAATCCTTTTGGTAGCAAAGGACAAGCCTGGACAAACTCTTATATAAAGCAAAGCGCTCCCGAGGACACATGGGAATTATCGTCAAGCTAGTTTTCATCACGGTCATCTGATTCGCGTTCGGAACTTTGATAATTTGGTATGTGGGTGGACCGGTGCTTGGGTGCTGCCATTACTTGGACAAGCCTCCTACTTATGATTAACCTCTAATGCAAGCATCCGCAACTACAAAAGAAGTATTAAGGTAAACCTAACCATATCCTGAAACATATGGATTCAAATTAGCCCCTTACGAAGCAACGCATAAACTAGGGTTTAAGCTTCTGTCACTCTAGCAACCCATCATCTACTTGTTACTTCCCAATGCCTTCCTCTAGGCCCAAATAATGGTGAAGTGTCATGTAGTCGACGTTCACATGACACCACTAGAGGAGAGACAACATACATCTCATCAAAATATTGAACGAAGACCAAACTCACATGACTACTAATAGCAAGACTTCTCCCATGTCCTGAGGAACAAGAGTAACTACTCACAAGACATAATATTGTTCATGATCAGAGGGGTATTAATATGCATAATGGATATGAACATATGATCTTCCACCAAATAAACCAACTAGCATCAACTACAAGGAGTAATCAACACTACTAGCAACCCACAGGTACCAATCTGAGGTTTGGGTACAAAGATTGGATACAAGAGATGAACTAGGGTTTGAGAGGAGATGGTGCTGGTGAAGATGTTGATGAAGATAGCCCTCCCCAAGATGGGAGAGTTGTTGGTGATGACGGCGGTCACAATTTCCCCCTCCTGGAGGGAAGTATCCCCGGCAGAACAGCTCTGCCGGATCCCTAGATTGGTTTCCGCCTCGGTTCCACCTCGAGACGGCGGCGTCTGGTCCCGAAAGCCTCCTTATGATTTTTTTCCAGGTCAAAACACTTCATATTGGAGAAGATGGGCATCAAGGGCCTTCCGGCTAGCCCACGAGGCAGGGGGCGCGCCCTGGGAAGGGGGGCGCGCCCCCCACCCTTGTGGGAAGCCGGTGGGCCCCCTCGTGGACTTCTTTCGCCAAATATTTTTTATATTTTCTGAAATGACGTTCTATTGAGTTTCAGGGCTTTTGAGTTGTGCAGAATAGGTTTCCAGAGTTTGCTCCTTTTCCAGCCCAGAATTCCAGCTGCCGGCATTCTCCCTCTTCATGTAAACCTTGTAAAATAAGAGAGAAAAGGCATAAGTATTGTGACAAAACATGTAAGAACATCCCATAATGCAATAAATATCAACATATAAGCATGATGCAAAATGGACGTATCAACTCCCCCAAGCTTAGACCTCGCTTGTCCTCAAGTGAAAGCCGATATCGAAAAATATGTCCACATGTTTAGAGATAGAGGTGTCGATAAAAACAAAATACGGACATCATTCTCATAACAGCAACTTGTATAAATATTTTCATATGATTCTTATGCTAAAGTAACAATTCATCGACAATATCAAGTATGAATCATAAACTTCATTGGAAACTAACAAACTTTGATCTCGATCATTGAAGCAATTGCAATTTATTGTAACATCGGAATGGGTCAATATAAGAGCTTTTCAGCAAGCCTACATACTCAACTATCATATAGTCTTTCACAATTGCTCACACTTATGCAATATTTTTATGTTTATGGAGTTTTAATCGGACACAGAGAAAGATAGGGGCTTATGGTGTTGCCTCCCGACCTTTTACCTCAAGGGTAATGTCAACAGTAATAGATCATGAAGACTTACATCCAAATGGGTATATATGTCAGGATCTTTCCAACACAATGTGCTTGCCAAAGGATAAAATGTAAAAGGAAAGGTGAATTTCACCTTGACTCTTATAAGACAGGAATAATAGATAGGCCCTTCGCAGAGGGAAGCAGAGGTTGTCATGTGTTTTTATGGTTAGATGCACAAAGTCTTAGCATAGAAGAACTTCACTTTATATTGCCACTTGTGATAAGGACCTTTATTATGCAGTCCGTCGCTTTTATTACTTCCATATCACAAGATCGTATAAAGCTAATTTCTCCCACACTAATAAATCATACATATTTTAGCGAGTTTTCAACATGACAACTTACTTGGAAGGATCTTTCTCAATCCATAGGTAGGTATGGTGGACTCTCATGGCAAAACTAGGTTTAAGGATATATGGAAGCACAAGTAGTATCTCTACGTAGTGCGAGGAGTTTTGGCTAGCATGAGGGGGAAAGGCAAGCTCAACATGTTGGATGATCCATGACAATATAATTTATTTCAGATATAAGAAGACATAACCCATTATGTTGTCTTCCTTGTCCAACATCAACTCTTTAGCATGTCATATTTTAATGAGTGCTCACAATCATAAAAGATGTCCAAGATAGTATATTTGTATGTGAAGACTCTCTTCTTTTATTACTTCCTATTAATTGCAACGATGACCAAGACTATGGTTGTCAACTCCCAGCAACTTCTATTTATCATACTCTTGTATGTGAAGTCATTACTTCCCAAAAGATCGATATGATCTCTTTGATACTCTTTATGTTTTCTTTCTTTTATCTTGACCCAAGTGGGAAATCAAGCCCTTGACTCAACACTAATCTTTATTATATAGCTCACGGACTCGATTACAAAGGATAAAGCTCAAAAAGCAAGCGCTCACAACTAGATCATGCTAACATTATTCTACTAGATCAAGATACTACCAAAAGGATCGAACTAAGTAAAACGGTAAAGATAGGAGTGATGGTGATACGTTACCGGGGTCACTCCCCCAAGCTTGGCATTGCCAAGGGGAGTGCCCATACCCATATGATTATGTCTCCTTCTTTGGGGGTGGTGATGATGGAGTTGCAAGTAGTGATGGCGGATCCTCATATGTCGAGCGTAGGAGATCCTCCAGCTTGAGGATAATACCTTTGAGTGCACCTATGTAATCCTTCAACAAAATATTTTCACTTGTGAGATGCTTGTTTCGAATCTGAGCTAACTCAATCATCCTTAAAGCTTCTATCTCAGTTGAGGTAAAGAGATTAGGAAGGGATGTAGAGGTGTCTTCTTCTCCCGCTGCCGGAGTCGGATCTTCCACCTCCATCTTGATCTTCTTCTCCTTGTGGATCTCCTCGGGTCCTTCCCTCTTCAGATCTATCTTCATTAGCCAAGCATCGTTGTCTTCGTTGTTGGAGGAGGGAGACGACATGATGCCTGGCTTCGCGAACCCTAGCAGAAAACAGCTCTAAACAAGAACAGAGGATTTTTGCGTGATACAGAGGTCAAAACCTTCGGGAGTATATATAATGAATTTTTATCGACCAAAAGGAGTAACCCACAAGAAAACGGAGTCTAGGGGACACACGGGGTGCCCACGAGGTAGGGGGCGCGCCCTGGGAAGGGGGGCACGCCCTCCACCCTCGTGGACGGCCCGTGTCTCTTCCGGACTGCGGCTTATTTTTCTATTTTTCTAAATATTCCAACGGAGAAAAATTGCCTTTAGAACTGTTTTGGAGTCGGTTTACTTACCGTATCACATACCTCTTCCTTTTCGGAGGCTGAATCGTTCTGGAAAGTGTCCCTTATGTATTCCTCCGGGGTTACGGTTTCAATAACATTGGTTTCAACATTTATAGGATTACCTGAGATATAATGTTTGATTCTTTGACCATTTACCACCTTCGGATTTGTGCCTTCAAAGTTGTTGATTTTTATGGCACCGGAACGTTAGACCTCCTTGATAACGTAAGGTCCTTCCCACTTGGAGAGAAGTTTTCCTGCAAAAAATCTTAAACGAGAGTTGTATAGCAACACATAATCACCTACTTTAAACTCACACTTTTGTATTCTTTTGTCATGCCATCTTTTAACTTTTATTTAAACAACTTAGCATTCTCATAGGTCTGGGTTCTCCATTCATCGAGACAGCTAATGTCAAATAGCCTCTTCTCACCGACAAGTTTGAAATCATAGTTGAGCTCTTTAATAGCCCAATATGCCTTATGTTCTACCTCAAGAGGTAAGTGACAAGCTTTTCCATATACCATCTTATATGGAGACATACCCATAGGATTTTTGTATGCAGTTCTATAGGCCCATAATGCATCATCAAGTTTCTTGGACCAATTCTGCCTAGACTTATTAACTGTCTTTTGCAAGATTAATTACAACTCCCTATTACTTAGTTCTACTTGACCACTAGTCTGTGGGTGATAAGGGGATGCAATTCTATGGTTGACATCATACTTTGCAAGCATCTTACGGAAAGCACCATGACTAGTGAACCACCATCGGTCATTAGATATCTAGGGACCACAAATCTCTGAAATATAACTTCTTTAAGCATCTTAATAGAGGTGTTATGATCAGCACTACTAGTCGGAATAGCTTTTACCCACTTAGTAATGTAATCAACAGCAACTAAAATATGTGTGTACCCATTAGAGGCAGGAAACAGTCCCATATAACCAAAGCCCCAAACATCAAATGGTTCAATAACAAGTGAATAATTCATAGGCATTTCTTGACGTCTACTAATATTACCAATTCTTTGACATTCATCGCAAGATAAGACAAACTTACGGGCATCCTTGAAGAGAGTAGGCCAATAAAAACCAGATTGCAATACCTTGCGTGCAGTTCTATCTCCCGCATGATGTCCTCCATAAGCTTCGGAGTGGCACTTGCGTAGGATCTGTTCATGTTCATGCTCAGGTACACAACGTCTAATGATACCATCTACTCCTTCTTTATAAAGATGTGGGTCATCCCAGAAGTAATGTCTCAAATCATAGAAGAACTTTTTCTTTTGTTGGTATGTGAAGCTAGGAGGTATAAACTTAGCAACAATGTAATTAGCATAATCAGCATACCATGGAGTAGTACGAGAAGTATTTATGACAGCTAATTGTTCATCAGGAAAGCTATCATCAATAGGTTGTGGGTCATCAAGTATATTCTCTAACCTAGACAAGTTATCTGCTACGGGGTTCTCAGCTCCCTTTCTATCAATAATATGCAAGTCAAATTCTTGCAGCAAGAGAACCCATTTAATAAGTCTAGGCTTAGCATATTTCTTTTCCATAAGGTATTTGATAGCAGCATGATCAGTGTGAATAGTTACTTTAGAATCAACAATATAGGGTCTAAACTTATCACAAGCAAATACAACTGCTAAAATTTCTTTCTCAGTGGTAGCATAATTTCTTTGGGCACTATCTAGAGTTTTACTAGCATATTGGATAACATTCAATTTATTATCAACTCTTTGCCCTAAAACAGCTCCTACAGCATAATCACTAGCATCGCACATAATCTCAAAGGGTAAATTCCAGTCAGGAGGCTGGACAATAGGTGCAGAGATCAATGATTTCTTAAGTATTTCATATGCTTCTAGACAATCATCATCAAAGACAAAAGGAATATCTTTTTGTAAGAGATTAGTCAGAGGCCTGGAGATTTTGGAGAAGTCCTTAATGAACCTCCTATAAAACCCGGCATGACCAAGGAAACTTCATATACCTTTGATATCCTTAGGGCATGGCATCTTTTCAATAGCATCAACTTTAGCTTTGTCAACTTCAATACCTCTTTAAGAAATTAAATGTCCCAATATGATGCCTTCATTAACCATAAAGTGGCACTTCTCCCAATTCAAGACAAGATTAGTGTCTTCACATCTCTGCAAAACTCGATCAAGGTTGCTTAAGCAATCATCAAAAGAAGTTCCGTAAACGGAGAAGTCATCCATGAAAACCTCAACAATCTTTTCACAAAAATCAGAGAATATAGTCATCATGCATCTTTGAAAGGTAGCAGGTGCATTACATAAACCAAAAGGCATACATCTATAAGAAAAGTTACCGAAAGGACAAGTAAAAGTGGTCTTTTCTTGATCCCCTTTTGACACAAGTATTTGAGAGAAACTAGAATAACCATCTAGAAAGCAGAAATGAGTATGTTTGGACAACCTTTCTAGCATTTGATCAATAAATGGCAAGGGGTAATGATCTTTCTTAGTAGCTTTATTTAACTTACAGAAATCAATTACCATCCTATAACCTGTAACTATTCTTTGTTGGATCAATTCATCTTTATCATTAGGAACAACAGTCATACCTCCTTTCTGACGAACACAGTGGACAGGACTTACCCACTGACTATCAGCAATTGGATAGATAATACATGCCTCTAGAAGCTTTAGTATTTCCTTTCTTACCACTTCTTTCATCTTAGGATTTAACCGTCGCTGATGATCAATGACTTGTTTAGCATTCTCTTCCAATTTTATATTGTGTTGGCATATAGTGGGACTAATTCCCTTAAGATCATCTAGAGTATATCCAATAGCAGCACGATGCTTCTTCAGAGTTTTTAATAATTTTTCTTCTTCCTGCTCTGAAAGGTTAGCACTAATAATAACAGGATATATCTTCTTTTCATCAAGATAAACATACTTAAGATTATCAGGCAAAGGTTTAAGTTCAAACACGGGATCACCCTTGGGTCGAGGAGGATCCCCTAGGATTTCAATAGGCAAGTTTTTTTTTCAATACGGGTCCCTGTGTAAGGAATATTTCATCTATTTCCCTTCTTTCATTCATATGCATATCATTTTCGTGGTCTATCAAGTATTGTTCTAAAGGATCATTAGGTGGCACGGCAATAGAAGCAAGACCAATAATTTCATCTTTACTGGGTGGTGCCTTTTCAAGGGGTTGTCTATGGAATTTAGCAAAGTTAAAATCATGAGACATATCCCCTAACCCTACAGTAACAATATCTTTCACGCAGTCTATCTTGGCATTAACAGTATTCAAGAAGGGTCTACCAAATATAATGGGACATAATTCATCTTGTGGGGAACTAAGAACAAGAAAATCAGTAGGGTATTTAACCTTCCCACACAAGACTTCAATATCTCTAACAATCCCAACTTGTGAAATAGTGTCTCTATTAGCAAGCTTAATAGTAACATCAATCCCTTCTAACTCAACAGGTGCAATATCATGCATAATTTCGTTATACAAGTCAAGAGGGATAATGCTCGCACTAGCACCTACGCCGCATAAACCATGATAACAATGATCTCCTATCTTAACAGAGATAACAGGCAAGCCTACAACAGGTTTATGTTTATTCCTAGCATTGGGTTTGTCTATTCTAGCAGACTCTTCTTGGAGGTAAGTGACATGTCCATCTAAATCTTCTACCAAGAGATCCTTAACCATAGGAACACTAGGTTCAACTTTAATTTGCTCAGAGGGTGTAGGTGTTCTAGTATTACTCTTACGAACTACAGTTGAAGCTTGAGCATGATCCTTTATCCTAACAGGGAAAGGTGGTTTCTCAATATAAGCGGTAGGTATAACAGGATCAACATTATAAGTGATAGTCTTTTCTTCAATTTTAATAGGTTCAACTACTTTTACTTCAATAGGGGGATGGTATTTAAACCACTTCTCCTTGGGGAGATCAACATGAGTAGCAAAAGATTCACAGAAAGAAGCTACTATCCCAGAGTCAAGTCCATATTTAGTGCTAAACCCGCGTAAAACATCGGTATCCATAAAAGCTTTTACACAATCAAACTTGGGGGTCATACCTGGCTCCTTACCTTCATCGAGATCCCAATCTTTGGAGTTGCGTTTAATTCTTTCCAATAAATCCCATTTGAATTCAATAGTCTTCATCATATAAGAGCCAGAACAAGAAGTATCGAGCATGGAGCGATTATTAAGAGAAAGCCGAGCATAAAAATTTTGAATGATCATTTCTCTCGAGAGCTCATGATTGGGGCATGAATATAACATTGACTTAAGCCTCCCCCAAGCTTGAGAGATGCTTTCTCCTTCGCGAGGCCAGAAATTATAAATATAATTACGATCACGATGAACCTAGCGCATAGGGTAGAACTTCTGATGAAATTCCAACTTCAGACGATTATAGTTCCATGATCCCATATCATCGCATAGCCTAAACCATGTCAATGCATCTCCCTTCAAAGATAAAGGGAAGACCTTCTTTTTGATAACATCCTCGGGCATACCTGCAAGCTTAAACAACCCACAAACTTCATCCACGTAGATTTGGTGTAAGTCGGGATGCAGTGTTCCGTCTCCTGTAAAGGGATTTTCAAGGAGTTTCTCTATCATACCCGAAGGAATCTAAAAGCAAACATTTTCAATACGTGCAGTAGGTTGAGGAGCAACTCTTTGCTCTTCTATTCGAGGTGAAGATACCCTGAACAAGCCCCTCAAAGGATTTTGAGCCATAGTAACAAGTGACAATAAATTTCAGCACACTATATAAATTTTTCCTTACCAAAGGCGCTTCACTCCCCGGCAACGGCGCCAGAAAAGAGTCTTGATGACCCACAAGTGTAGGGGATCTATCGTAGTCCTTTCGATAAGTAAGAGTGTCGAACCCAACGAGGAGCAGAAGGAAATGATAGGCGGTTTTCAGCAAGGTATTTTCTGCAAGCACTGAAATTATAGGTAACAGATAGTATTGTGATAAGATAATTGGTAGCAAGTGACAAAAGGTAAAAGTAAATAAAGTGCGGCAAGGTGGCCCAATCCTTTTGGTAGCAAAGGACAAGCCTGGACAAACTCTTATATAAAGGAAAGCGCTCCCGAGGACACATGGGAATTATCGTCAAGCTAGTTTTCATCACGATCATCTGATTCGCGTTCGGTACTTTGATAATTTGGTATGTGGGTGGACCGGTTCTTGGGTGCTGCCCTTACTTGGACAAGCCTCCTACTTATGATTAACCTCTAATGCAAGCATCCGCAACTACAAAAGAAGTATTAAGGTAAACCTAACCATAGCCTGAAACATATGGATCCAAATCAGCCCCTTACGAAGAAACGCATAAACTAGGGTTTAAGCTTCTGTCACTCTAGCAACCCATCATCTACTTGTTACTTCCCAATGCCTTCCTCTAGGCCCAAATAATGGTGAAGTGTCATGTAGTCGACGTTCACATGACACCACTAGAGGAGAGACAACATACATCTCATCAAAATATCGAACGAAGACCAAACTCACATGACTACTAATAGCAAGACTTCTCCCATGTCCTCAGGAACAAGAGTAACTACTCACAAGACATAATATTGTTCATGATTAGAGGGGTATTAATATGCATAATGGATCTGAACATATGATCTTCCACCAAATAAACCAACTAGCATCAACTACAAGGAGTAATCAACACTACTAGCAACCAACAGGTACCAATCTAAGGTATGGGTACAAAGAGTGGATACAAGAAATGAACTAGGGTTTGAGAGGAGATGGTGATGGTGAAGATGTTGATGAAGATAGCCCTCCCCAAGATGGGAGAGTTGTTGGTGATGACGGCGGTGACGATTTCCCCCTTCCGGAGGGAAGTATCCCCGGCAGAACAGCTCTGTCGGAGCCCTAGATTGGTTTCCGCCTCGGTTCCGCCTGGAGACGGCGACGTCTGGTCCCGAAAGCCTCCTTATGATTTTTTCCAGGTCAAAACACTTCATATAGGAGAAGATGGGCATCGGGGGCCTTCCGGCTGGCCCACGAGGCAGGGGCGCGCCCTAAGAAGGGGGGCGCGCCCCCCACCCTCGTGGGCAGCCGGTGGCCCCCCTCGTGGACTTCTTTCGCCAGATATTTTTTTTATTTTCTGAGACAACATTCTGTTGAGTTTCAGGGCTTTTGGAGTAGTGCAGAATAGGTTTCCAGAGTTTGCTCCTTTTCCAGCCTAGAATTCCAGATGCCGGCATTCTCCCTCTTCATGTAAACCTTGTAAAATAAGAGAGAAGAGGCATAAGTATTGTGACAAAACATGTAAGAACAGCCCATAATGCAATAATATCAACATATAAGCATGATGCAAAATGGACGTATCAGATGTGTGGAGTAATAGTAGTAGATGCAGAATCGTTTCGGTCTACTTGTCACGAACGTGATGCCTATATATAATGATCATGCCTAGATATTCTCATAATTATTCGCTTTTCTATCAATTGCTCGACAGTAATTTATTCACCCACCGTAGAATTCTGGTGTCATGAGAGAAGCCACTAGTGAAACCTATGGCCCTGGGTCTATTCTCAACATATCAATCTACAATCTACTTTACTTTACTGTTTTTACTTTCTGTTCTTATATCCAAAAATATCAAACTATCATATCTATCATATCTCACTTTCGTAAGTGACCGTAAAGGGATTGACAACCCCTTATCGCGTTGGCTGCGAAGTTCTTATTTGTTTGTGCACGTGCGAGGGACTTGCGCGTGGTCTCCTACTGGATTGATACCTTGGTTCTCAAAAACTGATGGAAATACTTACGCTACTGTGCTGCATCACCCTTTCCTCTTCGAGGGAATACAACGCAAGCTCGAGAAGTAGCAAGAAGAATTTCTGGCGGTGTTGCCGGGGAGGCTTACGCAAAAGTCATACACCAAGTACCTATCACAAACCCTTATCATTCGCATTACATTTATTTGCCTCTCATTTTCCTCTCCCCCACTTCACCCTTGCCGTTTTATTTGACCTTCTTTTTGTCGTGTTTTTATCGTTCTCTTGCTTCTTGTTTTCTTGAGTGTTGGATAGCTTGCTTGTCACCATGTCTAGCACACATATCATTATCAATACTCCCGAGAGTGAGGTTCTTAATTTTAAACAAAGAGAGGAGGAAAATCTAAAAGATGCCTGGTATAGAATTTGCAATGCTCAAAATAGATCTACTAGTAAGCTTTCCACTTCCGTGCTTCTTCGCAATTTTTATGTTGGCATAACTCCATGGAATAGATATATTTTAGATACCATTACAGGAGGGAATTTCTTGGGTAGCCATACTTTTGATTCTTATAATGCTATGACTGAATTATTTGGCTCACCACCTCTTATGGTTAACGGGATTGTTTTAACTCTGGAACATGTTATGCATAGGCTTGAAATCATTGAAAACAAAGTTGCTAGTGTAGAGTTGGTTGAGAACTTGGATAGAAAGATCCACAATGAAATTACCCAATATGGATCCAAGGTAGGAATTATTCTGGAAAATTTTAAAGAAAAGGCACCCATAGTTAAAGAAAAAATAGATCAAGATTCTACTAGAATCGATAAACTTGAGGATATTTAGTTGATTCTTTTTGCAGACGATTAATAGACAAATTCCTCACGTTTACCAATTTATTTCAAATTTTTTGGAGTTACAGAAGTATGCGAAAGTTACAGATTACTACAGACTGTTCTGTTTTTGACAGATTCTGTTTTTCGTGTGTTGTTTGCTTATTTTGATGAATCTATGAGTATTATTGGAGGATATGAATCATAGAGGAGTTGGAATACAGTAGGTTTAACACCAATATAAACAAAGAATGAGTTCATTACAGTACCTTTGAGTGGTGGTTTGTTTTCTTATACTAACGGAGCTCACGAGATTTTTGGCTAAGTTTTGTGTTGTGAAGTTTTCAAGTTTTGATTATGGCTTTGATGGACTATGGAACAAAGAGTGGCAAGAGCCTAAGCTTGGGGATGCCCAAGGCACCCCAAGATAAAATTCAAGGACAGCCAAAAGCCTAAGCTTGGGGATGCCCCGGGAAGGCATCCCCTCTTTCGTCTTCATCTATCGGTAACTATACTCGGGACTATATTTTTATTCACCACATGATATGTGTTTTACTTGGAGCGTCATGTATGATTTGAGTCTTTGCTTGTTAGTTTGCCACAATCATCCTTGCTGGACACACCTTTTTGGGAGAGATAAATAAGCTTTAAAAATTGTTAGAACACTCTATGTGCTTCACTTATATCTTTTGAGATAAATAGTTTTGCTCTAGTGCTTCACTTATATCTTTTAGAGCACAGTGGTGATTTTATTTTGTAGAAATTGTTGATCTCTCATGCTTCACTTATATCTTTTTGGGAGTCTTTTAGAACAACATGGTAATGTGCTTTGGTTATAAAACTAGTCCTAATATCATAGGCATCCAAGATGAATGTAGTAAAAACTTTCATACAAAGTGCATTGAAATTGATGAGAAGTTTGATACTTGATGATTCTTTGAGATATGAGGATGATGATCTTAGAGTCATGCTAGTGGATTTATTATGAAATTGAGAAATACTTGTGTTAAAGTCTGTGATTCCCGTAGCATGCACGTATGGTGAAGCGCTATGTGACGAAGTTAGAGCATGAGGTATTTGTAGAGTGTCATCCTTTGTGTGGAGGTCGGGGGCGCGCGATGGTTAACTCCTACCAACCTCCCCCCCTAGGAGCATGCTTGATTGCTTTGTTTTGATGACTCGTAAATTTTTGCAATAAGTATATGAGTTCTTATGACTAATGTTGAGTCCATGGATTATACGCACTCTCACCCTTCCACCATTGCTAGCCTCTCTTGTACCGCGCAACTTTCGCCGGTACCATACACCCACTATATACCTTCCTCAAAACAGCCACCATATACCTTCCTCAAAACAGCCACCATACCTACCTATCATGGCATTTCCATAGCCATTCCGAGATATATTGCCATGCAACTTTCCACCGTTCCGTTCATATGACACGCTTCATATTGTCATATTGCCATGCATGATCATGTAGTTGACATCATATTTGTGGCAAATCCACCATGCATAATTTTTCATACATGTCACTCTTGATTCATTGCACATCCCGGTACACCGCCGGAGGCATTCATATAGAGTCATACTTTGTTCTAGTATCAAGTTGTAATATCGAGTTGTAAATCAATAAAAGTGTGATGATCATCATTATTAGAGCATTGTCCCATGTGAGGAAAGGCTAAATAAATAAAAAATATAGCCCCTCCAAAAAAAGAAGGGACAATGCTACTATCCTTTTCCACACTTGTGCTTAAAAGTAGCACCATGATCTTCATGATAGAGAGTCTCATGTTTAGTCACTTTCATATACTAGTGGGAATTTTCATTATAGAACTTGGCTTGTATATTCCAACGATGGGCTTCCTCAAATGCCCTAGGTCTTCATGAGCAAGCAAGTTGGATGCACACCCACTTAGTTTGTTTTGATGAGCTTTCATACATTTATAGCTCTAGTGCATCCGTTGCATGGCAATCCCTACTACTCACATTGATATCTATTGATGGGCATCTTCATAGCCCGTTGATACGCCCAGTCGATGTGAGACTATCTTCCTCCTTTTTGTCTTCTCCACAACCACCACTCTATTCCACCCATAGTTCTATATCCATGGCTCACGCTCATGTATTGCGTGAAAGTTGAAAGGTTTGAAAAAATTGAGTATGAAAACAGGTGCTTGGCTGAAACCGGGGTTGTGCATGATATGAATATTTTGTGTGATGAAGAGGGAGCATAGCCAGACTATATGATTTTGTAGGGATAACTTTCTTTAGGCATGGTATTTTGAGAAGACATGATTGCTTTGTTAGTATGCTTGAAGTATTATTTTTTCTTATGTCAATATAGACTTTTGTCTTGAATCTTTTGGATCTGAACATTCATGCCACAATAAAGAGAATTACATTCAAAATTATGTTGGTTAGCATTCCACATCAAAAATTATGTTTTTATCATTTACCTACTCTAGGACGAGCAGGAATTAAGCTTGGGGATGCTTTATACGTCTCCAACGTATCTATAATTTTTGATTACTCCATGCTATTATATATGATGTTTTGGATGTTTAATGGGCTTTATTGTACACTTCTATATTATTTTTGGGACTAACCTATTAACCCAAAGGCCTAGTCCAGATTGATGTTTTTTTGCCTATTTCAGGGTTTTGCAGAAACAGAATATCAAACAGAGTCCAAACAGAATGAAACCTTCAGGAGAGATATTTTTGGAACGATATCTTCACGAGAGACTTGAGAACCACGGCAGAGGGCATACGTGGCGTCCACGAGGGTGGGAGCGCGCCCCCTCCCTTGGGCGCGCACCCTGCCTCGTGGGCCCCACGTTGTTTCCCCGATGCCCTCCTTCTTCCTTTATATACCCATGTACCCTAAAAACATCGAAGCAACAGAGAAAACCCTAATTCCACCGCCGCAACCTTCTGTTCCCGTGAGATCCCATCTTGGGGCCTGTTCCGGAGCTCCGTCGGAGGGGGGGATCTTCCACGGAGTGCTTCTACATCAACACCATCGCCTCACCATGAGTTGTGAGTAGTTTACCACAGACCTTCGGGTCCATAGTTAGTACCTAGATGGCTTCTTCTCTCTTTTTGGATCCCAATACCAAGTTCTCCTCAGTCTTCGAGGAGATCTATTCGATGTAATATTTTTGCGGTGTGTTTGTCAAGATCTGATGAATTGTGGGTTTATGATCAAGATTGTCTATGAGAAATATTTGGTTATTTTCTGAATTCTTTTATGTATGATTATAATATCCTTGTAAGTCTCTTTGAATTATTGGTTTGGTTTGGCCTACTAGATCTATAGTTCTTGCAATGGGAGAAGTGCTTGGCTTTGAGTTCAATCTTGCGGTGTCCTTTCCCAGTGACAGCAGGGGCAGTAAGGCATGTATTGTATTGTTGCCATCGAGGATAAAAAGATGGGGTTTATATCATATTGCTTGAGTTTACCCCTCTACATCATGTCATCTTGCTTAAAGCATTACTCTGTTCTTATGAACTTAATACTCTAGATGCATGCTAGATAGCTGTCGATGTGTGGAGTAATAGTAGTAGATGCAGAATCATTTCGGTCTACTTGTCATGGACGTGATGCCTATATATAATGATCATGCCTAGATATTCTCATAATTATTCGCTTTTCTATCAATTGCTCGACAGTAATTCGTTCACCCACCATAGAATTCTGCTATCATGAGGGAAGCCACTAGTGAAACCTATGGCCCCTGGGTCTATTCTCAACATATCAATCTACGATCTACTTTACTTTACTGTTTTTAATTTTTGTTCTTATATCCAAAAATACCAAAAATATTAAACTATCATATCTATCAGATCTCACTTCCGTAAGTGACCGTAAAGGGATTGACAACCCCTTATCGCATTGACTGCGAAATTCTTCTTTGTTTGTGCAGGTGCGAGGGACTTGCGCGTGGTCTCCTACTGGATTGATACCTTGGTTCTCAAAAACTGAGGGAAATACTTATGCTACTGTGCTACATCACCCTTTCCTCTTCGAGGGAATACAACGCAAGCTCGAGAAGTAGCAGATAGATCCCCTATACTTGTGGGTCATCAAGACTCTTTTCTGGCGCCGTTGCCGGGGAGTGAAGCACCTTTGGTAAGTGGAATCTGGTAAGGAAAAATTTATATAGTGTGCTGAAATTTACTGTCACTTGTTACTATGGAACATAATCCTTTGAGGGGCTTGTTCGGGGTATCTTCACCCCGACCAGTAGAGCAAAGAGTTGCTCCTCAACCTACTGAACCTACTGAAAATGTTTACTTTGAAATTCCTTCGGGTATGATAGAGAAACTGCTAGCTAATCCCTTTACAGGAGATGGAACATTGCACCCCGATTTGCACCTAATCTATGTGGATAAAGTTTGTAGATTATTTAAGCTTGCAGGTATGCCCGAGGATGTTATCAAGAAGAAGGTCTTCCCTTTATCTTTGAAGGGAAAGGCATTGACATGGCTTAGGCTATGTGATGATAATGGATCATGGAACTACAACCGGTTGAAATTGGAATTTCATCAAAAGTTTTATCCTATGCATCAGGTTCATCGTGATCGTAATTATATATATAATTTTTGGCCTCGCGAATGAGAAAGTATCGCTCAACCTTGGGGGAGGCTTAAGTCAATGTTATATTCATGCCCCAATCATGAGCTTTCAAGAGAAATTATTATTCAAATTTTTTATGCTCGGCTTTCTCTCAGTAATCGCTCCATGCTCGATACTTCTTGTACTGGCTCTTTTATGATGAAGACTATTGAATTCAAATGGGATTTATTGGAAAGAATTAAACGCAACTCTGAAGATTGGGATCTCGCCGAAGGTAGGGAGTCAGTTATAACACCTAAGTTTGATTGTGTTAAATCTTTTATGGATACCGATGTTTTCCGTGATTTTAGCACTAAATATGGACTTGATTCTGAGATAGTAGCTTCCTTCTGTGAATCATTTGCTACTCATGTTGATCTCCCTAAGGAGAAGTGGTTTAAATATCATCCTTCCATTGAAGTAAAAGTAGTTGAACCTATTAAAGTTGAAGAAAAGACTATCACTTATAATGTTGATCCTATTGTTCCTACGGCTTATATTGAGAAACCACCCTTCCCTGTTAGAATAAAGGATCATGCTAAAGCTTCAACTATGATTCATGAGAGCAATACTAGAACACCTACACCCTCTGATCAAATTAAAGTTGAACCTAGTATTGCTATGGTTAAGGATCTCTTGGTCGATAATATTGATGGGCATGTTATTTACCATTGTGATGAAGCTGCTAGAATTGCTAGACCCGATGCTAAAGATAAACATAGACCTGTTGTAGGCATGCTTGTTATTTCTGTTAAAATAGGAGATCATTGCTATCATGGTTTATGTGACATGGGTGCTAGTGCGAGTGCAATACCTCATTCCTTATACAAAAAATTTATGCATGACATTGTGCCTGCTGAGTTAGAAGGTATTGATGTTATAATTAAGCTTGCTAATAGAGATACTATTTCACCAATGGGGATTGTTAGAGATGTTGAAAGTCTTGTATGGGAAAGTTAAATACCCTACTGATTTTCTTGTTATTGGTTCTCCACAAGATGACTTTTGCCCCATTATATGTGGTAGACCCTTCTTGAACACTGTTAATGCTAAGATAGACTGCAAAAAGGATATCGTTACTGTTGGTTTAGGGGATATGTCTCATGATTTTAACTTTGCTAAATTCCGTAGAAAACCCCTTGATAAAGAACTGCCTAGTAAGGATGAAATTATTGGTCTTTCTTATATTGTCGTTCCTCCTAATGATCCTTTGGAACAATATTTGCTAGACCATGAAAATGATATGTTTATGAATGAGAGAAGGGAAATAGATGAAATATTCTTTAAACAGGGACCTTTGTTGAAACACAACTTGCATGTTGAAATTCTAGGGGATCCTCCTCCACCCAAGGGGATCCCGTGTTTGAGCTCAAACCATTACCTGATACTCTTAAGTATGCTTATCTCGGTGAAAAGAAGATATATCCTGTTATTATTAGTGCTAACCTTTCAGAGCAGGAAGAAGAGAAATTACTGAAAACTCTGAAGAAGCACCATGCTGCTATTGGATATACTCTTGATGATCTTAAGGGCATTAGTCCCACTCTATGCCAACACAAAATAAAATTGGAGAAAGACGCTAAACCGGTTGTTGATCACCAATGACGGTTAAATCCTAAGATGAAAGAAGTGGTAAGGAAAGAAATACTAAAGCCTCTAGAGGCAGGTATAATTTATCATGTTGCTGATAGTCAGTGGGTAAGTCCTGTCCATTGTGTCCCTAAGAAGGGAGGTATGACTGTTGTTCCTAATGATAAAGATGAATTGATCCCACAAAGAATTGTTACAGGTTATAGAGTGGTAATTGATTTCCGCAAATTAAATAAAGCTACTAAAAAGTATCATTACCCCTTACCTTTTATTGATCAAATGCTAGAAAGATTATCCAATCATACACATTTCTGCTTTCTAGATGGCTATTCTGGTTTCTCTCAAATACTTGTGTCAAAAGCGGATCAAGAAAAGACCACTTTTACTTGCCCTTTCGGTACCTTTGCTTATAGACGTATGCCTTTTGGTTTATGTAATGCACCTGCTACCTTTCAAAGATGCATGATGGCTATATTCTCTAATTTTTGTGAAAAGATTGTTGAGGTTTTCATGGATGATTGTCCGTTTATGGAACTTCTTTTGATGATTACTTGAGCAACCTTGATCGAGTTTTGCAGAGATGTGAATAAACTAATCTTGTCTTAAATTGGGAGAAGTGCCACTCTATGGTCAATGAAGGGATTGTCTTGGGGCATAAAATTTCTAAAAGAGGTATTGATGTTGATAAAGCTAAAGTTGATGCTATTGAAAAGATGCCGTGTCCCAAGGACATCAAAGGTATAAGAAGTTTCCATGGTCATGCCGGTTTTTATAGGAGGTTCATTAAAGACTTCTCAAAAATCTCTAGGCCTTTGACTAATCTCTTACAAAAAGATATTCCTTTTTTCTTTGATGATGATTGTGTAGAAGCATTTGAAATACTTAAGAAAGCCTTGATTTTTGCACCTATTGTCCAACCAACTGATTGGAATTTACCCTTTGAAATTATGTGTGATGCTAGTGATTATGATGTAGGTGTTGTTCTAGGACAAAGAGTTGATAAGAAATTGAATGTTATTCAATATGCTAGTAAAACTCTAGACAATGCCCAGAGAAATTATGCTACCACTGAAAAAGAATTTTTAGCAGTTATATTTGCTTGTGATAAGTTCAGGCCTTACATTGTTGGTTCTAAAGTGAATGTTCACACCGACCATGCTGCTATTGAATACCTTATGGAAAAGAAAGATGTTAAACCTAGACTTATTACATGGGTTCTCTTGCTACAAGAATTTGATTTGCATATTATTCATAGAAAGGGAGCTGAGAACTCCGTTGCAGAGAACTTGTCTAGGTTAGAGAATGTTCATGATGACCCACTACCTATTGATGATAGCTTTCCTGATGAACAATTAGCTTTCATAAATGCTTCTCGTACTGCTCCATGGTATGCTGATTATGCTAATTACATTGGTGATAAATTTATACCACCTAGTTTCACATACCAGCAAAAGAAAAAGTTTTTCTATGATTTAAGACATTACTTCTTGGATGACCCACACCTTTATAAAGAAGGAGTAGATGGTCTCATTAGATGTTGTGTACCTGAGCATGAACAGGAACAGATCCTACGCAAGTGTCACTCTGAAGCTTATGGAGGACACCATGCTGGAGATAGAACTGCACATAAGGTATTGCAATCTGGTTTTTATTGGCCTACTCTCTTCAAGGATGCCCGTAAGTTTGTCTTATCTTGTGATGAATGTCAAAGAATTGGTAATATTAGTAGACGTCAAGAAATGCCTATGAATTATGCACTTGTTATTGAACCATTTGATGTTTGGGGCTTTGATTATATGGGACCGTTTCCTTCCTCTAATGGCTATACACATATTTTAGTTGTTGTTGATTATGTTACTAAGTGCTAGAAGCTATTCCAACTAGTAGTGCTGGTCACAACACCTCTATTAAGATGCTTAAAGAAGTTATTTTTCCGAGGTTTGGAGTCCCTAGATACCTCATGACTGATGGTGGTTCACATTTTATTCGTGGTGCTTTTCGTAAAATGCTTGCTAAATATGATGGTAATCGTAGAATTGCATCTCCATACCACCCACAGTCTAGTGGTCAAGTAGAACTAAGTAACAGAGAGCTGAAACAAATTTTGCAAAAGACTATTAATAGATCTAGAAAGAATTGGTCCGAGAAACTTGATGATGCATTATGGGCCTATAGAACTGCATATAAAAATCCTATGGGTATGTCTCCGTATAAAATGGTTTATGGAAAATCATGTCACTTACCTCTCGAACTAGAACATAAGGCATATTGGGCCATTAAAGAGCTCAATTATGATTTTAAGCTTGTCGGTGAGAAGAGGTTATTTGACATTAGCTCACTTGATGAGTGGAGAACCCAGACCTATGAAAATGCCAAACTGTTTAAAGAAAAACTTAAAAGATGGCATGACAAAAGGATACAAAAGCGTGAGTTTAATGTAGGTGACTATGTCTTGCTATACAACTCTCGTTTAAGATTTATTGTAGGAAAACTTCTCTCTAAATGGGAAGGTCATTATGTTATCGAGGAGGTCTATCATTCTGGTGCCATAAAAATCAACAACTTCGAAGGCACAAACCCGAAGGTGGTGAACGGCCAAAGAATCAAACATTATATCTCAGGTAATCCCATAAATGTTGAAACTAATGTCATTGAAACAGTAACCCCGGAGGAATACATAAGGGACACTTTCCAGAACGTTTCAGACTCCGAATGGAAAGAGGTATGTGGAACGATAAGTAAACCGACTCCAAAATAGTTATAAGCAATTTTTCTCCGTTTTGGAATATTTAAGAAAATAGGAAAATAAGAAGTAGTCCGGAAGGGACACGAGGCACCCACGAGGGTGCAAGGCGCGCCCTACCCCCCTGGGCGCGCCCCCTACCTCGTGGGCACCTCGTGTGCCCTTTGGACTTTGTTTTCTTGCACGATACTTCTTTTGGTCGGTAAAAATTCATTATATAATCTCCCGAAGGTTTTGACCACCGCACCACGCGAAAATCCTCTACTTTTGTTTCGAGCTGTTTTTCTGACAGATCTAGATCACCATGACGTCTTGAAGCGCCCCCAAGGACAAGTTTTTCGAGAAGGTCCTCAACCCCTACCTCGCGGAGGTGCTGCAACACCCCCAAACTATTGATATGCGTGAGGGGGTGCTACACATCCACGATGTTGAGGGACCAAGGACGACCGGAAGCGTGGAGACAAGACTCGAAGCAATGGAGCAACAAGTTTTCAAGTGCCAGGGGATGGTGGAACGCGGACTCAACGCCAACCACATGATGATCAAGGAGTTCACCAACAACCACAAGCTGGATGCCAAGAACATTGGGGAGGCCATCTTCAAGCTTCACGAGAAAATCAAGCACCTCCAAGCCCAGATCTATGATCTGCAAAACCAAAACTATGAGTATGAATATAGATTCAAGAAGATGAGTTTGGCTGCAGATTTGAGGATCCCGGAGACTCGATCATCCTTCAACGATGGTGAGTCTATGCCTTGGAAGATGGACGACAAGCCTACATCATCAACAACTCCATCATCACTACCTCCGAAGAAAGAGACATAAACACATGGGTATGGGCACTCCCCTTGGCAACTGCCAAGCTTGGGGGAGGTGCCCCGGTATCGTATCATCACCTCTATCTGTACCGTTTTTCTTAGTTCGGTCCTTTTGGTTATATCTTGATCTAGTAGAATAAAGTTAGTATGATCTAGTTGTGAGCTTTGCTTTATGTTCCTTATCTTTGTAATCGAGTTTATGAGCTTTATATAATAAATATTAGTCTTGAGTCAAGGGCTTGGTTATCTCACTATGATCATGAGAGAATAAAAGAAAGAATAAAAAGGAATTAAAGAGATCATACTGATCTTATGGAGAGTAATGACTTCACATATAAAGAGTATGATGAATAAAAGTTGTTGAGAGTTGACAAACATAGTTTTGGCCATCGTTGCAATTAATAGGAAGTAATAAAGAAAGAGAGGTCTTCACATATAAATATACTATCTTGGACATCTTTTATAATTGTGATGTAATGCCCAGGATGCGACTATGTCTCCCACGTGTCGAGGCACGACTTAGATACATAAGCGCACTCTGGAATGATCTCAAGCGTGGTATCTTTGCACAACTCATGTAAAAGCTCAGGGATGAAAGTGTAAAAGATAGATGGCTTACACTCGCCACGTCACACAATGAATACAATAACATACATTGATCCAAATAACACAGGGTCCGACTATGGACGAAATCCAAACGAGAAAGATACCACGAACACAAGGCCTGATCGCCCCTAGTAGGAACCACTACTGATCGTCGGGATAAGATACATAGTAACAACCACGCTCTTCATCGAACTCCTAGTGAAGTTATGATCCGTCTCCTGCATCGTACTCGGCTGTACCAGCATCTGGTGTGTGTTGTAAATTGTGAGCCACAAAGGACTCAGCAATCCCTTTCCCGGGTATCAAAACTAACAAAGCCATAGGTGTGGAAGGGTAATAAAGAGTTTGCAGCAAGCACTAAGCAACTAGCTCACGAGTCCAGAGCGAGAAGAGAATAAGTGCCAACGGTCGCCAAGTTGATCAAGAAGTGATCCTAGCTACTCACGTTCATACATAACCCCACCGTGTTCACTTCTCGAAGCCCTTCGGAAAGAGATCATCACGGTTACTGATACGTCCATTTTGCATCATGCTTATAAGTTGATATTTATTGCATTATCGGCTGTTCATACATGTTTTGTCACAGTACTTGTGCATTTTCCCCCTTATTTTGCAAGGTTTACATGAAGAAGGGAGAATGCCGGCAGCTGGAATTCTGGGATAAAAAAGGAGCAAACTCTGGAAACCTATTCTACACAACTCCAAAAGCCACGAAACTCCACGGAACATTTTTTTGGAAAATATAAAAAATACCTGGCGGAGGAAACCCACGAGAGGGGCCACTGGCTGGCCTCGAGGGTGGGGGCGCTCCCCCCTTCCCAGGGCGCGCCCCCTGCCTCGAGGGCCAGCCGGTGGGCCCCAGGTGCCCATCTTCTCCTATATGAAGCGTTTTTGACCTGAAAAAAATCAGGAGGAGGCTTTCGGGACCAGACGTCGCCGTCTCGAGGCGGAAACCAATCTAGAGCTTCGGCAGAGCTGTTCTGTCGGGGATACTTCCCTTCGGGAGGGGGAAATCGTCACCGCCGTCATCACCAACAACTCTCCCATCTTGGGGAGAGCTATCTTCATCAACATCTTCACCAGCACTATCTCCTCTCAAACCCTAGTTCATCTCTTGTATCCAAACCTCAGATTGGTACCTGTGGGTTGCTAGTAGTGTTGATTACTCCTTGTAGTTGATGCTAGTTGGTTTATTTGGTGGAAGATCATATGTTCAGATCCATTATGCATATTAATACCCCTCTGATCATGACCAATATTATGTCTTGTGAGTAGTTGCTTTTGTTCCTGAGGACATGGGAGAAGTCTTGCTATTAGTAGTCATGTGAGTTTGGTCTTCGTTCTATATTGAGATGTATGTTGTCTCTCCTCTAGTGGTGTCATGTGAATGTCGACTACATGACACTTCACCATTATTTGGGCCTAGAGGAAGGCATTGGGAAGTAATAAGTAGATGATGGGTTGCTAGAGTGACAGAAGCTTAAACCCTAGTTTATGCGTTGCTTCGTAAGGGGCTGATTTGGATCCATATGTTTCAGACTATGGTTAGGTTTACCTTAATACTTCTTTTGTAGTTGCGGATGCTTGCATTAAAGGTTAATCATAAGTGAGAGGCTTGTCCAAGTAAGGGTAGCACCCAAGCACCGGTCCACCCACATACCAAATTATCAAAGTACCGAACGCGAATCAGATGATCGTGATGAAAACTAGCTTGACGATAATTCCCATATGTCCTCGGGAGCGCTTTACCTTGCGTAAGAGTTTGTCCAGGCTTGTCCTTTGCTACAAAAAGGAATGGGCCACCTTGTTGCACCTATTTACTTTTACCGTTTGTTACTTGCTACCAATTATCTTATCACAAAACTATCTGTCACCTATAATTTCAGTTCTTGCAGAAAATACCTTACTGAAAACTGCCTATCATTTTCTTCTGCTCCTCGTTGGGTTCGACACTCTTACTTATCGAAAGGACTACGATAGATCCCCTACACTTGTGGGTCATCAGTTACTCACACAGGTAGTGTATTCTTAAGGATATGGTGTCAAGTTATCTACAACCGGATATTAACAAATTCCCATCTGCCACATAACCGCGGGCACGGCTTTCGAAAGTTCAAAACCCTGCAGGGGTGTCCCAACTTAGCCCATCACAAGCTCATGATCTGCGGAATCACAACTCCAAAATGGGAAGACCCGAGTATTCTCGGAATCCCGTGCTCAAGATATTTCGACAAAGGTAAAACTAATCCAGCAAGACCTCCCGGCGTGCCGACACCCTGATAGTAGCCGCGCGTATCTAGTCTTAGGCCACGACCGGATGGGACAGCCTACAGGAAAATACCAGATACCTTGGGTTTCCCCAAGGCGGCCCTGCAGTCCGCCCAGTTTGGACCAACACTCATGAGGAGCACTGGCCCGGGTTGTTGTTTAAGAACTCAGGTTTGGAACGCCCTATGCAAGTTTTAGTTGTGAGGAAAATGGAGTACCAATGTTGGGCCTTGCTGGAAAAGCTTTAACCAGTGCGAATTATCAAGGGGCGCCCATAAACCCCAACCATGTTAGGAACGCAAAATCAAGGAACATAACACCGGTTTATCGGGTCCTAAGGTGGCATGAGTGGAATAAAACACCAAGCAGAAGGCCAACCCTTCCACCCATTGCAAATATATATATATATTTAAGGAAATATGCCCTAGAGGCAATAATAAAGTTGTTATTTATATTTCCTTATATCATGATAAATGTTTATTATTCATGCTAGAATTGTATTAACCGGAAACTTAGTACATGTGTGAATACATAGACAAAACATAGTGTCCCTAGTATGCCTCTACTAGACTAGCTCATTGATCAAAGATGGTTATGTTTCCTAACCATAGACATGAGTTGTCATTTGATCAACGGGATCACATCATTAGGAGAATGATGTGATGGACAAGACCCATCCGTTAGCATAGCACTATGATCGTTTAGTTTTACTGCTATTGCTTTCTTCATGACTTATACATGTTCCTATGACTATGAGATTATGCAACTCCCGAATACCGTAGGAACACCTTGTGTGCTATCAAATGTCACAACGTAACTGGGTGATCATAAAGATGCTCTACAGGTGTCTCCGAAAGTATTCGTGGTGTTGGCATAGATCAAGATTAGGATTTGTCACTCCGAGTGTCGGAGAGGTATCTCTGGGCCCTCTCGGTAACACACATCACAATAAGCCTTGCAAGCAAAAGACTAATGAGTTAGTCACGAGATGATGTGTTACGGAACGAGTAAAGAGACTTGCCGGTAACGAGATTGAACTAGGTATAGAGATACCGGCGATCGAATCTCGGGCAAGTAACATACCGTTTGACAAAAGGAACAACGTATGTTGTTATGCGGTTCTGACCGATAAAAGATCTTCGTAGAATATGTAGGAGCCAATATGAACATTCAGGTTCCGCTATTGGTTATTGACCGGAGATGAGTCTCGGTCATGTCTACATAGTTCTCGAACCCGTAGGGTCCGCACGCTTAACGTTTGATGACGATCGGTATTATGAGTTTATGAGTATTGATGTACCGAAGGTAGTTCGGAGTCCCGGATGAGATCACGGACATGACGAGGAGTCTCGGAATGTCCGAGACATAAAGATTGATATATTGGACGGCTATATTCGGACACCGGAAGTATACCGGAAAAGTTTTGGATTTATCGGGAATGCCGGAGGGGGTTACCGGAACCCCCTACGAGAGGGATGGTCCATAGTGGGCCTAAAGGGAAAGAGAGAGGCAGCCCATAGGGCTGGCCGGCGCCCCCACCTAGAGTTCCTAGTTGGACTAGGATTGGGGGGGCGCCACCTCTCCTATTCCTTTCCCCCTTCTTCCTTTTGGTGAATCCTACTAGGAATAGGATTGCAATCCTATTCCTAGTAGGACTCCTTCCCTAGCCGCACCAGGAAGGGACGGCCGGCCTCCCTCCCTTGCTCCTTTATATACGGGGGCAGGGGGCACCCAAAGACACACAAGTTGAATTGTTCTAGCCGTGTGCGGTGCCCCCCTCCAGAAAATCACACCTCGGTCATACCGTCGCGGAGCTTAGGCGAAGCCCTGCGCCGGTGAACACATCATATCCGTCACCACGCCGTCGTGCTGACGAAACTCTCCCGTGAAGCTCAACTGGATCAAGAGCTCGTGGGACGTCATCAAGCTGAACGTGTGATGAACGCGGAGGTGCCGTACGTTCGGTGCTTGATCGGTTGGATCGCGAAGAAGTTCGACAACATCAACCGCGTCACTTGACGCTTCCGCTCCCGGTCTACGAGGGTACGTAGACACACTCTTCCCTCTCGTTGCTATGCATCTGGTAGATAGATCTTGCGTGATCGTAGGAAAATTTTAAAATACTACGTTCCCCAACAGTGGCATCCTGAGCCAGGTCTATGCGTAGATGATATGCACGAGTAGAACACAATGAGTTGTGGGCGATACTAGTCATACTGCTTACCAGCATGTCATACTTTGCTTCGGCGGTATTGTGAGATGAAGCGGCCCGGACCGACATTACGCGTACGCTTACGCGAGACTGGTTTCACCGTTACGAGCACTCGTTGCTTAAAGGTGACTGGCAGGTGTCTGTCTCTCTCACTTTAGCTGAATCAAGTGTGGCTACGCCCGGTCCTTGTGAAGGTTAAAACAGCACATACTTGACGAAACATCGTTGTGGTTTTGTATGCGTAGGTAAGAACGGTTCTTGCTAAAGCCCGTAGCAGCCACGTAAAACTTGCAACAATAAAGTAGAGGACGTCTAACTTGTTTTTGCAGGGCATGTTGTGATGTGATATGGTCAAGACATGATGAGTTATAAGGTTTTGTATGAGATGATCATGTTTTGTAAAGTTATCGGCAACTGGCAGGAGCCATATGGTTGTCGCTTTATTGTATGAAATGCAATCGCCATGTAATTGCTTTACTTTATCACTAAGCGGTAGCGATAGTCGTAGAAGCAATAGTTGGCGAGACGACAACGATGCTACGATGGAGATCAAGGTGTCGCGCCGGTGACGAAGGTGATCATGACGGTGCTTTGGAGATGGAGATCAAAAGCACAAGATGATGATGGCCATATCATGTCACATATTTTGATTGCATGTGATGTTTATCTTCTTATGCTTCTTATTTTGCTTAGATCGACGGTAGCATTATAAGATGATCCCTTACTAAATTTCAAGGTATAAGTGTTCTCCCTGAGTATGCACCGTTGCGAAAGTTCGTCGTGCCGAGACACCACGTGATGATCGGGTGTGATAAGCTCTACGTTCAAATACAACGGGTGTAAGCCAGTTTTGCACACGCAGAATACTCGCGTTAAACTTGACGAGCCTAGCATATACAGATATGGCCTCGGAACACTGGAGACCGAAAGGTCGAGCGTGAATCATATAGTAGATATGATCAACATAAGATGTTCACCATTGAAACTACTCCATCTCACGTGATGATCGGACATGGTTTAGTTGATTTGGATCACGTGATCATTTAGATGACCGGAGGGATGTCTATCTAAGTGGGAGTTCTTAAGTAATATGATTAAATTGAACTTTAATTTATCATGAACTTAGTCCTGGTAGTATTAGCATATCTATGTTGTAGATCAATAGCTCGCGATGTTGCTCCCCGTTTATTTTTCCATATGTTCCTAGAGAAAACCAAGTTGAAAGATGTTAGTAGCAATGATGCGGAATTGTTCCGTAATCTGAGGATTATCCTCATTACTGCACAGAAGAATTATGTCCTTGATGCACCGCTAGGTGACAGACCTATTGCAGGAGCAGATGTCGACGTTATGAACGTTTTGACAAAAGCTCGATGTGATGACTACTTGATAGTTTAAGTGCACCATGCTTTACGGCTTAGAACCGGGACTTCAAAAGCGTTTTGAACGCCACGGAGCATATAAGATGTTCCAAGAGTTGAAATTAGTATTTCATACTCATGCCCGTGTCGAGAGGTATAAGACCTCTGACAGTACTTTGCCTACAAGATGGAGGAGAATAGCTCAACCAGTGAGCATGTGCTCAGATTGTCTGGGTACTACAATTACTTTAATCAAGTGGGAGTTAATCTTCCAGATAAGATAGTAATTGACAAAGTTCTCTAGTCACTGTCACCAAGTTAGTAGAACTTCGTGATGAACTATAATATGCAAGGGATGACGAAAGGAATTCCCAGCTCTTCGCGATGCTGAAGTCGGCGAAGGTAGAAATCATGAAAAATCATCAAGTGTTGATGGTTAACAAGACCACTTGTTTCAAGTAAAGGGCAAAGGGATAGAAGGGGAACTTCAAGAAGAATGACAAGCAAGTTGTCACTCCCGTGAAGAAACCCAAAGCTAAACCCAAGCCTGAAACAAGTGCTTCTACTGCAAAGGAAATGGTCACTAGAAGTGGAACTGCCCTAGATATTTGGCGGATAAGAAGGATGGCAAAGTGAACAAAGGTATATTTGATATACAGATTATTGATGTGTATTTTACTAGTGTTCATAGCAACCCCTCGGTATTTGATATTGGTTCAGTTACTAAAGAGTAGTAACTCGAAATGGGAGTTGCAGAATGAACAGAGACTAGTTAAAGGTGAAGTGATGATGTGTGTTGGAAGTAGTTCCAAGATTGATATGATCATCATCGCACACTCCCTATACTTTCGGGATTAGTGTAAAACATAAATAAATGTTATTTGGCATTTGCGTTGAGCATGAATATGATTTGATCATATTTATTGCAATACGGTTATTCATGTAAGTTAGAGAATAATTGTCGTTCTATTTACATGAATAAACCTTTTATGGTCATACACCCAATGAAAATGGTTTGTTGGATCTCGATCGTGTGATACACATATTCATAATATTGAAGCCAAAAGATGCAAGGTTAATAATGATAGCGCAACTTATTTGTGGCACTGCCGTTTAGGTCATATTGGTGTAAAACGCATGAAGAAACTCCATAAAGATGGACTTTTGGAATCACTTGATTATGAATCACTTGGTGCTTGCGAACCATGCCTCATGGGCAAGATGACTAAAACTCCGTTCTCCGGAACTATGGAGCGAGCAATAGATTTATTGGAAATCATACATACTGATGTATGCAGACCAATGAGTATTGAAGCTCGCGGCGGGTATCGTTATTTTCTGACCTTCACTGATGATTTGAGCAGATATGGGTATATCTACTTAATGAAGCACAAGTCTGAAACATTTGAAAAGTTCAAAGAATTTCAGAGTGAAGTAGAGAATCATCGTAATAAGAAAATAAAGTTTCTACGATCAGATCGTGGAGGAGAATATTTGAGTTACGAGTTTGGTCTTCATTTGAAACAATGTGGAATAGTTTCACAACTCACGCCACCTGGAACACCACAGCGTAATGGTGTGTCCGAACGTCGTAATCGTACTTTATTAGATATGGTGCGATCAATGATGTCTCTTACCGATTTACCACTATCGTTTTTGGGTTATGCTTTAGAGACAGCTGCATTCACGTTAAATAGGGCACCATCTAAATTCGTTGATACGACACCTTATGAACTATGGTTTGGCAAGAAACCAAAGTTGTCGTTTCTTAAAGTTTGGGGCTGCGATGCTTATGTGAAAACACTTCAACCTGATAAGCTCGAACCCAAGTCGGAAAAATGTGTCTTCATAGGATACCCAAAAGAGACTGTTGGGTACACCTTCTATCACAGATCCGAAGGCAAAATATTCGTTGCTAAGAACGGATCCTTTCTAGAAAAAGAGTTTCTCTCGAAAGAAGTGAGTGGGAGGAAAGTAGAACTTGATGAGGTAATTGTACCTTCTCCCGGATTGGAAAGTAGTACATCACAGGAAATTGTTCCAGTGATTCCTACACCAATTAGTGAGGAAGTTAACGATAATGATCATGAAACTTCAGATCAAGTTTCTGCTGAACGTCGTAGATCAACCAGAGTACGTTCCGCACCAGAGTGGTACGGCAACCCAGTTCTGGAAATCATGTTACTAGACCATGATGAACCTACGAACTATGAGGAAGCGATGATGAGCCCAGATTCCGCAAAATGGCTTGAAGCCATGAAATCTGAGATGGGATCCATGTATGAGAACAAAGTATGGACTTTGGTTGACTTGCCCGATGATCGGCAAGCCATCGAAAATAAATGGATCTTCAAGAGGAAGACCGACGCAGACGGTAATATTACTGTTTACAAAGCTCGACTTGTTGCGAAAGGTTTTCGACAAGTTCAAGGAGTTGACTACGATGAGACTTTCTCACCTGTAGCGATGCTTAAGTCTGTCCGAATCATGTTAGCAATTGCCGCATTTTATGATTATGAAATCTGGCAAATGAATGTCAAAACTGCATTCCTAAATGGATATCTCAAAGAAGAGTTGTATATGATGCAACCAGAAGGTTTTGTCGATCCAAAAGGTGCTAACAAAGTATGCAAGCTCCAGCGATCCATCTATGGACTGGTGCAAGCATCTCGGAGTTGGAATATACGCTTTGATGAGGTGATCAAAGCATATGGTTTTATACAGACTTTTGGAGAAGCCTGTATTTACAAGAAAGTGAGTGGGAGCTCTGTAGCATTTCTAATATTATATGTAGATGACATATTGTTGATTGGAAATGATATAGAATTTCTGGATAGCATAAAAGGATACTTGAATAAAAGTTTTTCAATGAAAGACCTCGGTGAAGCTGCTTATATATTAGGTATCAAGATCTATAGAGATAGATCAAGACGCTTAATTGGACTTTCACAAAGCACATACCTTGATAAGATTCTGAAGAAGTTCAAAATGGATCAGTCAAAGAAAGGGTTCTTGCCTGTTTTACAAGGTATGAAGTTGAGTAAGACTCAATGCCCGACCACTGCAGAAGATAGAGAGAAAATGAAAGTCATTCCCTATGCCTCAGCCATAGGATCTATCATGTATGCAATGTTGTGTACCAGACCTGATGTGTGCCTTGCTATAAGTCTAGCAGGGAGGTACCAAAGTAATCCAGGAGTGGATCACTATACAGCGGTCAAAATTATCCTTAGTAATTGAATGACTAAGGAAATGTTTCTCGATTATGAAGGTGATAAAGAGTTCGTCATAAAGGGTTACGCCGATGCAAGCTTTGACACTAAATCCAGATGACTCTAAGTATCAATCTGGATGCATATTGAAAGTGGGAGCAATTAGCTAGAGTAGCTCCATGCAGAGCATTGTAGACATAGAAATTTGCAAAATACATACGGATCTGAATGTGACATACCCGTTGACTAAAAACTTCTCTCACAAGCAAAACATGATCACACCTTATTACTCTTGGGTATTAATCACATAGCAATGTGAACTAGATTATTGACTCTAGTAAACCCTTTGGGTGTTGGTCACATGGCGATGTGAACTATGGGTGTTATTCACATAACGATGTGAACTATCGGTATTAAATCACATGGCGATGTGAGCTAGATTATTGACTCTAGTGCAAGTGGGAGACTGAAGGAAATATGCCCTAGAGGCAATAATAAAGTTGCTATTTATATTTCCTTATATCATGATAAATGTTTATTATTCATGCTAGAATTGTATTAACCGGAAACTTAGTACATGTGTGAATACATAGACAAAACATAGTGTCCCTAGTATGCCTCTACTAGACTAGCTCATTGATCAAAGATGGTTATGTTTCCTAACCATAGACATGAGTTGCATTTGATCAACGGGATCACATCATTAGGAGAATGATGTGATGGACAAGACCCATCCGTTAGCATAGCACTATGATCGTTTAGTTTTACTGCTATTGCTTTCTTCATGACTTATACATGTTCCTATGACTATGAGATTATGCAACTCCCGAATACCGTAGGAACACCTTGTGTGCTATCAAACGTCACAACGTAACTGGGTGATCATAAAGATGCTCTACAGGTGTCTCCGAAAGTATTCGTGGTGTTGGCATAGATCAAGATTAGGATTTGTCACTCCAAGTGTCGGAGAGGTATCTCTGGGCCCTCTCGGTAACACACATCACAATAAGCCTTGCAAGCAAAAGACTAATGAGTTAGTCACGAGATGATGTGTTACGGAACGAGTAAAGAGACTTGCCAGTAACGAGATTGAACTAGGTATAGAGATACCGACGAACGAATCTCGGGCAAGTAACATACCGTTTGACAAAAGGAACAACGTATGTTGTTATGCGGTTCTGACCGATAAAAGATCTTCGTAGAATATGTAGGAGCCAATATGAACATCCAGGTTCCGCTATTGGTTATTGACCGGAGATGAGTCTCGGTCATGTCTACATAGTTCTCGAACCCGTAGGGTCCGCACGCTTAACGTTTGATGACGATCGGTATTATGAGTTTATGAGTATTGATGTACCGAAGGTAGTTCGGAGTCCTGGATGAGATCACGGACATGACGAGGAGTCTCGGAATGTCTGAGACATAAAGATTGATATATTGGACGGCTATATTCGGACACCGGAAGTATACCGGAAAAGTTTCGGATTTATCGGGAATGCCGGAGGGGGTTACCGGAACCCCCTACGAGAGGGATGGTCCATAGTGGGCCTAAAGGGAAAGAGAGAGGCAGCCCATAGGGCTGGCCGGCGCCCCCACCTAGAGTTCCTAGTTGGACTAGGATTGGGGGGGGGGGGCGCCACCTCTCCTATTCCTTTCCCCCTTCTTCCTTTTGGTGAATCCTACTAGGAATAGGATTGCAATCCTATTCCTAGTAGGACTCCTTCCCTAGCCGCACCAGGAAGGGCAGGCCGGCCTCCCTCCCTTGCTCCTTTATATACGGGGGCAGGGGGCACCCAAAGACACACAAGTTGAATTGTTCTAGCCGTGTGCGGTGCCCCCCTCCACAGAATCACACCTCGGTCATACCGTCGCGGAGCTTAGGCGAAGCCCTGCGCCGGTGAACACATCATATCCGTCACCACGCCGTCGTGCTGACGAAACTCTCCCGTGAAGCTCAACTGGATCAAGAGCTCGTGGGATGTCATCAAGCTGAACGTGGAGGTGCCGTACGTTCGGTGCTTGATCGGTTGGATCGCGAAGAAGTTCGACAACATCAACCGCGTCACTTGACGCTTCCGCTCCCGGTCTACGAGGGTACGTAGACACACTCTTCCCTCTCGTTGCTATGCATCTGGTAGATAGATCTTGCGTGATCGTAGGAAAATTTTAAAATACTACGTTCCCCAACATATATATATATATATATATATATATATATATATATATATATATATATATATATATATATATATATATATATATATATATATATTTGTGTGTGTGTGTGTGTGTGTGTGTTAATTTCATTAAGATATATATTGTGTTATCCCAATAACAAGTTCAAACATGGAGCAATCTTCAAACTTCACCTGCAACTAACAACGCTATAAGAGGGGCTGAGCAAAAGCGTACTTAGCCAAACAATGGTTTGCTAGGAAGGCGGTTAAAGTGTTTCATGGCAACAATAGGAGGCTGACAAACAGGAATAGGCATCGAGGCATAGCTAAAGAGCGAGACAACTAGCATAGGCAAAGATAGAGGTGATATCGGGGAACAGTCATCTTGCCTGGTAAGTCGTCGGTGGATGGTAAGAAGGCTCCTCGAACTCAGTCTCGACAAGATCCTCGAACTCGGTATCGGCTCCCGGCTCTACCCAACACAAGAGCACAACAACGGCACAATATCAAATGCGGTGCAATGCACAATCAACATGATGCAAGACATGTCATGTGATGCAAGTATGATGTGTGTATGCATGAGGATGCTCTCGAGTCTAAGGAGAAGATGATGGAAATGGCTTCATCTTCGGTAACCAAGCAAGCCACTGGATAGATTGAAAGATTTCGGCCGAAATCGATATAGAGATCACCGGAAACGGGTGCACGGTTTGCAAATGACAAGCAAAACAATATGCAATGCAAAACTGCAGTTAACAGCAACATGGCATCTTTGGAGCAAGAAATAAATATGCTACAACACCCAAACATGAAGAAAAAAGGCATGGATGTGAAATAGACATGATTCTTAACAAGCATGAACTTAGAGCACACCCAAAAACATGCTGGAACACAATTAAACAAGCATGGCAAGATTCAAAAAGTTTACAGAAATATCAGACTTGGTGAAAATTACAAGGCATGCAACAACAACGACAAGTAGGCATGTTTGCAAGCTTGTGCATCTCATCTCAAAGCATATCATGGCATGTGAATATAACCAACAGCAAGAAGACATGTTTGTGAAGCTACTCATGTCAAGAACATGGTCATAGGATGCATAGAACACTAGCTATTCACATGGCAAAACTGAACTTGCTGATAACAAGCTGACAGAAACATTTTATAGCAAATTGAGAGCATGAAAACAACAAGCTACAACAAGACATCATGCAAGCAAAAGTCATGTCAATAACTTACATAACATGCTCTACAAGAATAACCACATGGCTACTTCTAGAAAATACTACAACATGTCTCAGACAACATGGCAAAAGTGCAAAAGTTTATCCAGACTTAGCAAAATTTGGGCATGCTGAAAGAAACATTTTGAAGCAACTAGAGGGCCTCAAAAGAACAAGCTACAGCATGGCATCATGGCAAACAAGAGCATGGATAGCTAGAGCATAACATATACATCAAGCAACACCCACTGGACAACTCTAACCATGCACAACAATGACGGTGGCCTCATGGAAACATGGCATAAAAATTAACATATTCACACTTAGCAGAAATTTATCATCACGATGACATGTTAACAAGCTTGTTGCACTCATCTCAAGACATAACATGACATGAAAATTAATCTATCATGTAGAGCACATTCCAATGAGCAAAACTCATGTTGACACCTAGCTCATATGACACATGGTTTAATATACACCAACAAGACAAAACATCATCTCATAACAATTTCAGAAACTTATCAGCCACATGCACTTTTGCAAAAGGGTTAAACATGGCATAATGCAACCTAACATGTATGCAAATGCATCCATCATGAAGAGCATCACAAGACGAACATCTGGACATATCATACACTCCATTTGGACCAACATGCACCAAGTTAAGACCTCAAGAACATGCCAACAAATTTATACAGACAAGAAGTGCTGAAACAGTAACATCACGAAGCACTCTTGCCACGAATATTAAGACATCTAGATGAACCCTATCATGCATGAAACTGATGCTAACATGTAGAGCATGACGAGACGAACATTTCGATATATCATATGCGCAAAACGGAGTACCGAGCACAAAGTGTTGGGGAACGTAGTATTTTCAAAATTTTCCTACGATCACGCAAGATCTATCTACTAGATGCATAGAAACGAGGGGAAGAGTGTGTCTACGTACCCTCGTAGACCGGGAGCGGAAGCGTCAAGTGACGCGGTTGATGTAGTCGAACTTCTTCGCGATCCAACCGATCAAGCACCGAACGTACGGCACCTCCGCGTTCAGCACACGTTCAGCTTGATGACATCCCACGAGCTCTTGATCCAGTTGAGCTTCACGGGAGAGTTTTGTAAGTACGACGGCGTGGTGACGGATATGATGTATCTACCGGCGCAGGGCTTCCCCTAAGCACTGCAACGGTATGACCGAGGTGTGTTTCTGTGGAGGGGGGGCACCGCACACGGCTAAAACAATTCAACTTGTGTGTCTTTGGGTGCCCCCCTGCCCCCGTATATAAAGAAGCAAGGGGGGAGGCCGGCCGGCCCTCTATGGTGCGGCTAGAGAGGCAATCCTATTCCTAGTAGGAGTCCACCAAGAAGGAGAGGGGGAAGGAAGGAGAGGGAGAGGGAGAGGGAAAGAGGGGCCGCACCCCCCTCCCCTAGTCCTATTCGGACTGCCCCTAGGGAGGGGGCGCTCCACCCCCTGGCTGCTGCCCTCTCTCTCCCCTATGGCCCACCAGGGCCCATCATTCCCCCGGGGGTTCCGGTAACCCCCCCCCCCCCCCCCCCCCCCCCCGGCACTCCGGTAAATTCCGAAACTTTCCAGAACACTTTCGGTGTCCGAATATAGTCGTCCAATATATCAACCTTTACGTCTCGGACATTCCGAGACTCCTCGTCATGTCCGTGATCTCATCCGGGACTCCGAACAACCTTCGGTACATCAAAACTCATAAACTCATAATACTGATCGTCATCAAACGTTAAGCGTGCGGACCCTACGGGTTCGAGAACTATGTAGACATGACCGAGACTCATCTCTGGTCAATAACCAATAGCGGAACCTGGATGCTCATATTGGCTCCTACATATTCTACGAAGATCTTTATCGGTCAAACCGCATAACAACATACGTTTTTCCTTTTGTCATCGGTATGTTACTTGCCCGAGATTCGATCGTCGGTATCTCTATACCTAGTTCAATCTCGTTACCGGCAAGTCTCTTTACTCGTTCCGTAATACATCATTTCATGAATAACTCATTAGTCATTTGCTTGCAAGGCTTATTATGATGTGTATTACCGAGAGGGCCCAGAGATACCTCTCCGACACTCGGAGTGACAAATCATATTCTTGATCTATGCCAACACCACGAACACTTTCGGAGACACCTGTAGAGCATCTTTATGATCACCCAGTTACGTTGTGACGTTTGATAGCACACAAGCTGTTCCTACGGTATTCGGGAGTTGCATAATCTCATAGTCATAGGAACATGTATAAGTCATGAAGAAAGCAATAGCAGTAAAACTAAACGATCATAGTGCTAAGCTAACGGATGGGTCTAGTCCATCACATCATTCTCCTAATGATGTGATCCTGTTGATCAAATGACAACTCATGTCTATGGCTAGGAAACATAACCATCTTTGATCAATGAGCTAGTCTAGTAGAGGCATACTAGGGACACTCTGTTTTGTTTATGTATTCACACATGTACTAAGTTTCCAGTAAATACAATTCTAGCATGAATAATAAACATTTATCATGATATAAGGAAATAAGTAATAACTTTATTATTGCCTCTAGGGCATATTTCCTTCACAAAGTTACCACATGATGAAGGAGGCAACAAATTTACACAGATCCAGGACTTGGTAGAATTTTACCCTCCTAAAAGTCAACTCTGAAGGAAATATGCCCTAGAGGCAATAATAAAGTTATTATTTATTTCCTTATATCATGATAAATGTTTATTATTCATGCTAGAATTGTATTAACCGGAAACTTAATACATGTGTGAATACATAGACAATACAGTGTCCCTAGTATGCCTCTACTAGACTAGCTCATTGATCAAAGATGGTTATGTTTCCTAGCCATAGACATGAGTTGTCATTTGATCAACGGGATCACATCATTAGGAGAATGATCTGATGGACAAGACCCATCCGTTAGCTTAGCACTATGATCGTTTAAGTTTTACTGCTATTGCTTTCTTCATGACTTATACATGTTCCTATGACTATGAGATTATGCAACTCCCGAATACCAGAGGAACACTTTGTGTGCTACCAAACGTCACAACGTAACTGGGTGATTATAAAGGTACTCTACAGGTGTCTCCGAAGGTACTTGTTGGGTTGGCGTATTTCGAGATTAGGATTTGTCACTCCGATTGTCGGAGAGGTATCTCTGGGCCCACTCGGTAATGCACATCACTATAAGCCTTGCAAGCATTGCAGCTAATGAGTTAGTTGTGGGATGATGTATTACGGAATGAGTAAAGAGACTTGTTGGTAACGAGATTGAACTAGGTATTGAGATACCGACGATCGAATCTCGGGCATGTAACATACCGATGACAAAGGGAACAATGTATGTTGTTATGCGGTTTGACCGATAAAGATCTTCGTAGAATATGTGGGAGCCAATATGAGCATCCAGGTTCCGCTATTGGTTATTGACTGGAGACGTGTCTCGGTCATGTCTACATAGTTCTCGAACCCGTAGGGTCCGCACGCTTAAGGTTTCGATGATAGTTTTATTATGAGTTTATGAGTTTTGATGTACCGAAGGAGTTCGGAGTCCCGGATGAGATCGGGGACATGACGAGGAGTCTCAAAATGGTCGAGACGTAAAAATCGATATATTGGACGACTATATTCGGACATCGGAAAGGTTCCGAGTGATTCGGGTATTTTCGGAGTACCGGGGAGTTACGTGAATAGAGGAGAGAGGCCAAAAGGAAGGAGGCGTGCACCCCCCTTCTGGTCGGAATTGGACAAGGGGTGCAGCCCCCTTTTCCTTCTCCCTCTCCCCCTCTTTCCTTCTCTCCTACTCCGGAAAGGAAAGGGGAATCCTACTAGGACTTGGGAGTCCTAGTAGGACTCCCCACACTTGGTGCGCCCCCTCTAGGGCCGGCCTCTCCCTCCCTCCTTTATATACGGGGGCAGGGGGGCACCTCTAGACACAACAATTGATCTCTTGATCTCTTAGCCGTGTGCGGTGCCCCCCTCCACCATAGTTCTCCTCGATAAATATTGTAGCGGTGCTTAGGCGAAGCCCTGCGACGGTAGAACATCAAGATCGTCACCACGCCGTCGTGCTGACGGAACTCTCCCTCGACACTCGGCTGGATCGGAGTTCGAGGGACGTCATCGAGCTGAACGTGTGCTAGAACTCGGAGGTGTCGTAGTTTCGGTGCTTGATCGGTCGGGCCGTGAAGACGTACGACTACATCAACCGCGTTGTTCTAACGCTTCCGCTTCCGGTCTACGAGGGTACATAGACACACTCTTCCCTCTCGTTGCTATGCATCTGGTAGATAGATCTTGCGTGATCATAGGAAAATTTTAAAATACTACGTTCCCCAACAGTGGCATCAGAGCCAGGTCTATGCGTAGATGATATGCACGAGTAGAACACAAGTGAGTTGTGGACGATACTAGTCATACTGCTTACCAGCATGTCATACTTTGATTCGGCGGTATTGTTGGATGAAGCGGCCCGGACCGACATTACGCGTACGCTTACGCGAGACTGGTTCTACCGACGTGCTTCGCACACAGGTGGCTGGCGGGTGTCAGTTTCTCCAACTTTAGTTGAATCAAGTGTGGCTACGCCCGGTCCTTGTGATGGTTAAAACAGCACATACTTGACGAAATATCGTTGTGGTTTTTTATGCGTAGGTAAGAACGGTTCTTGCTAAGCCCGTAGCAGCCACGTAAAACTTGCAACAACAAAGTAGAGGACGTCTAACTTGTTTTTGCAGGGCATGTTGTGATGTGATATGGTCAAGACATGATGAGTTATACGGTTTTGTATGAAATGATCATATTTTGTAAAGTTATCGGCAACTGGCAGGAGCCATATGGTTGTCGCTTTATTGTATGAAATGCAATCGCCATGTAATTGCTTTACTTTATCACTAAGCGGTGGCGATAGTCGTAGAAGCAATAGTTGGCGAGACGACAACGATGCTACGATGGAGATCAAGGTGTCGCGCCGGTGACGAAGGTGATCATGACGGTGCTTTGGAGATGGAGATCAAAAGCACAAGATGATGATGGCCATATCATGTCACATATTTTGATTGCATGTGATGTTTATATTATTATGCTTCTTATTTTGCTTAGTTCGACGGTAGCATTATAAGATGATCCCTTACTAAATTTCAAGGTATAAGTGTTCTCCCTGAGTATGCACCGTTGCGAAAGTTCGTCGTGCCGAGACACCACGTGATGATCGGGTGTGATAAGCTCTACGTTCAAATACAATGGGTGTAAGCCAGTTTTGCACACGCAGAATACTCGGGTTAAACTTGACGAGCCTAGCATATGCAGATATGGCCTCGGAACACTGGAGACCTAAAGGTCGAGCGTGAATCATATAGTAGATATGATCAACATAAGATGTTCACCATTGAAACTACTCCATCTCACGTGATGATCGGACATGGTTTAGTTGATTTGGATCACGTGATCATTTAGATGACTAGAGGGATGTCTATCTAAGTGGGAGTTCTTAAGTAATATGATTAAATTGAACTTTAATTTATCATGAACTTAGTCCTCGTAGTATTAGCATATCTATGTTGTAGATCAATAGCTCACGATGTTGCTCCCCGTTTATTTTTTATATGTTCCTAGAGAAAACTAAGTTGAAAGATGTTAGTAGCAATGATGCGGAATTGTTTCGTGATCTGAGGATTATCCTCATTGCTGCACAGAGAATTATGTCCTTGATGCACCGCTAGGTGACATACCTATTGCAGGAGCAGATGTAGACGTTATGAACGTTTTGACAAAAGCTCGGTATGATGACTACTTGATAGTTTAAGTGCACCATGCTTTATGGCTTAGAACCGGGACTCCAAAAAAAACGTTTTGAACGCCACGGAGCATATAAGATGTTCCAAGAGTTGAAATTAGTATTTCATACTCATGCCCGTGTCGAGAGGTATAAGACTTCTGACAGTACTTTGCCTACAAGATGGAGGAGAATAGCTCAACCAGTGAGCATGTGCTCAGATTGTCTGGGTACTACAATTACTTGAATCAAGTGGGAGTTAATCTTCCAGATAAGATAGTAATTGACAAAGTTCTCTAGTCACTATCACCAAGTTAGTAGAACTTCGTGATGAACTATAATATGCAAGGGATGACGAAAGGAATTCCCGAGCTCTTCGCAATGCTGAAGTCGGCGAAGGTAGAAATCATGAAAAAGCATCAAGTGTTGATGGTTAACAAGACCACTTGTTTCAAGTAAAGGGCAAAGGGATAGAAGGGGAACTTCAAGAAGAATGACAAGCAAGTTGTCACTCCCGTGAAGAAACCCAAAGCTAAAACTCAAGCCTGAAACTAAGTGCTTCTACTGCAAAGGAAATGGTCACTGGAAGAGGAACTGCCCTAGATACTTGGCGGATAAGAAGGATGGCAAAGTGAAAAAGGTATATTTTGATATACAGATTATTGATGTGTACTTTACTAGTGTTCATAGCAACCCCTGGGTATTTGATACCGGTTCAGTTGCTAAAATTAGTAACTCGAAACGAGAATTGCAGAATGAACAGAGACTAGTTAAAGGTGAAGTGACGATGTGTGTTGGAAGTGGTTCCAAGATTGATATGATCATCATCGCACACTCCCTATACTTTCGGGATTAGTGTAAAACCTAAATAAATGTTATTTGGCATTTGCGTTGAGCATGAATATGATTTGATCATATTTGTTGCAATACGGTTATTCATTTAAAGTCATAGAATAATTGTTATTCTGTTTACATGAATAAAACCTTCGATGGTCATACACCCAATGAAAATAGTTTGTTGGATCTCGATCGTGGTGATACACATATTCATAATATTGAAAGCCAAAAGATGCAAGGTTAATAATGATAGTGCAACTTATTTGTGGCACTGCTGTTTAGGTCATAATGGTGTAAAGCGCATGAAGAAACTCCATAGTGATGGACTTTTGGAATCACTTGATTATGAATCACTTGGTGCTTGCGAACCATGCCTCATGGGAAAGATGACTAAAACTCCGTTCTCCGGAACAATGGAGCGAGCAACAGATTTGTTGGAGATCATACATACAGATGTATGTGGACCAATGAGTGTTGAAGCTCGCGGCGGGTATCGTTATTTTCTGACCTTCACTGATGATTTGAGCAGATATGGGTATATCTACTTAATGAAGCACAAGTCTAAAACATTTGAAAAGTTCAAAGAATTTCAGAGTGAAGTGGAGAATCATCGTAACAAGAAAATAAGAGTTTCTACGATATGATCGTAGAGGTAAAATATTTGAGTTAGCGAGTTTGGCCTTCAGTAAAACAATGTGAAATAGTTTCACTACTCACGCCACCTGGAACACCATAGTGTAATGGTGTGTCCGAACGTCATAACCGTACTTTATTAGATATGGTGCGATCGATGATGTCTCTTACCGATCTACCACTATCGCTTTTGGGGTTATGCATTAGAGACAGATACATTCACGTTAAATAGGGCACCATCTAAATCCGTGGAGATGACACCGTATGAACTGTGGTTTGACGAGAAACCTAAGCTGTCATTTCTTTAAGTTTGGGACTGCGATGCTTATGTGAAAAAGTTTCAACATGATAAGCTCAAACCCAAATCGGAGAAGTAAATCTTCATAGGATACCCAAAAGAAACTGTTGGGTACACCTTCTATCACAGATCCGAAGGCAAGGTCTTTGTTGCTAAGAGTCGATCCTTTCTAGAGAAGGGGTTTCTCTCGAAAGAAGTGAGTGGGAGGAAAGTGGAACTTGATGAGGTAATTGTACCTTCTCCCGAATTGGATAGTAGTACATCACAGATACTGGTTCCAGTGATTCCTACACCAATTAGTGAGGAAGCTAATGATGATGATCATGAAACTTCGGATCAAGTTACTGCTGAACTTCGTAGATCAACCAGAGTACGTTCCGCACCAGAGTGGTACGGCAACCCGGTTCTGGAAGTCATGTTACTGGACCATGATGAACCTATGAACTATGAGGAAGTGATGATGAGCCCAGATTCCGCAAAATGGCTTGAGACCATGAAATCTGAGATGGGATCCATGTATGAGAACAAAGTGTGGACTTTGGTTGACTTGCCCGATGGTCAGCAAGCCATCGAAAATAAATGGATCTTCAAGAGGAAGACTGACGCTGACAGTAATGTTACTGTTTACAAAGCTCGACTTGTTGCGAAAGTTTTTCAACAAGTTCAAGGAGTTGACTACGATGAGACTTTCTCACCCGTAGCGATGCTTAAGTCTGTCTGAATCATGTTAGCAATTGCCGCATTTTATGAAATCTGGCAAATGGATAACAAAACTGCATTCTTTAATGGATTTATTAAAGAAGACTTGTATATGATGCAACCAGAAGGTTTTGTCAATCCTAAAGGTGGTAACAAAATGTGCAAGCTCCAGCGATCCATCTATGGACTGGTGCAAGCATCTCGGAGTTGGAATATATGCTTTGATAAGTTGATCAAAGCATATAGATTTATACAGACTTGCGGTGAAGCCTGTATTTACAAGAAGTGAGTGGGAGCACTACAACCTTTCTGATAAGTATATGTGAATGACATATTGTCGATCGGAAATGATGTAGAATTTTCTGGAAAGCATAAAGGAGTGTTTGAAAGGAGTTTTTCAAAGAAAGACCTTGGTGAAGCTGCTTACATATTGGGCATCAAGATCTATAGAGATAGATCAAGACGCTTGATAAGACTTTCGATGAGTACATACCTTGATATGATTTTGAAGTAGTTCAAAATGGATTAGTCAAAGAAGGAGTTCTTACCTGACTTGTAAGGTGTGAAGTTGAGTAAGACTCAAAGCCAGACCACGGCAGAAAAATATAGAGAGAATGAAAGTCATTCCCTATGCCTCAGCCATAGGTTCTATAAAGTATGCCATGCTGTGTACCAAACATGTTGTGTACCTTGCCATGAGTTTGTCAAGAGGGTACAATAGTGATCCAGGAGTAGATCACTGTACAGCGGTCAAAATTATCCTTAGTAACTGGATGACTAAGGAATTATCCTTAGTAACTGGATGACTAAGGAAATGTTTCTCGATTATGGAGGTGATAAAGAGTTCGTCGTAAAGGGTTACGCCGATGCAAGCTTTGACACTAAATCCAGCTGACTCTAAGTATCAATCTGGATGCGTATTGAAAGTGGGAGCAATTAGCTAGAGTAGCTCCATGCAGAGCATTGTAGACACATAGACATTTGCGAAATACATACAGATTTGAATGTGACAGACCCGTTGACTAAACTTCTCTCACGAAGCAAAACATGATCACACCTTAGTACTCTTTGGGTGTTAATCACATAGTGATGTGAACTAGATTATTGACTCTAGTAAACCCTTTGGGTGTTAATCACATGACGATGTGAACTATCGGTGTTAAATCACATGGCGATGTGAACTAGATTATTGACTCTAGTGCAAGTGGGAGACTGAAGGAAATATGCCCTAGAGGCAATAATAAAGTTATTATTTATTTCCTTATATCATGATAAATGTTTATTATTCATGCTAGAATTGTATTAACCGGAAACTTAATACATGTGTGAATACATAGACAATACAGAGTGTCCCTAGTATGCCTCTACTAGACTAGCTCATTGATCAAAGATGGTTATGTTTCCTAGCCATAGACATGAGTTGTCATTTGATCAACGGGATCACATCATTAGGAGAATGATCTGATGGACAAGACCCATCCGTTCGCTTAGCACTATGATCGTTTAAGTTTTACTGCTATTGCTTTCTTCATGACTTATACATGTTCCTATGACTATGAGATTATGCAACTCCCGAATACCAGAGGAACACTTTGTGTGCTACCAAACGTCACAACGTAACTGGGTGATTATAAAGGTACTCTACAGGTGTCTCCGAAGGTACTTGTTGGGTTGGCGTATTTCGAGATTAGGATTTGTCACTCCGATTGTCGGAGAGGTATCTCTTGGCCCACTCGGTAATGCACATCACTATAAGCCTTGCAAGCATTGCAGCTAATGAGTTAGTTGTGGGATGATGTATTACGGAACGAGTAAAGAGACTTGTTGGTAACGAGATTGAACTAGGTATTGAGATACCGACGATCGAATCTCGGGCATGTAACATACCGATGACAAAGGGAACAATGTATGTTGTTATGCGGTTTGACCGATAAAGATCTTCGTAGAATATGTGGGAGCCAATATGAGCATCCAGGTTCCGCTATTGGTTATTGACCGGAGACGTGTCTCGGTCATGTCTACATAGTTCTCAAACCCGTAGGGTCCGCACGCTTAAGGTTTCGATGATAGTTTTATTATGAGTTTATGAGTTTTGATGTACCGAAGGAGTTCGGAGTCCCGGATGAGATCGGGGACATGACGAGGAGTCTCAAAATGGTCGAGACGTAAAAATCGATATATTGGACGACTATATTCGGACATCGGAAAGGTTCCGAGTGATTCGGGTATTTTCGGAGTACTGGGGAGTTACGGGAATAGAGGAGAGAGGCCAAAAGGAAGGAGGCGTGCACCCCCCTTCTGGTCCGAATTGGACAAGGGGTGCAGCCCCCTTTTCCTTCTCCCTCTCCCCCTCTTTCCTTCTCTCCTACTCCGAAAAGGAAAGGGGAATCCTACTAGGACTTGGGAGTCCTAGTAGGACTCCCCACACTTGGTGCGCCCCCTCTAGGGCCGGCCTCTCCCTCCCTCCTTTATATACGGGGGCAGGGGGGCACCTCTAGACACAACAATTGATCTCTTGATCTCTTAGCCGTGTGCGGTGCCCCCCTCCACCATAGTTCTCCTCGATAAATATTGTAGCGGTGCTTAGGCGAAGCCCTGCGACGGTAGAACATCAAGATCGTCACCACGCCGTCGTGCTGACGGAACTCTCCCTCGACACTCGGCTGGATCGGAGTTCGAGGGACGTCATCGAGCTGAACGTGTGCTAGAACTCGGAGGTGCCGTAGTTTCGGTGCTTGATCGGTCGGGCCGTGAAGATGTACGACTACATCAACCGCGTTGTTCTAACGCTTCCGCTTCCGGTCTACGAGGGTACGTAGACACACTCTTCCCTCTCGTTGTTATGCATCTGGTAGATAGATCTTGCGTGATCATAGGAAAATTTTAAAATACTACGTTCCCCAACAAACTCGGGATGAGGAGAAGCGGGACGAAGGGATCCGGGACGGGTCGGAGGCGTTTGGTTTGGGGGAGTGGTGGATCTGGTCCACCTCACCAGATCCGGCCGGATCGGGACGAGGCGGCGGCGGCTCGCCGGACTTGGCGGAGGTGGCTGGAGCGGCGAGGGGGCGCGGTGACCAGGGTCGGCGAGGTCCGGCGCAGCGGCGGCCGGGGTCGGCGCCGGCGGCGAGAGGTCCGGCGCGGCCGGCGAGGCGCGCGGGTAGCCGGGCGACGGCGAGGTCGAAGGACGGCGGCGGCGGTCGGTCGCCGGGGTCGAAGGATGGGCGGCGGGGACGCGGCCCGGCGCGGCGAGGCGCTTCGGGCGCGATGGCGGCGGCTGGGCCGGGAGGGCCCGGATCGGGCTGCGCGGGCCTGCAGTGGCGCGCGAGGAGGTGGGCGGCGGCGGTGACACGTGGCGGGCTGCGATTTGCTGAGGGAGGCCAGGCGGACGTGTCCGGTGCGGTGGGAGGAGAGATCTAGGGTTTTTGACCCGAATTGGACGGGGAAGGTGTAGTTTTATAGGTCGAGGGAGCTAGGAGTGTACAAATAAGATGAGGTGCGGTTTTCGCCCACACGATCACGATCCAACGATCGAGAGGATGGAAGGGGTTGTGCTGGGTTAGTGGGCTGTTGTGAAGGGGTGTTGGGCCAAAAGAAAGAGGAGCTTTAGCCCACGAGGTTAACCGTTGGAGTATCAAACGACCTCCAAACGCGACGAAACTTGACAGGCGCTCTCCACGTACTAAAACAACAACGTACGACAAGTCTCACCTCAATCCGAGAACGTTCTACGGCCACTTGCGAAAGAAGGACTCTGAAGTGCCACGGGCACGTGTGTGAGTGTCGGAACTCGAAACGGACAACGGGAAGAGACGAGCATGACCGGGTGCAAGTGACAACACGAATGCAATGCAATGCAATGCACAAGATGACATGACATGGATGATATGCACACACACACACACATGGCAAAACAAAGAAACCCGAAATGAAGGAAGAGCCCATAATGGAATTGATTAAGTCAACAAAAATTATATTGCCATATAAGGAAAGTTTTACATCCGGGGCGTTACATGTGAGCACTCATTAAAATATGACATGCTAAAAGGTTGATGTTGGACAAGGAAGACAACGTAATGGGTTATATTTTCTTATATCTGAAATAAAGTATATTGTCATGGATCATCCAACATGTTGAGCTTGTCTTTTCCCTTCATGCTAGCCAAACTCCTTGCACCAAGTAGAGATACTACTTGTGCTTCTGAATATCCATAAACCCAGATTTGCCATGAGAGTCAACCATATCTACCTATGGATTGAGTAAGATCCTTCAAGTAAGTTGTCATTGTTGCAAGCAATAAAAATTGCTCTCTAAATATGTATGATCTATTAGTGCGAAAAAAATAAGCTTTATACAATATTGTGATATGGAAGCAATAAAAGCGATGGACCGCATAATAAAGGTCCCTATCACAAGTGGCAATATAAAATGACGTTCTTTTGCACTAAAATTTTGTACATCCAACCATAAAAGCACATGACAACATCTGCTTCCCTCTGCGAATGGCCTATCTTTTATTCTTGTCTCATACCTTATACAAGAGTCATAGTGATCTTCACCTTTCCTTTTTACATTTTATCCTTTGGCAAGCACATCGTGCTGGAAAGATCCTGACATATATACCCAATTGGATGTAAGTTATCATAAACTATTATTGTTGACATTACCCATGAGGTAAAAGGTTGGGAGGCAATATTATAAGCCCTTATCTTTCTTTGTGTCCGATTGAAACTCTATACTCATAAGCATTGCGTGAGTGTTAGCAATTGTGAAAGACTAAATGATAGTTGAGTATGTGGACTTGCTAAAAAGCTCTTATATTGACTCTCTCCGATGTTATGATAAACTGCGATTGCTTCAATGACCGAGATTATAGTTTGCTAGTTTTCAATGAGGTTTCTGATTCATACTTGACATTCTGAATAGACTGTTACTTTAGCATAAGAGATCATATGACATTATATTTTGTTGTTATAAGAATGATCATGATGCCCTCATGTCCATATTTTATTTTATCGACACCTCTATCTCTAAACATGTGGACATATTTTTCGATATCGGCTTTTCGTTTGAGGACAAGCGAGGTCTAAGCTTGGGGGAGTTGATACGTCCATTTTGCATCATGCTTTTGGTATTCGTTCGATATTTTGATGAGATGTATGTTGTCTTTCCTCTAGTGGTGCTATGTGAACGTCGACTACATAACACTTCACCATTGTTTGGGCCTAGAGGAAGGCATTGGAAAATAATAAGTAGATGATGGGTTGCTAGAGTGTCAGAAGCTTAAACCCTAGTTTATGCGTTGCTTCGTAAGGGCTGATTTGGATCCATATGTTTCATGCTATGGTTAGGTTTACCTTAATAATTCTTTTGTACTTGCGGGTGCTTGCAATAGAGGTTAATCATAAGTGGGATGCTTGTCCATGGAAGGGCAGCACCCAAGCACCGGTCCACCCATATACCAAATTATCAAAGTAACGAACGCGAATCATGTGAGCATGATGAAAACTAGCTTGACGATAATACACATGTGTCCTCGGGAGCGCTTTCTTTTATATAAGAGTTTGTCCAGGCTTGTCCTTTTGCTACCAAAAGGATTGGGCCATCTTGCTGCACCTTATTTACTTCTATTACTTGTTACTCGCTACCAATTACCTTATCACAAAACTATCTGTTACCGATAATTTTAGTGCTTGCAGAGAATACCTTACTGAAAACTGCCTATCATTTCCTTCTGCTCCTCGTTGGGTTCGACACTCTTACTTATCGAAAGGACTACGATAGATCCCCTATACTTGTGGGTCATCAGGCCGCCGTAGCAGTAGCTCGGCTGACATAGGGTTAGCAGCATCAACAACTCGGCAAGGGAAGAGGAGAGAGAGAGAGAGAGAGAGAATTTGCCGACGGTGTGGCGGCGAGGGAGGTCTCCGGTGGCCGGCGGTGGAGGTGGCGGGCGGCTGCGTTCCTTGCGACCAAGCGGCGGCGGGGTGGACTTGGTCGGGGTCAAGGGTGAGGAACTGAAAGAAACAGATAGATGGGGATAAGGTTGGGGGAGTGGCATGCTGACTGGACTGCCCAGTACTTTGAGTGGGTCAAAATCGCTTGATCAGCCCGAAACTAAGTCAAGGGTTGTAAATTGAACTTTGTGACAAGTTAAGGGTTGAATCCGATCGGTTTCAGAGATCAGGGTTGAAAATCAAACCGTGTGGTTAATTGAGGATTGAAATATGGACTTTTCTCTTGATTAATTAACAGATTTTATGCCTACTTGTGAGACATAGCCCTTGTATGTGATGAATCATTGAGAAGGGCCTTAAATAAATGTGTAGGATAACAAAATGATGCTTCATTAAATTATTCGCCATTGGCGAGCATATGGATGGTCAACTGGTGCAGGGTCGGAGTTGATTCTTTCGCGAGGTGGGGGTCGGAGTTGATGTAATCAAAATAAACACAAAAAATTGGTAAAGAGGATATTTGTAAGAAGTCAACTGATTCCCAGCATTCAATACCTACAAAAAGATCAGAGAAGAGGCGAGGGAAGTGCCGCTCTATGTTTCGAGGTGATATGAAAATTATTCGTATGTTTTTTTGGGGGCGAAATTATTCCTATGTTGTCAGCTTCGTTTGCTACCATTTGCATTTTAACTACTCCCTCTGTTCACTTTTATAAGGCCTTAAAGACAATTCAGACAATGTACAAAACAGTCCATTTTTAGCTGTCTGAAATGACTTACAAAAATGAACGGAGGGAGTACTACATATAAATATTGTAAATTTGGTAAAACTGCCGAGCTGGCAATACAGAATAAGGGTGTACGTAGTTAGCTTTCATCTTGATCGGAATTAACTAAATCTTATCTACCTGGCGTACATTTTTGTTATTTTTTTCTTCTCTCATTTTATCTTTTATGTCTCCACTTTTTACTTATATTTTTAGAAAATATAAATATAGTTGTGCGACCGATGGACATGCAGTTGCGCGTATGTTCTAGGATGTGCAACTATAGTTATACATCGGTATGCATGTGTGCAACTACGGTTGAGTGCGGCCCATGAACATGCAATTGTGCTCATAGCCGGCAGATGTGCAATTACAGTTGCGCTTCAATGTGCGGACGTGCGGCTGTCATTGAGGGCGACTAAAAGGACATATACAAATGTAATTGCGTGTGGTTTGAAAAAAGATAAATTATAAAAAAACTTAGACAATTTTTCATGTGTTGCAATGGATTCAAAGTAGAATAATACATACTCATAAATTTGGAAGAAAACAGTCTAGTTTTGATATACATATATTACTAAAATTATATTATGTTTCACTTAAAATACATTTCTTGGGTTGTTTTGATGAGCTAAGGGAGGAATGTGGTCGATTTCAAGATACTAACGAATTTTCTGTAAATTGGAGTAGAAAAATGAAATATTGTTGTAAAAAGACCACAACTTACATCACAATCGTTAGAAGCAGATCTAATGATCAAAAATGACAGATGATGGACACCATGCTCACTAACTAAATCTTTTATAGAAATAGAGAAATAAACCTGAGAAGTTGCCCGCTATCAATGGACATGTAGTTGAGCACAACCACGTGCAAACTATGTTTGATAACTAGCAGTTCTTGCACACGTTCTCCTGTCCTCCACCTCCTTCAAGAAAGAAAGTTAGGATTTCTGTCTCTCGCCGGCGCCGGCGCAAATCCGCCTCGTCTCCAGTGACCCTAGGGCCATGGAGGCGCGGTGGATCCTGATAAGGGCCGGCGGGAGGGCTCCGTTTTTAGTTGATTTTGTCAATCTTGCTAGGTTTTGTGTCCTACTCAAGAAGGCTAGACGGCGGCGGCTCCCTGGAGATGGAATAAAGGTCTCCCCGTCTAACCCCCGTTCCGGCGGTGCGTCTAGCATTGTTGGTGGGCGTGTGGAGGTGTGTCTCCGGTAGATCTATCTTTGGTGGATTTGCTCGGATCTCGTCGTTGTTTGTCTACGTTTGTGTGTCTTCGGTTTGGATCCTTCCAGTCTACGTTATTTTTCATCGGCGACGATTGCTGTTCTGGGGTGCTGGTCCTATGAGGCCTTAGCACGACGACTTCCCGACTGTCTACTACAACAACTTGTGCCCGACTCCGAAGATGGAGTGATGATGACGGCGGCGCGCCTTCGGCTCGCTTCAGTGCTTGTAGTCGTCGCTAGGTAGTCTACAGATCTGGATGTAACTTTTATTTCTGATTTTCGTTGTATTACCATGATTGAAGATGAATAGATTGGAAGTTTTCTCGTAAAAAAAAGCACGACGACGTGCAGGTTTAGCTGAGTGTGAAAACGCCAGAAACTTTGGAGGTGAAAATACAATGAAACTCTGTCTTCGGCTAACTTCAGTTTGTAGATTGAACTAGAAAATTTAGAAAGACCGTGGTGAATTTAGCGCAACTTCAACACAGCGACCCGAATTATCCATTTACTTTCATTTACGTTCGCATAGACAAAAGATAACGCCCAACACCTGGACCCATTCCTATTTTGTGTTTGTTTTATATCTGCTTAGGTCTATTTTAGTCTCAAATTTGGACTGCATTTCGTCTTAGGCAAACACAAAGCAAACGTTTTATGCGTCTTCTTCATCCGCCTCAATCCACCACATGTTCGGTTTTAGCCCGATTTTCCATAGATTAACCGGGCAATTCTCTTCTTCTTAATTAATCGATGAGGCAATTCTTTTGCCTCCGTTTCGAAAAAAAATTCATCACATGTTTTCTTTTTGACCCACCTGCCATGCACCCATCCACCTTTTATTTGTTTTTTTTCTTTTCCCGCTGCTCTAGCTCGTGGCTGCAGGCACCGCCGCCTAGTCGCCGTCGCTGCTTCTACTCCTGCCGCCACACACAGGAGCACATGCAGTCGTCGCCGCCGCCACACACGCAGGACCAACTCCAACGCAGCGCGAGCTGGGCACGACGAGCTGGCAGCGGACACACGGGCGCGCGAGCATGCGGGCGAGCGCGAGGGTGAGGGTGCAGCGGCCGCGATGAACTGTGCGCGAGGCGAACGCGGTGAGCTGGCGGCGCGGCCACGGTAAGCTACACACGAGGCAGGACGTGGCTGAGCTGCGAGCTCGAGGGTGGGGCGAGGAGGCGCAGGAGCTCGCCCACCAGGTGTTCGACCGAATGCCGAGGCAGACACGTCCAATGCGTCCAGTCCCGTTGGACGCATCGACCGACCCAAACGAAAAAGCGAACACAGACGTATGGACAGGCGATCCAAACGGATAAAAAGTGGGCAAAATCGGTGTCTGTTTGGGTCGATCGGTTGGAGTTGCTCTTAGGAAGACGATTTGTGGCACGCGGATGGGGCACCGACTCCCTTGCGCGTGTTTTATTTTCTTTTGGTATTCAATTTTCTAACTTTCACATCAATTGAACGAAAAGTTCAAATTAAGGTTCATTTTCATATTCATGTTTCTCGTGATGAACGCTTTCAAATAAAATACATTTTGACAACATTAAATATGTTAAGTTTCAGTTTTTGAAGCTTGGTATGACTAGCGAGAGTTTATCTCTAAAACTTGGCATGACTAGCGAGAAAATCGTAAGTTTCAAATGCAAAGTCCTAAATTCTGAAGATTAAAACCTAAAATTTATTATGCCCTCGTGCGGGATCCAACTACTTTGCAAATCACCAAGCAAAAGCCCCTGCGAATTTCGGATGTATTGAAATTACTTTGTACTGTATGTATTATTTTTTTAGAGAGAGGACGCAACAGACAATTCGCAGTCCCAAAAACAATAGAGAGAAGATGTGCCGCAGAGCAGACTATTGGTAGCTTAAAGCGCGCGGTCCTGTGCTGGGTATCATTCACATACTTCCACCGTTTGACCACCAAGCCTCTTGCACGAGAGGAAGAAGCCATGGAAGTAGCCATCGTCGATAGGGCGTGCACAAAGCTCAAAGCCATCGGGAGCGATGCCGCCCCCGACCTGCAGGAAATGCTGAAGATGCTGGAGGCCATGCAGCCGGTGCTGGAGGAGGCCAAGAAGGAGTCCGTGGACGAGGCGGCTGGGCGGGCATGGCTGAGGCGGCTCAGGACCGCCGCCCACGACATCTCCCACATGGTCGACGAGCTGCAAGGGCAAAAGGCACGTACCTCTACCTCATTGCTTACTTTGTGGGCTTGTGGCACCCGAGTATTGTATCCCCACCCCACTACCTCCCTCCCTTCGCCTCCCACCACGCCGGACGCGCGCCTCTCGTGGAGGAGAGGCTGAGCAGGTCGTGTTGGTGGGCTGGCGAGGCGAAGCGGCTGTCGACGTGAGCGCGCGGCCAACTCGGTGGTGCGGTCGCGCGTCTCCTCTGGACGGGGATGCGGGCGACGGTGCTGGCGAGTTCCGGCGGGCAAGGCTTGGGGCGGGATGGCGGATCCGGCGGCCAGCGACGCGGGGCATGCCGGATCTTGTCGAGTACGGGCGGAGGCAACCGGTGGCGGCAGCTGGTGGCGCAAGGGCTCCGGCTAGGGGCTGAGATCGGCCATGACGGTCTATGCGAGGAAGTGACGAGAGAGAGATGAGAGAAACAGAGAGGGGCACGGCTGGGCTGCTGACCTGCTCCGGCGGCCGGCGGCGGTGAGGCCCGTTATATCCTCGCGTAGTTCAGATTCTGAAGAAAAAACTGTCTCAGCCGATGCATGTCTCTTCGCCTAGTCCGTCAGTGGGTGTTCGTCGGGAACGCGTTGGTGACTCCCTTACGAACACCGTGATAATTTTGATTCGAGAAAATAAAGTAGGACGAAAATATATTCGATAACTTCTATGTAAATAATTCGATAATATACACCGTAGACTTGATAAACACGCAAACGCGGGGACAGAATTGTTGAAAAACATACCCACCTCATAATTTATATGTGAATATCGTAATATATTATGCACAGAAGACATGATAATTCACGCACAAATATCATGGTAACTTTTGACCCTAAAAAATAGTTGTTGAAAAAGTTACCTCGGTAAATTATGTGTAAATAATATGATAATATACGTTCATCCATCATGATGACTTTTGACCCAGCGTGTTGTTGAAACATAGCCCTCCCCCTCAACAAGTTATGTGAAAATAGTATGGTAGCATACGAATCACATATCTGATAACTTACGTTCAAACACCGCGATAATTTTGACCATGGAGGTGAAAAGTTGTTAAGAAACATGCCCCAAAATATGTTTTACCTATCAAACCGTGTGTCCAAATCTCGAATCATTTTCACCGTTGGATTCCTCGCGTCGAGATTTTCAAAACGAGATCTTATGCCGATAGGTTTCAACGAACTTCTTTCCAGAAGAAAAAAAACTAAACCAGAAGCACATCAGTTTCCCTTTCCGCGAGGCACGCCCTCTTGCGGAAGTAAATCCGTGCCTCCGGTAAATTTGTGCCTCTCACGAAAGGAAAAAAGTCGGTATTTTTTCCTTTACGAGTCGCGGAAACAAATCCGTGTCTCCACTAAAAGTAAATCTATGCCTCTCGTGGAAAGGAAAAAAAAACACGTTTTTCTTTTCTTTTCCGAAAGCAAATTCTTGTCTTCACGAGAAGTAAATCTGTGCCTTTCGCGGGCATGGCCGTGCCCCTCGCGGAAGTAAATCCATGCCTCCACGAGAAGTAAATCTACGCCTCTCGCGAAAGAAAAAAAAAACATATTTTTTTCCTTTTTTGAGAGGTACGTCCGTGCCTTTCGTGGAAGCAAATTCATGCCTCCACGAGAACTAAATCTTGTGTCTTTCGCGAAAGGAAGAAAAACACATTTTTTGCATGCAATTAAATATCGAACTTTTTTTGGATTCAAATCCTAAGAAAGAAAGGGGAACCGAAAAAAGCATCTACAATACGAAAATGTGCCCTTAATTAGTTGCTCTCCTTAGAGAAGGGATCTTTCCGTCTCAACTCAAGTTTTCGATTCTCCCTATTGTACCTGAGCTGGCTGTTTGTTCAATTTTTTTCTCAGTTGTTTTATGTTCGACGACCGCTCGCAATTGTGCCGTAAGCAGTTTTTTGGAATTGTCAATATACTCGAAGTAGTCTCATGCAGTGTACATAAACGGGTTTTGCCCCCTTTTTTCTTTTTCTTTTGGTTTTATCTATTTTTCATCTTTTCATCTTTTTCGTTTTCTTCTGTTTTTCATGGTTTCTTTGTTTGCTTCACGATTTTTCCTGTTTTTTTTCTTTTTATTTGTTTTTTCTCGGTTTTCACTTGTTTTTATGCTTTTATTTCTTTATTTAGTTTTCACCATTTTCCTTTGTTTAATAGGTTTCTTCATTTTTCTTTGTTTTCTTCTTTGCTTTCTCAGTTTTGTTTTTGTTTTTCATTTTGTTTCTTCAGGTTTCTTTGTTTTCCTTTTGGTTTTTATTGTGTTTCTTCGTCTGTTTAGTTTCTTTGTCGATTTTTATAGATTTATTTTTTTTCTCAACACATGTGAACATTTTTTAGTACTGATTCCACCTTTTCTGTATACATTAGAAACATTTTTATATAGACATATAATATTTTTGAATTACGTGATTGCATTTTTTGAAAATTTATATTTTTATGTCTATTTTATTCCATATACATTTTACATTTTTGGTATAGATCTAATACATTTCTAATACACATTAATTTTTTTAATATAATATTAATATGCTTTAATGCATGGTCAAAAAAAATCTGTACACATTTTTTGTCAAATGCTTGATTTGCATTTCTCAAATAAAATATTAATATGCTTTAATGCATGGTCAAAAAAAATCTGTACACATTTTTCTATACACACTCAAACGCTTGTTTAACGTTTATTTAATTTTTTATGTAAAGTGTTTTTTGTAACATACATTCATTTAGAATATTTGGAAGTATATAAACTAAAGTCAAGAAAAAGACAAAAACAAAAAAACGAGGCTGGCCTCCCGCCCGCCTGTGCTGGGCCATCTGCCGCTCTCAAGCTTCTGCCGCGGGCCACTGCAGAGTGCAGACTGCACCCCCGCGAAAATCACATTCGCTAGCCGCCGCTACGGCCTCCCATAGTCCCATCCCATCCACATCCGCCGCCGCGGTTCCTACCCAGCCGCCGATCTCCGCGCCGGAACCCCGCCGCAGCACCTCCACGCCGTCGCCCTCAAGATCCATCCCCTACCTCCCCACCACCCCCGTCGCGCGGCAACGCCGGCAGCTCCAAGCCACCCCGCGCGCTGCTCCACTGCTAGCCTAATGCGTCGGCGCCTGTCTCGCCGCCTCCGCCCCTAGCACGCCCAAGCCGCACCAAGACCACGGAGAGGCGCCGCCGCATCACGTGCACCTCTCCCGGCCGCCATTTTCCTCCGTGTCCATGCCCCTTGCCTCTCCACTGCCTCCGTGAGAATCATTCAGCACCGCCCCCCTTTGGCCGTTTTCTTCGTCGTCGGTGCTGGCCACTTGGCCGCTGCCCCCCGGCTTCCGGCACCAACGGCGGACGCCCCCTTCCCTCCCGCGTCATCCTGCCCCGTGGTGACCCACGGAACCACCTAACACATCGCCTATGCCTCAGAATCTCCCCGGAGGCAACAAACACACACACACACACAAACCGTTTTATCTGCTGTTATTTCCTGCTCTATACATGTTCGTTGATATGCCTACAAGCACTGCCATTAACTTGATCTGGCATAGGATAGCTCAAATAAATTTTATTTGGAGTACACAATATGTGGATGGCGTGATCACAGACTATGATAGTTTGCTGGTCTTGTTGGGTTAGAAAGTTTGTTTAAGATTTCGAGTAGGTTGATGGTGATGGAGCACGTCGAGCTGAGATGAGCGTGTCGTCAACACCTATCATTTCATTTTTTTTAACCACAAACTGTCAATAAGAAATAATCTGCTAAGCAACATTTTGCAGAAAACTTTCTTGGCAAGTATACTATTCATGGCAGCTGATTTGGCAAAACATACTCATTTGCAGAAATCTTAGTACACATAGTAACCAACTTCCTAGCAACTGATTTGGTAAACATACCCAATTGCAAAAATCTTAGTACGACCTTGTGTGCACTTTGGTCCCAATACGAACAAAAAACATCTTCATGATCGAGCTCGCCGATGTGATTGACTTGCCTGCTTTCTAATCACTGAAGGATCGCATGCATGGCCTTTAATCCATGTGCGATGAGCATGCGTCTGTGGTGATGCTCTTATGAGATAAACTTGCGAGATCATATTGAAAGGAAAGGGGGTATGGGAAAAGACGATGGGATGGTGATCGATCTCATATAGTACCTTCTTTTACAGTAATCTCATTTACTTTCCAAGGGAAGAGAGCAACGTTGTGCGGATGTCTGCTGGGACTTGTACAAATAGATGTGGCTTGTTTGACGATGTTAGATACAGTTGCGATGATCTAACTAGAATTATCTATGTAAGTCTAATTATGAATATCCATTGGTTGTGCCTGATTATTAATATAAGGTCAATGGCTGGACTGGATGTTTCCTTTTTTGAGAATCTATAGCAGTCCCTCTATTTTTCTGCAGTATTGTGCTTTTGGTATATAAAAGTTTCATTTGGAAACATGAAGCAGCAGCAGTAGTAGTAGTAGCAGCAGCAGCATACTATTGATTAAATGGTTCATATATGCTAAAAAAATGCTTACAATTGAACATTGATACCTAGCAGATGACAGAGACTGCAGCTGACAACATTAGCATGGCCAAGAAGATGAACAAAATGATAGTAAGACTTAGCAAGATGAAGCAGGATCACTTTTTCAAGCAAGTCCATCAGGAATCGTCTGATGAGTCCGGTTTGATGACCATTGATGAAGACAACGATTCAGCAGCTGAAACAAGTACAGAGGCTCAAGAAGTTGAAGAACATATAGTAGGAAGGAGTGAGGATAAGAGAAGGATAATGGCTGCGCTACCTGCCAGCGGCACCATCATCCTTCCCATCGTTGGAGTTGGAGGCATAGGCAAGACAAAATTGGCACGTGAAGTATTCAATGAGAGCCAGTTCAATGGGTACAACTTCCGTGCATGGTTGGATGTCTCGGGAAAATTTGACTTGCTTGAAATAGTGAAGTCATTGCTTTTTCTAGCTTCAGGAGAAGAGGGGTTTGGCCCTGATTCAGATAGGAAGAAGTATATAATGGAGCGTCTTCATGGCCTGTATAATGGTATGAAGGTACTGATTGTGTTAGATGGCGTGGGGGAGGAGGTGCCGGGGGACTCCAGTGAGTGGAGGAACTTCAAGCGCATGCTACGTGTGGGCGGGAAGGGCAGTAAGGTGGTTGTGATATTGACGACATGCAGCCAAACCATTGCCAAGAAAATTGGTACCGTCAAACCACACATGTTAAAACCCTTGACTGATGATACTTGCTGGACAATAGTCAAACAAACAAGTGGATTTGACGATCAATCTGATAAAGAAGAGTTGGAGCATATAGGACGGGAGATTGCAAGCAAGTGCAAGGGTCTACCATTTGCAGCTCAAAAACTTGGGCGCTTGCTACAGTCAAAAGATGCTAGAAGATGGTCCGTGGTGATGGATAGTCTTACCTCGAATGATGATGTACGAACTTGACAAACACCCAGCATGCTATTATTTTATGGATCTCGAGCATAAATATTGATTAATTTTTTGTATTGACATGTTGCAGGTGACGGAGAAGCTTGGTTGTCTTGGTTTTGTTCGCAAGAAGAATCCCATGGCCAACGGGGTGGAGACGATGGAGGAAAAACTGAAGACGATAAAGGAAAAGCTAGACGGGCACGGTTCTGATGACTCTGATCAAGAAGATATTATTTGGGCGATTTCTTCCATCCTCGAGCGAGACATGGATGTGACGGAAACAACACCAGAGGTTGAAGATCCAAGGATTTTAGGAAGGGGTGAAGATAAAGAGAGTATACTCTCTGCAAGCAATATCAGAGAAGGGCTTGTCATCCTTCCCATCGTTGGACTCGGTGGCATAGGAAAGACGGCCTTGGCACAAATTGTTTTCAATGATACCCAATTCAAAGAATACAATTTCCGTGCCTGGGTCCATGTCAAACCGGAATGTGACTTGCTTGAGATAGGCCAGTCATTGGTTACTCTAGCCTCAGGTGAAGAGCCCAATGATTCAAATGACATCGAGGATGTAACGAGGCGCCTTCAGCACCTTTATAATGGTATGAAGGTACTCATTGTTTTGGATGACCTGTGGGAGGAGGATTATGATAAGCTGGAGCTCTTGAAGAGTATGTTTAATGCGGACGGGAAGAACAGCAAGCTGATTGTGATAGTAACCACATGCAGTGAAGGTGTTGCGAGGAAAATTTGTACTGTTCGACCATACAAGCTAAATCCTTTGTCTCAAGAAAATTGCTGGGCAATAATCAAGCAAACAAGTAGCTTTGACGGTAGAGATGACAAAGAGGAGGTTAGGCAGTTAGGATGGCAGATTGCAGGAAATTGTGGTGGTCTACCGCTAGCGGCTCAAAACCTTGGGGGCTGGCTATCCGATGAAGATTGTGAAGAATGGTCAAAAATGTCAGTGATTGGTACCTGGATTTCATTTCAATGCTTGGTGTCGACCTACAGACGTCTGCCACTAAATCTGAGGCTATGCTTTGCTTATTGTGCCATCTTTCCAAAGGGTCACAGTATAGTCAAGGATGACTTGATTAATCAATGGGTTGCTCTCGATCTTATTCATCCATCGGGTAATGCCAAAGAGCTTGCCGAGAAGTATATCGGAACGCTTTTGGACATATCATTCCTTCAAACTGCAAAGTCATCTTTGGTGAGTCACTAATTACTAGTTGCATTGCACGCTTCTAAGAAATTTCTGTCTAGAACTTATAAGTTCAAAGAACCACCATGTTCACTGTTATGAACTACAATTTTCCATGATAATCAAAAGGAAAATTATCCAAATTACTTATTTTCGGGTTACTTGTTGTATAAAGAAGGATCAATACTCAAATTATCCCTGCATGACTGATATAATATCTAATTTTTATGTACATTTTATAGATTTCTAGAGAAAATCTAGGAACGCTCATGTTAACCCTGTCTTAATATAACAGAACTGTATTTGTAGTCTCAACTATTTCATAGTCTAGATTAGCTCTGTTTAGAATAAAACATGCCTTTTTGTTGTAGCCAAATGTATTTTGTCCTTGTATAGTAATATAAATGGTTTTGTCAAATTGTCTTATACACCACCAACTTTGCGAAGTTACTTTGCCACATCGAGTTCCGACTTACCTTCTTCCTCCTTGCCACACCTCCGCCCATACTACACCCCCTCCCTTTATGTATCATGCAACCGTTGTCCTCATGTGTTCCACATCATAAGGTAGTATGGCATGGTCAATGCAAGGCGAAATGAACTAACG
>LR738713.1:498686331-498697515 GCA_902687465.1 Secale cereale
CCAATTTTTTTTTTATTCCTGCTTCTAAGATAAGAAGTGTGTTTTATCTCTACTACCTATCTTGTCCGGATACGTCACAGGGAAGTAAACCTTACGTCCTCTCACGAAAAATTGGAAAAATCATTTTCCTCTCATTGCTTCCACTGACCAAATTTGTAAAAACGGTTCGTAATTTGCGGGATCCAGTGGTGATCAATGCATTAATTTGCTCCATGGGCAAAAATAGATCCGGCATATGGGATGTGTGAACGCTCCATTGGGCAAAAGCATGCTAAACCCATGGGCCAATCATATGCGTACTACATGTTTAGTGATAGTGTACATGCTTACATACACATTAAGGCTAAGTTTGTGGTTACTAAGATGTGCAGTGATATGCTTAATTACTTTACGACCTGTTGTGGAGAAATAGGAAGAAAGTAGACAAAAACATGGTGAAAAATATTAAAATTGGAAAAAGCTAATTAGCCAAACAGGACAATTGACCGGAATGTGAAACATCACAAATTGAATGAAGTCAAATCTCTTGCTCCCATTTATTTAGTGCATGCATTTGATTTTTCCTGAATGCGTCCATGACTGTTGCTATGTCGGCCATTTATTTTCTCTCATATGCCCAGGAATTCACGAAGTTTTTTGTTTTGTTTCGCAAACTAAGGTAGAGAATAAAGTTCACCCAAATTACAATGAAATAAATATATATTATGTCTTATATACCATAGACAAATAACTTGATCTAAATATATCATGTGATGTTCTCTTCTATGCATGTTCAATTTGTGTTAGTTCTTTAACTCTAATGGTTGCACATGTAAATCCGCACGTACGTATAGTATGAAAGTCCCCTTAATTCTAAGAAATGCTAACATATGTGGCTATGCTTTTGCATGGCTAGATTTTTTATCGCCCATAAACTATATCAGTATAGAATATAATTACTACTAAATGTAGGTTTAGTTAGTCGTGGTGTCTTCAAACGAGGTGTTGGCGGTCCGCAGAACAACAAATGATGTCGCACATAGCTGTAATAAGCATAGGGCGATTACCTGGCTCCATGTGGCACCTGAGTGCATTGCTAGCAGCCTAGCATGTTGGCTAGAGAGGCTGTTGGACATGGCTAAGCTTTAATATATGCAAAGCTATTAACAAAAAAATATGGTTAGCCATCTCTGCTAAGGTATTTATATATGCACAAAAATAAGTAATAAGTTACAACCATTTTTTACTCTTCATTTAAACCAGATATAGCATAAAGATGGTACTCCCTCCTTGTCAAAATATAGTGCATATATATTAGAATTGTCCCAAGTCAGTTTGTAAAGTTTGACCAAATTTATAGGAAACAATGAATATTTACAATAACGTGGGAAATCAACTAAACCTACATTTAAGGTGGTGGTGTTGCCTCCGTGCGTCCACTCGTCCGCCCTTCTATCCCCACCGCTTTCGACCAGAGCTGCGAGGGCAGAGCCTCTCACAGCGTTCGGTGGTGGCAGCCTTCTTCCTCCTTGGCCGTTGATGAGCAATTCGGTATGCAGTGGCTAGCCGGGGATGTTGTGCTTGCGTGGGGGCATCGCGGTCGCAATGCACGTGGCTGGGCCAGTGGTGCGACAGTGATGTGGCAGCTGCATAGGAGCTCCTGGCCGGGTGGCTTGCCGGGTGGTGGCGGTGCCATCCCGGGGCAGCTCTCGGTGGCGGTAGTGGTGCCCCGATGCGTGTGCGGGCTGGCTTGCAGTGGCAAGGTTAGGCTCGATGGGTGGCGGCATGCTGCAGACTGGGCTTGTGGTGGCTACGTGCTCGGGAATGGTGCTCCGATGCTCTGGCTGGCTGATGTTTGAGGGCGGCGCAAGGCGACCTCCGCGGCGACGCGGGGCGCAGGCGGGTTCGGGCCAAGCCGTGGCCGGCGGCGGGCAATGGTGGCGTGCAAGTCTCTGGCATGCGGTGGTGGTAGATCTAGGGTTGGGTTGTGGTAGGCTATGAGGGCTGGACCGGATATGGCCCGTGGAGGCCTCCACTCCAGTGGCCTGTCTCCCAAGGCTACCCCAACAACTATGCTGTGATTGGCGCCTCCAGTCGAGGTGGGTGCTAGATCCAGCCAGGATCTGGTGTCCATGTCCAGGTTCCTTGGCACATGGATTGGCCCCGGTGTTGACCGATCCTCGTCGCAGTTGTGCCACAGCATGACAGTCCCACCCATGGATTGTTCGTGCCAACGCCTGTGTTTCAGCAGTCTGATGTCTTGGCAGTAATGGTGTGTCAGTCTTGGATGTCGGGGCAGTGGTCCAGGATAGTGGGGCTGCACGGATTGGCTTTCCGGCGAGCGCGTTGCAGAAGGTGTTGGCGGTGTGCTTCGGCCATGTGGGGGCAAAATTTCGTGTTTTGACCCTTTTCTCAAAATAAATCGAGATCTGACCCTAGTTTGTAAAAATTTCGGGATTTGATCCTTTCTTACCGCCAAGGCCCCTGGCGGTAGGGTATAACAGCCTACCGCCAAGGGCCTTGGCGGTAAGAAACACCCCTACCGCCAAACAGGCTGGCGGTAGCCTGTACAACCCTACCGCCAAGGTGCCCGGTGGTAGGTGCGAGCATACAGTGTTTTCCGTACTTAGGAAAAAAACAACCCTACCGCCAGGGGCCTTGGCGGTAGGCTGTTATACCCTACCGCCAGGGGCCTTGGCGATAGGCTGTTATACCCTACCGCCAGAGGCCTTGGCTGTAAGAAAAGGGTCAGATCCCAATTTTTTTGCAAAGTAGGGTCAGATCTCGAATAAGTTTCGAAAAAGGGTCAAAACACGAAAATTAGCCCCATGTGGGTGGCAAAGTGTGTTGTGGCGGGTGGTTCTGGCGAACCTTTCGCCAGCTGCAATTGCGGCCAAGCCCTGATCCGGATCTGGAGTCCCTGGTTCGTTGGTGTGGGGTCCCTGTCATGGTGGGTCTGTGACCTGTTCCCACAATGTGGTGGGTAGGGAAGGTCGAGCGAAAGCCATGCGCCTCGGAGCCGATGGTGGTGATGCCTATGGATGTCACTCTCCTCTTGGGGTGCTGCCTTGAACCTCTCCCAACCCTCCGACATTCGGGGTGAAAACCTTTGTCCGCTTCGGCTGACGTGACAGCAGCAATGCTTATGAGTGTCGCTCTCCTCTTGGGGCGCGCCTTGACCCTCTGACACTCAGGGTCAAAATCTTTGTCAGCTTAGGCTGACGCATTGGTGGCGGTGCTTCGTTGTGTCCCTCTTGGGTGCGTCATCGATGAGTGTGGAGGTCCCTCGGATGTGATGGTGTGTCTCGTGTTCTTGGAGGCTCGTTTGAAGCCTTTTTTTTTAGCGCTTTCGGCTAGTCTTGTCGTTTCTTTGTTTTTTGTTGCTCTTGGGGATTTCCTCGGTACCTTGTATCGTTTGGCATTCAAGAAGGTTAACCAAAACCTCTATCAATTGTCTCCTCATGAATCACTCTATTAATTTCATCTGTTGTAATTCCTGGCTTGATTATACGAGCACCTGCATCTAAAACTTCTCTTGCAATCTACAGTAACAGTTGGGAAACAACATTGTATTAAGCCTGTTTTGAGAAACAACATTGTATTAAGGGTTAATTTGATAAATGCCACTCCAAATCTTGAAAAGAGATATCCTGAAAAGAGATATCCTACTCTAGAACATGCTATGCGGACCTTGCTAGATATTAGCACCTTTCTGACCTTAATCAGCAACTCTTTATTCGTCCTGTCAGAAAAATATGGCTTATGGATCCCGTTAGCATCCTAGGATATCTTGTAGGTTCAAGTTTAAGTGTTTAACATGTTGAAGCTTATGCCTTACAGATTGGTCGAGGCACTTATATGCAGTTTATGCCATAGACATTTGTACAAATACTGATGTAAGCTTATACCTTCCTTGTAGACAAGTGGTAAGGATGGCAGCACTGGTGCGATCTTGCTCACTATGCACGATCTGGTGCATGGCCTTGCAATGGCAGCTGTTGGTGAAGAGTTTGTCAGTGAGGAGTTTATTGCTCTTGCCCGTGCAATGGATTCGTTTCATCCGAATGAATATTGCCGCTATGCACGGCTCACCGACTCTGACGACAGGCCACCAGCCCTGTTGTCCACCGCCCAGCTAAGTGCGCTCTATTGCAGCAAAATGGATTTCGGTGACAGTAGTGGTCAATGGCCCTGTCCAAACTGGAACCTGCGTGTCTTGTATTTCCAGGAGAGCCCCATGCAGAAGCTGCCAAATTCTATCTGTCAACAGGGTCAGTTGGGTTATCTGAATTTATCAGGCTGCTCCAGTCTAACAGCTCTACCAGATTCATTTGAGACTCTATTAAATTTGCACCATATCGACCTATCATGTTGCTCTCGACTGGTTAATCTGCCGCAATCATTTGGGAAGCTAACAAAACTGCAGCATGTGGACCTATCAGGTTGCTTTGGGCTACAAGAACTGCCGGAATCAATTGGAAAGCTAACATATTTGTTGCATATGTATCTATCAGCCTGCACCGGGCTAGTGCGCCTGCCAGGGTCATTTGGTGATCTAAGCAGATTAGAGCATCTCAGTTTATCAGAGTGCACCCGACTAGAAACACTACCAGAGTCATTTGGTGGCCTAACAAGTTTGCTGCATATCAATTTATCACGCTGCCATCAACTAGTAAAACTGCCACAATCATTTGGGGAACTCAAACAACTGGAACACCTGGACTTATCATTCTGGTCTTGTTTTGGAGGGATCAAGGAAATTCTTGGCGGCCTTACAAATCTCATGCATTTGAACCTGTCACACCCCTGTTGCTTTTCTTCTGAACCCCAATCACTTCTCGAAGGGCTGATAAAAGTTGTGGGCAAGCTCACCAAACTTAAGTATCTAAACTTATCGATGTTCCTTTCTCCTATACTTGGCTACCAGCCAGAGGAAAAAAGTTTGAAATGCATTGATGATATCTGTGCACTTTCTGAACTGGAGCATTTGGACTTATCTCACAACATGTTCCTTTATGATCTACCAGAAAGTCTTGCTAACTGTACACGGCTACATACACTAGACCTCTCAAACTGCATTAGGCTGAAGAGTGTAGACAAAAAGATAGGTGAAATGGATTCAATGAAATTGATTGTTGTGAGGAACTGCCGGGGTCTGGAGAGTTACCCTTTTAAGGTTCGCAGTGATGTTGGAGGATACAGCTGCAGCAACCTGGGCCAGCTAGAGGATGTAAGTTGTAAAGAACTTGAGATTAGCTGCCTTGAGAATGTGAAGTCTGTACTGGAAGCACGTCGCACAAGGATGGCGAAGAAACAAAAGCTCGAGAAGTTGGTACTTGATTGGACTGAGGGCTGCCGTGGATCGGTGGAGAGCAATGCTTTGTTGGGAGAACTACTTCCACTTCCACCACGGAATATGCGGTGCCTTGAGCTGCGTGGTTACAATGGCACATGTCTCCCAGCCTGGACCTCTTCGGCTGAGTCCCCTGCCATTGACGAACTGTTGATTCGGAAATGCCCCAAGTTGAGCTTTGGGCTTCTCCCTCCAGTTTCCCCAAAAGAGGGTAAACACCCTCAGCCTCTATATGGACTTGTCCATCCTGGAGCCCGGAAGTTAGTGATATCAGATAGCGACCAATTGATGGGGTACTCAGGACATGGCCTTGCTACTGCAACTGAGCTGGTGGTCGAAAGTTGCAAGGTGCCGCTGGGCGGCTGGAGTTTGCTTAACCACCTACCAGGCCTAAGTAGGTTAACAATAAAGGAATGCCACAAGCTAAGTATCAGCTCACCAGGGATCAGCAGGATCCCATCCACCCTCAAGTCCATCTGTTTCTCCCGGTGTGACAACTTGAACTCACTTCCAGAATACTTGGGTGAGCTCACAAGTCTCCATGAGCTGAAGATTGAGTACTGTGAAGAGCTCACTTCTTTGCCACAGGGCATGCAGCTCCTCACATCTCTTCAGACATTGCATCTTATTGACTGCAAGAACATTGGAAAACTCCCAGAATGGTTTGGAAGCCTAACCTCTCTTGAGAGGTTGACCATCGACACATGCCCGGGCATTAAAACTTTGCCTGGTATGGACAAACTCAAAAAACTCAAGGAGCCAGTTATCAAGAACTCTGCAGAATTGAAGAAGTGGTGGGACGACGGAAAGGCCAAACTGCTCGCGCCCAGCCAGCCAAAAACTGAGTATGTGCTATTTAATTCTCATATGTTTTACGTACTTCTAGTGATTACCCCAGTTTTACTAGTACTCTGGTTTCCGTTCCTCGCGTAGATTCACTGTTGATGGTGTTCTTTTCGTTTAGCATTTCTTTCCTACATTTGCTTCATTGGGTTCCTTCAGTAAATACAGATAGAGCAGAGTTGATGTGAACTTGACTGTAGGTTGTACTTAATCCAAGTCTTGACCTTACTAATTCTGCAGGGAGAATCCTACAGGCAAGAATATGCAAAGGGTCAAGTCAAAGTTGCACAGGAGCACGTCTCAGCTCCCTCAGACTGGACCACCGCACTGATCGGTTGCACAACTGTAGGGCCTGAATTGATTTGCAGGCGAAAACTGTGATTGTTGCAGCGGTTAACAGAAGCTAAACGAATCGGATAATATTCTGGGCTATTCCAGTCCAGTTCGCCGAGGTCATTGTTGTTGCATTATTCACAGCGCCTGAAACTTGGCTTGTACTATTCTTTTTCCATGGTTGCTTAGGTTGAATTGTTCTTCTCATTATTTGCTTGTGTTTTTTAATAAACAAAGTACTGCATTATGAAGTAGAGGCCTTTTTGTATTGGACCGTGGCGGCCGTTCTGATTTTAAGGGACGTTACCGAACGACGCGATTAGAGCATCTCTAGCAGATCTTGTATAAATTGGTATTGCAAAATCGTTTTAGGGTCCTCCTAAAACAATTTTGCAGGAACTCGAAGGTCTGGCAGAACTGATCTGCTATAGTTTGTACTGCAAATTTGAAAACCAGTTTGTGCTACAAAGTTTATCAACACAACCGGAGTTTATTCATAGCTAAACATAGAACAAACTACAAATTAAACCTAGGGGAGGCCGGCTCAATCGTCGACTTGCGGAGTGTGGGCGTAGGCGTGATCCTCCATTGCGACGGCGAGCCTGTTGGCGGCGCCTTCTCTTTTTCAGGCAAAAAAAAAAAAGCAACAAACCCTGGAGTCAATTCAAGACCTTGGATTCCATCCCGAGCACAGCAACCACCTGGGCTAAGCTCGTACAGTAGTTTTTACAAAGTTGTCCGTTATACTATCATGTAGAGCGTCAGACTTGTCTCGAAAAAAAATGTAGAGCGTCAGACAATTTTCATTGACAAAATCTAACCCCTTTTGTAGAATTCGAGTACAGCTTTGGAAAAGAAATTTGCCCCACAACTAACTCGGCTCAAATCAAATGTGAAGCCAACCCTTTTTTTTTTAACACTTGTGTTACTACGTGAAACTTGTTTTTCCAGCTTTTTCCTTGGGCTACTGTAGTGTGCAATTTTCACGGGTGGTCGCCGTGAACACTTGTGTTATACTCCCTCCGTTCCTAAATATAAATCCTTTTAGAGATTCTAATATAGACTACATACAAAGTAAAATGAGTGAATCTACATTCTAAAATATGTCTACATACATCCGTATGTCGTCCGTAATGAAATATCTAAAAGAGCTTATATTTAGATTTAGAAGCGGAAAGAGTAGTAATTACGTTGAAGTTACTGTGGTAAGTTTTCAGCAAATCTTATCAAGTGTGTGTGGTGCGTTATAGCTGGCCAAACTGGCCGGCCCGGCCCGGCACGGCCCAGCCCGGTGTAATCGTACCTGGCTCGGCACGGCCCGTCAGGGCACGTTTATTATACGGGCTGTGCCATGCCGGCCCACGTGTTGCGCCTTCAGGCCCAGGAACGGCCTGATTAGTAAAATGGCCGGTACGTTGGCCCGTTTAGCACGCTGGGATGTATATTTTCAGCCTGTTCGGTTGATTTTTAGGCCTATTGGGCTATATTTTAGGTATACATATATAAAAAAATTCTGAAAATTATATAAAAAGTATAAACAGTTCATGTCGTGCCGACCCGCGTGCCCCGGCTCCAGGCCCAGGCACGGCCCAAGGCATGCCGCGTGCCAGGACGGGCCCGTTTAGCCCATGCCGTGTCTGGCCCATGGCGGGCCGTGCCGGCGTGGCGGCGGGCTGGTCTGTTTGGCCACCTATATGGTGCGTAAATTACCGTGCTATTTACACAGAATTTATCGGGCTACAATTTCAATAACTCTTTTCCCAATGTCAAATTTACCTCGGTGTTTGTATGTAAGTTATCAGTTCTAGTGAAAATGAAAAATCTGACCTTTTTTTGAACTTTTAGCACAAAAAAACCCGATTCGGAAAGATTTCACAAAATGGCCCATTTGCATGATGTCCGGGGCTGCGGCGTCATGCTAGATAATATGGCGCCCTGGGCTAGGGTGCCATGCTAGATAATATGACGGCCCTGGGCTAAAGAAAGATAGTTTTTATATGACACGGACATTTTTTTTACATTGTACTAATGGTTTTTTAAATGTCATAAACATATTTTGAAATGCATAAATGTTTTTCTTAAATGTTATAAATATTTTCTTTTAAATGTCCTGAGTTTTTTTGAAATGCGCGGGCATTTTTTAAAAATGTCACGAATATTTTTTTTTGTAAATGTGAAACAGTTTTGAGATACAACTTACACATTTTAAAAAACATGACTAACTTTTTTTCAAATTCACATCGAGCATTTTCTAGAGTACATGTTATACATTTTTTTCTTTCTAAAAATACATGTTAATAAATTGAAATGCATGTTGAATTTTTGTATATACATGTGCAACATTTTTTTGAATGATACAAATATTTTTCTAAAAATCGTATGAACGTTTTTCATATGCTATATGCGCATTTTTAATGCCCAATGAATGTTTTGAAATAATTAGGTAAATTATTTTTTTGGAATAGATGCAATTAGGACCTTACAAAATATAAAAAAGTTAAGGAACAAAAACATGTTGTACGCTGTCTGGCACGATGCGATGCAAGTACATCGTCGTTTTTTTTCTAGTAAGTACTCCTTCCGTCCAGAAATACTTGTCGGAGAAATGGATGAAAACAGATGTATCCAGAACTAAAATACGTCTAGATACATCCATTCCTCTGACAAGTATTTCCGGACGGAGGGAGTACCTTGCGTTGAAACTTGGCCCCGACCCACTTGAGTTGCGCTGTAGGCGAGAAGCGAGGTATAGGCCCTCCCGTGCTCCTGAATGAAATTATATACGTACAAGAGTAGAAAGACGAATACTCGGACAAAAAATATAGATTTTTTTATACAAAAAAAAATATAGATGAAACCTGCAATGCAAACAGTGATGGTGGCACTACATCCTCGTGGGGGGTTGATGGGCCATGGCGCAACACGTCAACAGGCAGGCAGGCAGACGTCGCGTTGATCCGGAGTGAAAGCCCATGCGCCCACAGTCGCGACAGTGCCGTGCACCTGCTGCTCTTCGGTATGCCGGCCGGACCGAGATCTACCGGCGCCATCCTCCCCTGCCCTGCAGTGCCCCATCGCGACGCACGCGCGCCATGTTCGCTCGCTCATCCATCGTGGAACGTGGATGCGCATGCATGTGCGCCGCGGACGCCGGACGGTAGTACCGTCTATCTATCCCGGGCGCCGTACCGTCGGTACAGTCGATAATAGGGAGCGGCTAGCTAGGGGTCGTCAGGTCACTATGCTGCTCCTACCTGTGTACCGTGCCAGGACGCTCGAATTAGTTGCGCGGCGCAGGTGACCACATCCTAGATGTTTTTTTCCATTTCCTTTTGCGCAGGTGACCACATAGATAAGATAGATAGATAGACGTTGTGGTCACGCGCCACACGTACCCGCCAGCCAGCCAGCAATAATCGCTCGCTCCCACGTTGTAGAAGCAGTAAGTCGAATGAACGGTACCTGGCCGGGTTCATGGGACTGTACGCTCGCGCTTCTCCGTTTCCACCCCGGTCGACCGTCTGACCGACTCGCTCGCTCGCTCTCGGTCGTCGGTGACGCACGGCGTCTCTCGCTGCCCCGACACGAGCACGCCGCGGCACACGGGGCCCGAAAGGCGGGCGCGACCTACCGCGGGAAGCTGGCGTAAATGCAATGCGGCCGTGGTCACGACTGCATACGGGCACTACGTCGTACGCACTGCCCACGCGGCACTGTGGCCGTGCCCACGAGGCGCCGCCCGTGTTCCTCGCCGCGCGCACATGGCCCATCGCCATACGCCCTCCGCACCGCTACCGCGACCGTTCAACCGTAGACGGTACTTAGGCCAACTCCAGCGCGCGCCCCGTTCGAACGTTGGTTTTACCCGAATTCTATTCGTTTAGCTAGGGTAATGGAGTCGTATCCGGACCTGTCTTGAAATGCTGGGCGCGGCTGCATCCGTTTGCCTCATTTTGTCCTCCTTCATTTTAAAAACAAGAACGTTCGAAATATCAAGCCATAGTTCAGGCCAGCGGCCCTAGTTCACGCCGGCAACATAGCCAGCGGCATACACGTCCTCGCCGGCAACACAGCCAGCCTCCAAAATGAATTGTTTTGTTCGCCGGCAACACAGCCAGCCTCCAAAATAGAACGGCCACGGCCGATCGAACGACCTAGTTCAGGCCGTTGGCGTCGAACATCTCCTTCTGTCTGGCCTCGAACCAGCTACTCGTCTTCTCGCTCATCTTGGTTAAGTCCACGCTCATGATCGCAAGGGCCACCTCCTTTGCTTTGGTTGCGGCATTGGTGGCCTCGATGTCGAGCTGCCTCTACTCGATGTCGAGCTGCCTCTGCCTGGCCGTGACATTGGCGGCCTCGATGTCGAGCTGTCTTTGCGGGACGCCTCCTCCATATCGATCTTCCTCTTCTTGGTCGCCTCCTCCGGCGATCGGCGACGAACTTGGCCGCGGCGGTCTTGTCTTTGACGACCGCCCTCAGATTCTTCCTCTTCGCCGATTCCGCGTCCAACTTGGCGAGCTCTTCCGGCGTGCATTCCGACCGCGGCTTCCTTCCACCCTTGACCGCCTTCTTCTTCACCTTTCCGGGCGGGGCGACGGCCAGGCCGCCGGAATTCGGCTGGGCGTTGGCCATGGACGAGGGAGGGTGGGGGCACGTTGCAGGGTTTTGGGGGAGGG
>LR738713.1:498697634-498724151 GCA_902687465.1 Secale cereale
GTTGCTTTGTGCCACCGACGGGCGGGTCAGGGGAGGACAAGCGCGTGCGTCCCGCCCATCCGCGCGCTGTCCGTTTCACCCCAAAAGCAGCGCAAACGTGGGCCGGGCATGGGTCGAAGCGGACAGAATACGGACAAAAGTCGTTTGCGCCCGCGCGCTCCGTTTCACCCCAAAAGCAGCGCAAGCTTGAGCCGGGGGTGGGTCGAAAACGGACAGAATACGGACAAAAGTCTATCCCACGATAGGCCGTCTGGTTTATCCGTTTTGCCCAAAAACGGACGGGGTCGCGCGCTGGAGGTGGCCTTACTCATAGTTCTCTCGCGCGCTCGTGTGTCTGCGCGCTGCCGTCCCTCCTGCCTCCAGCCTTCTTTGTTTCCGTCTGAGTTCCAGCGCCGGCTATATCCGCTAGTACCCCGGTTTGTCAGGGCGTCGCCCTCCGTGCAGGCTGCCGGTGCCATGCCCATGCAGTGCAACCACGCGAGCTAGCGCACTCCGTCGTCGCGGGCCAGGCCGACGGCATCCCTATCGGATACGCTTTTATCAGTTAGTTGCTCGAGTTGACCCATCAACGCCCGCCCGCCCGCCCGCCTGCGTTTGCCTTCCTCGGCCTCGCCTCTAGACACCACACACAGATACAGCAGACAATTCCATTTATTGATGACAGCCACACTCGCAATTAGTTTGCCCTGCTTGGTCGAGCTCACTAACTAGTAATCCACTCCGATCGCGCACGTCATATTATTGTTTCCAGTCGTCTTCACGTTCATATTGTTCACGTGCCATACATTGATGGCCCAGTATTTTCCAGCTGCTAGCTAGCTAGCACATACATACAGATAGATGGTAGTACGATCAAGTTGAGAAGCCGGTGCACCGCCGCGTCAGAGCGCTCATCGCCCCCTACCTCTCTCCGGCATGCATTATTCACGTTGTTAGCTGGTCGAGAGAGACGCGAGTACCACCGCCAAAGCATAGGTTGGCGTGCGTCGCCATCCCGGAGATCCGCACCGGCCGACCAGCTTGTCACGCCGCGCGCGCACGCAGGGTTAGCGTCTAGCTAGCGCGCCACACGTACAATTAATTGTCTGCCTGCTTGCTTATCTTGGTCCTAAGGAGAATACTCCCTCCGTCTAGGTGAGTAAGTCATCTTAGGTTGTGCACCGTGACCAAGGTAGAGTGAAAAACAAGAGAAGTTAATGTTCATTTGCTAATTAATAGCATTGCATGCAATGAATTGACCACTGCATGTCGTGTTTGGTAGCCTCAAGTCATTAAAAACAGACACACCTCATATCTCTTATTGGTTGATTTTTTTCTTTATGCCAAGAAACAAAAAACTAGATGGGAGTTAATGTACCGTGCCTTAGTGTTTTGGGATTATTTGGTTTTCGTAAGATGACTTACTCACCTAGACGGAGGGAGTACTAAGCGAGCACTGTGCGAGCCTTCGTTTCTTCTCTGCTTTAGCGGCGCAGGACGCCCCACTGTAACTAGCCGCGTACGTACGTACGTGCCACAGTCTCTTCAGCTTCAGCTTCGGCTTCGGCTTCAGCACGTACGTACGTACTATGGCACAGTATTTCAGTTGCGCCCGGCCCCGGCCCTCCCTATTGTTATCTATACTCCCTCCGTCTAGGTGAGTAAGTCATCTTACGAAAACCAAATAATCCCAAAACACTAAGGCACGGTACATTAACTCCCATCTAGTTTTTTGTTTCTTGGCTTAAAGAAAAAAATCAACCAATAAGAGATATGAGGTGTGTCTGTTTTTAATGACTTGAGGCTACCAAACACGACATGCAGTGGTCAATTCATTGCATGCAATGCTATTAATTAGCAAATGAACATTAACTTCTCTTGTTTTTCACTCTACCTTGGTCACGGTGCACAACCTAAGATGACTTACTCACCTAGACGGAGGGAGTACTATCAATGAGGCGCCGGCGTGGTGATCATGAACTGATTAAGACTAGGGGGGCCTAATTGACACTTGATTAGTTGATTTGATACACGATTAAGTTCCCACCATATTGTACGGTCGAGCCTGCTAGCTAACTGCCAGCATGCATGCGTGCATGCATGCGCAATTAACAGATGAGAGGCTTAAACATGGAGGATTATTAATTAATTAGAGCGCAATGACCTCCAGCTAGTACCAGTACCACCACACGATGCTCTCATAGCTCCGTGGATTGCGTCAGTTAAGGACAGTGTTACGGACGCGCGCGTCGGTTAAGGAAATGGACCGGCGACCTACCTGGAGCTAGCAGCAGCCAACTAACGCGGTCGATCGATTCATCCATCGAGCCGGCCGGCCGGCCATAGCTATATAGCTTAGCACGACTACACGTACCCAACCTTACCTTACCCTAGCTAGTTAGCCAGCAAGGGTACATGTACGTGAGCAAACCAACCGTTGAAACCAGCCTTTTTCTGGGATCGACCGCTTCGACGGAGCTGCTCTGCGATCGCACATGCGTGATTTCAACCGGATTGGACATTCATTCTCAGATTCCATATTTAATTTCTCTAGTACGTAGCCAGGACAATCTGCTTGCACGGTCGCATCGGCACGGTCAGTTAGGGTGGCTCCGATGTTTGGTGATGCATAGTAGCAATGCGGACGTCGGCCCCTCGCCGTGCATGCCATCCGATCCTTTATCAATTGTCATGAGTTGCACAGTGCCAATTCGATCGCAGCTTTATCTATCCACGCAGCCGCCGCCTCCTCCAAAAAGAAAAGAAATCCAATAAAATCCGAACGTTCGGATTTTAAGCATTTCGTCCTGAACGTTTTTACATGGCAACTTTAGTTCATGGTGGATGTCAATTTTAGTTGATAGGGGATGATAGCTTTGTCATTTTATCTTTTTTTGTCAGAAAATTGCAATGTTTTCCTAATGTGATGCAAGCTAAAGTTGTCATCTAAAACGTTTGGGTTGTCATGCTTAAATCCCGAAAGTTCGGGAGTTATCATTACCGAAAAAAAGCTAGGGTTTGTGTGTCTCTCGTCAGCTCCGCCGTAGGTCCGCCTCGTCTCTGGTTGCCCTAGGGCAATGGAGGCGCGGTGGATACTGCAAGGGTCAACGGGAGGGCTTCGTTGTGAGTCGCTCCTTTGACTTTTGTTAGGGTTTGTGTCTTGTTCAGGAAGGCGAGACGACGACGACTCTTCCAAGATGGAATATAGTTCTTCCTCTTAAACCCCGTTTCGGTGATGCGTCTAGCATCGTTAGTGGGGGTGGAGGTGTGTCTCCGGCGGATCTATCCTCGGTGAATTTGCTTGGATCTAGTTGTTGTTCGTCTATATTCGTGTGTATTCGGGTTGAATCCTTTTGATTTACGTTATTCTTCATTGACGGCGGTTGTTATTCTGGTGCGTTGGTCCTATGCGGCGTAAGCACGACGACTTCCCGACTGTCTACTACAACAAGTTGTGCCCGACTCCAGCGAGGGAGGGGCAATGACCGCGACGCGCCTTCGAGTCGCTTCAGTGTTTGTAGTCCTCGCTAGGTGGTCTGCTGATTTAATGTAATTTTTTTGTTTCTTGGTGTTCGTTGTGCTGCCATGATTGAAAATGAATAGGTTGAAAGTTTTCTCGTAAAAAGATTTCAATCGCAGCTTTAAAACGGAGAATGTTTAGATTAACATGCTACCATGAGTGCGCCCGGACGTCCGACTGCTAACAAATCCTGCATCGCAACTCCCTCCCGGAAAAGAAGGATCGCACGAGGCGATCTAGGGAGGCGAGGAGGGTTCCCTTGCGCGCAGCCGGTGGCGCCGCCGGTTCCCTCTCTCTCCGTCGGCCGCTCCGGCGGCGGGAGGGACGGGGAACCTCGGGCCTGTTCGCTAGGTGGATATGTGGCAGGGTTAGGGTTGAGGAAGACGTTGTCGAGGCCGTTGCGGTGGTGTCGCGTCGGAATAAGTTTCTCCGGGCTTCGTTCGTGGTCAGGCGAGGCTTTTGCCTTCGTCTAGGAGCCAGCGGGGTGGGTGATCCCCGGATCTCGTCAAGGTCGCGTGCTATGGTGGTTGGAGGTCCATCGGCACTGGCCGTTTGGATCCTCAGATGGGCGACGGATGCAAGGAGACGAAGACCCTTCTTCTTCCTTGTCGTTATGATTTGCTGTTGCAGTTCTTCTCCTTCCTCTGCGCTGATGTTGGTGGGAGTTCCTGCTTTGTCCGGGCGGATGGCCCGGACGCGGTGCTGGACCGGTCGGATGACTCGAGTTCTCTTACTTCCGGAAGGGACACTTTCCGCGATACTCAAAGCTAAAGATGGCGACGGCTGTTGCAGGTGTGTTGGATTGATGTTCATGTGCCCTCTCAGCGCTGGTGTCAAGAATGGAGGAAGCAGCGTGACGGCAATTGTACCGTGCTCGAAGATGATGACCTGCTTGCGCCTGGTTGCAGATCCTTCTGCTGCAGAGGTCTTCTCTTAAAATTCAGGGATGAAAACACTTGGCTCCGGAGATCTTATTGTGTTATGGTTGTCTTAGGGTACTCTAGGTGTTCATGGTCCTTTGTGTTTGCGTTTCAGTGTGCTTGTAAGGGTCAACTACTTTGTACTGTTTCGTGATTTGAATGAAAAAATTCTAAAAAAAAATCATGAGTGCACCCGTGCGTAATTTAATTATAGTTAGGGGCAGAGCTTCTTTAAATTTTGGTAACAGCGGATGACTGGCCTACCGTGCGCACTTTTAGTCCAACAGTGAAGGCGTTCAGTTTGTCCCCGACACGTAGTATTATATGCAAAGTGTAGCTTTAGCCCTAGCTTAATTAGCTCCAGAGTCGAGTCCCACTCCCGCCACCATCCATCAATCATCAGTTGGCACCAGCATTTGTATTAAATATAAACTACATGATCTGCTACTAATGATTTGTGTTAGTAATATACACGACCGGTCAATGGATGAGAGGGCTGGTTGGGGTTGCATGGAAAATGCCATAATTAAGAGAGACTCAAATAGGGTTTCTGCTTTCATATAGCTAGTTCTATGTAGCGATTAATTCGATCTTCTTGATTTTGTTATATCTATTTCTTGCAGCCCTTTCAACTAAGGGCATTTTTATTAATTTATAATGTAGCATCAAGTAGATACAAATCACAACGTCATACAATTTGTTCCTAGTAAGATAGAAATGATGAGTTATTCAGTAATGTTGAATGTGTACTGCAAAGCTCATCAGTTGTCACCACTACTCCCTCGCCACGAGTACAATTTAGTTGCCAACTGGTGTACTATATACTACTCCCTCAGTTTCATATTAGTTGTCGCTCAAACATACACCTGCGTCCCATATTAGTTGTTGCTCGAACATACTTCCTCTGTCTCAAAATAAGTGACTCAACTTTGTACTAACTTAAAGTTAGTGTTCCTCCGTTCGAAAATACTTGTCATCAAAATGAACAAAAAAGATGTATCTAGAACTAAAATACATCTAGATACATCTTGTTTTATTCATTTTGATGACAAGTATTTTCGGACGGAGGAAGTACAAAGTTAAGTCACTTATTTTGAGACGGAGGGAGTACTACTTTCTGCGTCCATATTAATATTAGTTGTCACTCAAACGAATGCATCTAGCTAGCACTGAGCTTGTACTTCCTCCGTCCGAAAATACTTGTCATCAAAATGAATAAAAGGAGATGTATCTAGATGTATTGTAGTTCTAGATGCACCTCTTTTTGTCCATTTTGATGACAAGTATTTTCGGACGGAGGGAGTATATGTTATGTATCGATCGATTGCTGAGGTTTAAGAAAGTTGTGCTAATCAACCAGCTGCTGCTACAGCATTTTGAAGAGAAGAATTGAGTTAGGTTACTGTGGCTGCTGGGTTGGGTATGGATGCGTGGTCCAACCCCAAGGATGTCCAGGGGACCAAATGCTTTCCCTCACCAACCAACTTAAATGGCCCTGGTTAGTACGTCCAAATACATGCCCGAAAGTTGTCATCACCCAGACAATTAATCAACCGGATTAAGCGCAGGCAGGCCCGTTACTACTCGTAGTTAGTTTTTTTTTTTTGAAGCTTACTACTCGTAGTTAGCTTAGCTTGCGTGCATGCATGCATGCAAAGGGAAGAGAAAAAGAAGCTCCATGACAGCCAGGAATTGGACGCGCGTACGTACCCATCATCTGACTCTGCACCAAACTTCCACTTACTTAAATAAAACCCTCTGATTGGACTAGAATATGCATGCATGGCGACCAGTCTTTGATGAGTTTTGGTGCTGCTTCCGTGCTTCGGCGACTAGGCTGTACGTGTTGCTTTGTGCATGCGCACGATGGCTAATTGATGGCCAAGTTTGATCCAAGTTGCCTTTTTTGGCTTATTTTTAAACGACCCACGGCTGTCTTGTCTTTGTGGGACTTTGTAAACTGCACACGAGATTAATTATTGCCCAGCATTCTTGGTTTTGTTACTTCTGGTCCAGGAAGCGATCCAACTACGTTTTGACATCCCGCTGCGTGCCAGCTACTACTACTTTGTGAAGGAAGCTCAAGCACTACTGCATCTTGATTTTCTCTTGTCAATGACATCTTGTCTGTAGCAGTTTTGTCGGCTGGTGAAAATGCCTTCAACTACCAGCCAAGAACAATAATAAGTATCAAGATCACACTTCCAGAAATCTCAGAAGATAAATTCAAAAAGAATGTATCGATCCCAGAAGGAAATGAGCTTGCATGCACTTTATACACCGATGCTGGAAAATGTACATGGATGCATTGATCCCTACTATACATCTTATCTTATTGAAGGAACCGAAGAAAAGGGGAAATGATTAATGAGAAGAATAAAAGAAGCTACCACACCAATCATTAGGGAAATTGATCAATAGCCCCAAAACAGCATCATGCATTCTTGGGCGCGCGGTGATTGCGAAGCTAATCCCCGAATTACCGCGAACGCCTCAAGGTTAAATAAATCTCCACACACACAGTTTAATTACTCACTTCGCCGCTCGATAAGCGTTATATATTACAACTCTACCCCTAGCTGGAGGAAATGATTACCAAATTGCCCCGACCGCGGATGAAGCCAGGCCACCAACTCTGGCGAGCCCGATCGGCGCCAGCTAGCCGCGGATGAAGCGGGCGGTTGGAACTTGGCCGGACGGATGGCCGGTCAACACGCGTAGTACTCGACGAGCTCGTCCAGCGACTCGGGCTGCGGGTCCGCGTTCTCCAGCATCCACAGGAGGTGCTCGAACAGCACCACCTCGCAGCCGATGATGGTGCCGCCGGCGCCGTCGGCGCCGCCCGAGCGGTCGACGAGGTTCTGGAAGAGCGGGTGGCAGACGAGGTCGGCGGCGATGAGGTAGCGGCGGCGCGACTTGCCGACGTAGACCGGGTGGAGGCCCGGGGGCACGCCGTCGGCGCCGTGGAACGAGGCCGCCCCGCCCCCGCCGCCGCCGACGCCGCGGCCCCACGGGTCCTCCTCCTCGCCGCCGCCGTGCGACGCTGCCGAGGGCGTGCGCGAGATCCGGCTCGACGAGTGCCACCGCCTGATCATGCACTTGAGCTTGCTGCTCAGCCCGCCCTTGGCCATGGAAGCAGAGGGTGGATGGGTGGGTGGTCTTCGGGGCTCAGCCGGAAGGAGAGGGGAGGCGCAGGGGTGACTTGCCGGGTCGGGGAGGTGGCGAGAGGCTATATATAGGAAGGAGGAGAAGAGCGGGGAGGCCGGCTGTGGACTGGCGGGATGGAGACCGGTGGGAGGGCGAGGGTCAAGGTGTCGGGGACGGTGCATGGCATGGCATGGTGACGATGGTAAAAACCAAACCTGGAGGGGAGGAGAGGAGAGGAGAACAGTGGGGAGGCAACTGGCCGTCCGGAAGCGGTGATACTCCGTATGTGACGGTGCGAGGCGTCCGTCCGTCCGTCCGTCTCTTTCTCTCCGGTTGGCATGCAGCACGGCAGCGCAGACCCGACTGTGAATTCGCGAGGACCGCGACATGTCCATCGTCAGGTAGTAGGCCGAGCCGATATCCGTCGCATTTAGATTTAAGCCGTGTATGCCACAAAAATGTCTGTGGAACTTGTCCGTGACCGTGAGTGAGTAGAAGTGCGTCTGCCAGTGGAAAGCCGAAGCGGAATTGGGGCACGCAACGCAAGTGCGGGGTCCCTTGCGCGATTTTTCTTCCGGCTTTTGATTTTCAAACTTTCATATATTTCAAATAAATGTCTAAATTAAGTTTTTTCCATATTCGTGTTTCTCGTGAGGAGGCCTTTCAAATAAGATCCATTTCAAATACGTCTTAAGTTTTAACTCTTAAAATCTAATACGAGCGACCGATAAAATCATATTTTTTATGTCTATGACCGACAAAAAATGTCTTAAAATTTTATTTATGAAACTTGATAAAAGCGAGCAAGAATTTACAAGTTCCAGATGAAAACTTATAAATTTCAACGACTTAAATTTAAAATTTGCTATGCCCCTATTATGCTTGGCAGGTACGTGCCCCCGCACCCGCGTGTGGGTGCAAATTTCCGAGTGGAAAGCCGCGAATTTCCGAGTGGAAAGTCACAACCTACCGAGGAGCAGAACGCAAGATTACCTCAACCATCTCCGTTCCAGGATCCCATGATTTTGTTCCTCGTCCGTAAAAGTATCTACAGCCGAACACCTCAAACCATCCTTCATACGTTCATAGATGTGCCCTGTCAGTAAATATGACCCACGGACCCCTCATATCATTCATATACGTCCGGGCCGTCAAACCCTCATATACATCTCAAATATGGGAAGGATATGAGGGCGTCAGGGCATTCCGTCACGTATGACGCGGTCTCAGCCACGATCACCTTTTCTCTTTCTTTATTCATTCTTTTATTCTCTTTTCATCTTATTCAATCACGTGCAAATGACCAGACATATGAGAAAAAAAATAAAGAGTATGACTGCATGAACGGATAAATAGAGTCTTAAAACGGATGTTTAGGCCCTGTTTGGTTCATAAGTCCTAGGACTTATTTTAGTCCCAACTTATAAGTCATAAGTCCCTAAAAAGTTCCTACCTGTTTGGTTCATGGGACTTAACATGTACTAGTAGACCATATTACAACTATAAGTCCCTATAAGTCCCTCCTTGAGAGTCTTATTTGATAAGTCCCAAATGCCCACTTTAAGTCTCTATAAGTCCCTCCTGTTTGGTTTGGATGGGACTTATAGGGACTTATTTAAGTCCCTAGACCAATAAGTCCCTGAAAACAAACACCCTCTTAATGTGTCGTATTTGCTATGTCCGGCATTAGATGCTCTAATGTACTACTCTTTTTCTTCTGTTGCTCTCTTGTCGAGTCAGACAGACGTGGCATTGGCCACAGATTGCGCTTGCTCTTTTTGCAGCCCAGCTGCTATACGTGTCACCCTTCGCAAAGGTCATTGGTTAGTTAGGGTCTGAACGCTAAAAGAGATTCTTGCCCATTCTTTGTATACATATGAGCCAACCACCTGTTTTAGCGTCAGATAAACAATTCCTATTAATCAATCAATGGAGAGGAAAGTTCGCAGGTAATTAACACGGGACTATTGCAATTTACAGCTAATTTTGTGGTTCATTTAACTATCATGTATGATCACAAGACAATTAAATACCTTTTCTTTCTGGTCATTTTCGCACGTTCTATAGTCAGTCATCCAAATTACGACCAGTTTGTACTTGTGTTATAGTGTCATCTAACACGTAGTATTACTGTTTAGTTCTCCATGGAGTGAAAAGTATGTTAGAAAAGTGTCAATCTCTTTTTTTCTTATCATCAGCATTATCCATGAGAATATGTGTATATATTGTTTCTTAAAATTGAAAAAGAAGCAGAACTCCTGCTCGTGAGTGCTCTCTCTCTCACGCACGCGCTCACACACACACGCGCGCACACACACACGCAAAACCTAGACGTCAATCGCCACTAACCTTCCGGTCGTCTCAGCCCACCCTAGCCCCCTTCATATGCCCCCTACCTGAGGAGGTGGCGGGGACCCCGCCCTCGCCCAATGCCACATGTGATTCAATTCTACCCCATCACTGCCACCACCAGTCGAGGTGGCGGTGGTCCCTCACCAGTAGGGAGGCGAGGTCTTCTTTCGAGTGAGAACAGTTGTGTTTGGTCGTTGTCTTTTGGGATGGCTATAACCAACAGACATGTAGTTGGGACGCTCGAGATGTGTGGATGACATGGTGTTCCTTGGCTTGCGCGCTCCATTGATGTCTTACAAGTGCACGTGATCAGTTTATAAGCACGATTCGTGAGAACTATTGTAACCTGGTTTACATGTCAAATCCACAGAAGCCAAAGGCAACTATCAGCCTCGCATCGCAACTACGTTGTGACGTACACAACTACGCTTGCAATCTAACTGTAATTCGGAAACAATCTATTGTATTAGTTGCTAGGTGAACTAGAACATAAAGTAATAGTAAGACAAATGGTGACGTAAACTATGGAGGTGAAGCGTTTAATTGACAAGAGGGGGTGAATGAGAGATTTTTATCAAAAAAAATCGAAAGAAGTTATCTCTTCAAAGAATCGGCAAGGTAGGTGGTGGTGAAGAAATACTTGCACAATTGAAATAGGCTAAGCATGCGACCAATAGTTGTAGAGAAGATAAATAGAAGAGCAGACACACGTACTCGCTTGCCTCGCCTGGCCGGACTCAGACATGGGCCGAGGCCAGGCGGCGCGCGTGTGACATGCACGTTAATGGTCCGTCGAAAGCCAGTATGTTACCTTGCAGGGGTACAATTTTATTTTGCCATTTTATTTTTTGACGTTTTGGCACACAAGTTAATTATTTCCTGTTCGGTAAATATACGACTTAGAAACCAAATCAGTTTGAGATTGTGATCACGACACGATGTCGTCTCTAGTCCTATTATATATACAGCTATCGACTGCGGCAAAAGACACACCAAAAGCATCTAGAATTTTACCTCACCTCGCAACTTGTACCACCACCGTAGTCTACTTCACCCCGAACGCTGGCGTGCATAGGCGTGCGAGAGAACATGTCCATGGTACCTTTGTGATCCTGCACCAGGAGAGGACAAACTAAGTTTTTGGGAAGCGCTCCATGAGACTGCTCAAGTTTGTCATGACGGGTCATCTTCCAACCAAGTCGGGTGGCGCTACTCATCGTTGTCTCCAACGCTATCAACAACGGACCGTCACCAACATCGTCATCAACAACGCCGCTCATACAACAGCTAGCGAACACTTCATTCATCGTGATCTGTTCATGTCTCTATTTGTAGTTGATATTACATGTGCGAAGTTGTTCTCCATGTTTTCATGTTCATGTAGTATGCTAGTTTGTTGCATGCTATTTTCTGTTCTAGTCATGAGTTATTTACTGGAATTAATCATGAATTTAGCTAATATTTCAACAATCCCAAACCCTAATTGTAGGCAATTTCGTTAGTTAACCCTGGTTGGATTCGCAGATGCACTGAGGACCGATAAATTTACCGGTGTGCACTTTTAGAGGTGACAGCTGAAGTCCACGCTCTGGCTTACTGCTCCTGTTGGGGAACGTAGTATTTCAAAAAAAAAAAAAATCCTACGATCACGCAAGATCTATCTAGGAGAAGCATGGAAACGAGCGGAGAGAGTGTGTCCACGTACCCTCGTAGACCGAAAGTAGAAGCGTTTAGTAACGCGGTTGATGTAGTCGAACGTCTTCGCGATACAACCGATCAAGCACCGAACGCATGGCACCTCCGCGATCTGCACACGTTCAGCTCGATGACGTCCTTCGAACTCTTGATCCAGTTGAGGCCGAGGCAGAGTTTCATCAGCACGATGGCGTGGTGACGATGTCGATGAAGTTATCGACGCAGGGCTTCGCCTAAGCACTGCGACAATATGACCGAGGTGTGTAACAGTAGAGGGGGGCATCGCACACGGCTAAAACAATTGTCAACTTGTGTGTTATAGGGTGCCCCTGCCCCCGTATATAAAGGAGCAAGGGGAGGCCGGCCGGCCATATAGGCGCGCCCCATGAGGGGGAGTCCTACTAGGACTAGGAATCCTATTCCTAGTAGGAGTCCACCAAGAGGGAGAGGGGGGAGGAAGGAGAGGGAGAGGGAGAAGGAAAGTGGGGCGCCGCCCCCCTTCCTAGTCCAATTCGGACCCAAGGGGGAGGGGGCGCGCGGCCTGCCCTAGCCTCCCCGCTCTTTCCACTAAGGTCCATGTGGCCCATTAGTTCCCCCGGGGGGGGGGGGGGGTTCGGTAACCCTCCGGCACTCCGGTTTAATCCGAAACTTCTCTGAAACACTTCCGGTGTCCGAATATAGTCGTCCATTATATCAATCTTTATGTCTCGACCATTTCGAGACTCCTCGTCATGTCGTGATCTCATCCGGGACTCCGAACAACCTTCGGTACATCAAAACACATAAACTCATAATACCGATCATCATCGAACGTTAAGCGTGCGGACCCTACGGGTTTGAGAACTATGTAGACATGACCGAGACTCATCTCCGGTCAATAACCAATAGCGGAACCTGGATGCTCATATTGGTTCCTACATATTCTATGAAGATCTTTATCGGTCATACCGCACAAACAACATACGTTGTTCCCTTTGTCATCGGTATGTTACTTGAGATTCGATCGTCGGTATCATCATACCTAATTCAATCTCGTTACTAGTAAGTCTCTTTACTCATTCCGTAATACATCATCTCGTGACTAAGTCATTAGTCGTTTCCTTGCAAGGCTTATTACGATGTGTATTGCCTAGAGGGCCCAGAGATACCTCACCGACACTCAGAGTGACAAATCATATTCTCGATCTATGCCAACACCACAAACACCTTCGGAGACACCTGTAGAGCATATTTATAATCACCCAGTTACGTTGTGACGTTTGATAGCACACAAGGTGTTCCAACGGTATTCGGGAGTTGCATACTCTCATAGCCATAGGAACATGTATAACTCATGAAGAAAGCAATAGCAATAAAACTAAACGATCATGGTGCTAAGCTAACGGATGGGTCTTGTCCATCACATCATTCTCCTAATGATGTGATCCCGTTGATCAAATGACAACACATGTCTATGGTTAGGAAACATAACCATCTTTGATTAACGAGCTAGTCTAGTCGAGGCATACTAGGGACACTGTGTTTTGTCTATGTATTCACACATGTATCAAGTTTCCGGTTAATACAATTCTAGCATGAATAAAAGACATTTATCATGATCTACAAGGAAATATAAATAACAACTTTATTATTGCCTATAGGGCATATTTCCTTCAGTCTCCCACTTGCACTAGAGTCAATAATCTAGATTACATAGTAATGATTCTAACACCCATTGAGTCTTGGTGCTGATCATGTTTTGCTCCTGGAAGAGGCTTAGTCAATGGGTCTGCGACATTCAGATCCGTATGTACTTTGAAAATCTCTATGTCTCCCTCCTTGACTTGATCGCGGATGGAGTTGAAGCGTCTCTTGATGTGCTTGATTCTCTTGTGAAATCTGGATTCCTTCGCCAAGGCTATTGCTCCAGTGTTGCCACAAACAAATTTCATTGGACCCAATGCACTAGGTATTACACCTAGATCGGATATGAACTCCTTCATCCACACTCCTTCATTTGATGCTTCCGAAGCAGCTATGTACTCCGCTTCACACGTAGATCCCGCCACGACGCTCCGCTTGGAACTGCACCAACTGACCGCTCCATCGTTCAACAAAAATACGTATCTGGTTTGTGACTTTGAGTCATCCGGATCAGTGTCAAAGCTTGAATCGACGTAACCGTTTACGACGAGCTCTTTGTCACCTCCATAAACGAGAAACATATCCTTTGTCCTTTTCAGGTTCTTTAGAATGTTCTTGACCGATGTCCGGTGATCCACTCCTGGATTACTTTGGTACCTCCCTGCTAAACTTATAGCAAGGCACACATCAGGTCTGGTACACAGCATTGCATACATGATAGATCCTATGGTTGAAGCATAGGGAATGACTTTCATTTTCTCTCTATATTCTGCAGTGGTCAGGTATTGAGTATTACTCAACTTCACACCTTGTAACACAGGCAAGAAACCTTTCTTTGACTGATCCATTTTGAACTTCTCCCAAAATTTATCAAGGTATGTGCTTTGTGAAAGTCCAATTAAGCGTCTTGATCTATCTCTATAGATCTTGATGCCTAATATATAAGCAGCTTCACCGAGGCCTTTCATTGAAAAATTCTTATTCAAGTATCCTTTTATGTCATCCAGAAATTCTATATCATTTCCAATCAACAATATGGCATCCACATATAATATCAGAAATGCTACAGAGCTCCCACTCACTTTCTTGTAAATACAGGCTTCTCCAAAAGTCTGTATAAAACCATATGCTTTGATCACCTCATCAAAGCGTATATTCCAGCTCCGAGATGCTTGCACCAGTCCATAGATGGATCACTGGAGCTTGCACACTTTGTTAGCACCTTTTGGATCGACAAAACCTTCTGGTTGCATCATATACAACTCTTCTTTGAGATATCCATTAAGGAATGCAGTTTTGACATCCATTTGCCAGATTTCATAATCATAAAGTGCGGCAATTGCTAACATGATTCGGATAGACTTAAGCATTGCTACAGGTGAGAAAGTCTCATCGTAGTCAACTCCTTGAACTTGTTGAAAACCTTTCGCAACAAGTCGAGCTTTGTAGACAGTAGCATTACCATCAGCGTCAGTCTTCCCTTTAGAAATCCATTTATTTTCAATGGCTTGCCGATCATCGGGCAAGTCAACCAAAGTCCACACTTTGTTCTCATACATGGGTCCCATCTCAGATTTCATGGCCTCAAGCCATTTTGCGGAATCTGATCATCATGGCTTCCTCATAGTTCGTAGGTTCATCATGGTCTAGTAACATGACTTCCAGAACAGGGTTACCATACGACTCTGGTGCAGAACATACTCTGGTTGACCTACGTGGTTCAGTAGTAACTTGATCTGAAGTTTCATTATCATCATCATTAGCTTCCTCACTGATCGGTGTAGGAATGACTGGAACTAGTTTCTATGATGAACTACTTTCCAATTCGGGAGAAGGTACAATTACCTCATCAAGTTCTGCTTTCCTCCCACTCACTTCTTTCGAGAGAAACTCCTTCTCTAGAAAGGATCCATTCTTAGCAACGAATATCTTGCCTTCGGATATGTGATAGAAGGTGTACCCAACAATCTCCTTTGGGTATCCTATGAAGACACATTTCTCCGACTTGGGTTCGAGCTTATCAGGTTGAAGCTTTTTCACATAAGCATCGCAGCCCCAAACTTTAAGAAATGACAACTTGAGTTTCTTGCCAAACCACAGTTCATAAGGCGTCGTCTCAACGGATTTAGATGGTACCCTATTTAACGTGAATGTAGCTGTCTCTAAGCATAGCCCAAAAACGATATTGGTAAATCGGTAAGAGACATCATAGATCACACCATATCTAATAAAGTACGGTTATGACGTTCGGACACACCATTACGCTGTTGTGTTCCAGGTGGCGTGAGCTGTGAAACTATTCCACATTCTTTCAAATGAAGACCAAACTCATAACTCAAATATTCTCCTCCGCGATCAGATCGTAGAAACTTTATTTTCTTGTTACGATGATTCTCTACTTCACTCTGAAATTCTTTGAACTTTTCAAATGTTTCATACTTGTGCTTCATCAAGTAGATATACCCATATCACCTCAAATCATCTGCGAAGGCCAGAAAATAATGATACCCGCCACGAGAATCAACAGTCATTGGTCTGCATACATCAGTATGTATGATTTCCAACAAGTCAGTTGCTCGCTCCATTGTTCTGGAGAATGGAGTTTTAGTCATCTTGCCCATGAGGCATGGTTCGCATGCACCAAGTGATTCATAATCAAGTGATTCCAAAAGTCCATCACCATGGAGCTTCTTCATGCGCTTTACACTAATATGACCCAAACGGCAGTGCCACAAATAAGTTGCAGTATCTGTAACGCCCCGGACACACCCGCCGATGGTCGTTACTCCTGGAGGGATCTAGACTGGCCTCACATATCAATACTAGTCTTTTCTGCGCACTTTGTCCTCACTCGTGCGCACCCGGGAGCAACTTCCCGGTCGGTCACCCATCCTGAAACTACTCCAAGCTGAGCACGCTTAACTTTGGAGTTCTTTCCGAATGGGCTCCCGGAAAAGAAGGAATTCCTTATTGATATGAGTAGTCTATATCATCCCTAATAAGCCAGGCTATCACATACACCCTCACTCAGAGGAACCGACGTCCTCATCGGGCGCAGAGGAACGTTCCCTCTTGGCACAAACGTCTATGCATCCACTACAACACATGTGCCATGTCGTGTGCCAAGACGGGTCACAAACGTCATGCACAACATGACTGCAAACTGTCCATAAACATCCGTGTAACCGTGAGGGTCGGCTCTGATACCAACTTGTAACGCCCCGGACACACCCGCCGGTGGTCGTTACTCCTGGAGGGATCTAGACTGGCCTCACATATCAATACTAGTCTTTTCTGCGCACTTTGTCCTCACTCGTGCGCACCCGGGAGCAACTTCCCGATCGGTCACGCATGAAACTACTCCGAGCTGAGCACGCTTAACTTTGGAGTTCTTTCTGAATGGGCTCCCGAAAAAGAAGGAATTCCTTATTGATATGAGTAGTCTATATCATCCCTAATAAGCCAGGCTATCACACTATCATTATCAACTTTGCATCTTTTGGCTTCAATATTATGAATATGTGTGTTACTACGATCGAGATCCAACAAAAATAGACCATTCATCAAGGGTGCATGACCATAAAAGATATTACTCATATAAATAAAACAACCATTATTCTCTGATTTAAATGAATAACCATCTCACAACAAACAAGATCCATATATAATGTTCATGCTCAACGCTGGCACCAAATAACAATTATTTAGGTCTAAAACTAATCCCGAAGGTAGATGTAGAGGTAGCGTGCCGACGGCGATCACATCGACTTTGGAACCATTTCCCACGTGCATCGTCGCCTCGTCCTTAGCTAATCTTTGTTTAATCTGTAGCCCCTATTTCGAGATACAAATATTAGCAACCGAACCAGTATCAAATACCCAGGTGCTACTACGAGCATTAGTAAGGTACACATCAATAACATGTATATCAAATATACCTTTGTTCACTTTGCCATCCTTCTTATCCGCCAAATACTTGGGGAAGTTCCGCTTCCAGTGACCAGTCCCTTTGAAGTAGAAGCACTTAGTTTCACGCTTGGCTCCAGACTTGGATTTCTTCGCGGGAGTAGCAACTGGCTTGCTATTCTTCTTGAAGTTCCCTTTATTTCCCTTGCCCTTTTCTTGAAACTAGTGGTCTTGTTAACCATCAACACTTGATGCTCCTTTTTGATTTCTACCTTCGCAACTTTGAGCATAGCGAAGAGCTCGGGAATTGTCTTCGGCATCCCTTGAATATTATAGTTCATCACGAAACATTTATAGCTTGGTGGCAGTGATTGAAGAACTCTATCAATAACACACAATCTTCATCAACTTTGCATCCAAGTTGAGTCATGTGATTGTAGTACCCAGTCATACTGAGTATGTGTTCACTGATATAACTGTTCTCCTCCATCTTGCAGCTATAGAACTTATTGGAGACTTCATATCTCTCAATTCAGGCATTTGCTTGAAATATTAACTTCAACTCTTGGAACATCTCATATGCTCCATAACGTTCATAACGTCTTCGAAGTCCCGATTCTAAGCCGTAAAGCATGGCACACTGAACTATCGAGTAGTCATCAGGCCACATCTACCAAACGTTCAAAGCGTCCACATTAGCGGGAGGGGGCTTGTCACCTAGCGGTACTGCAAGGACATAATTCTTCTGTGCAGCAATGAGGATAATCCTCAAGTTACGGACCCAGTCCGTGTAGTTGCTATCATAATCTTTCAACTTAGCTTTCTCTACGAACGCATTAAAATTCAAGGGAACGGTAGCACATGCCATTGATCTACAACAACATAGATATGCAAAAACTATCAGGACTAAGTTCATGATAAATTAAAGTTCAATTAATCATATTACTAAAGAACTCCCACTTAGATAGACATCCCTCTAGTCATCTGAATGATCACGTGATCCAAATCAACTAAACCATGTCCGATCATCACGTGAGATGGAGTAGTTTTCAATGCTGAACATCTTATGTTGATCATATCTACTATATGATTCACGCTCGACCTTTCGCTCTCCAGTGTTCCAAGGCCATGTCTATACATGGTAGGCTCGTCAAGTTTAACCTGAGTATTCTGCATGTGCAAAACTGTCTTACACCCGTTGTATTTGAACTTAGAGCTTATCACACCCGATCATCACGTGGTGTCTCGGCACAACGAACTTTCGCAATGGTGCATACTCAGGGAGAACACTTGTACCTTGAAATTTTGTAATGGATCATCTTATAATGCTACCGCCGTACTAAGCAAAATAAGAAGCATAATAAGATAAACATCACATGCAATCAAAATATGTGACATGATATAGTCATCATCATCTTGTGCTTTTGATCTCCATCTCCAAAGCATCGTCATGATCCCCATCGTCACCAGCTTGACACTATGAAGGTCCATGTGGCCCATTAGTTCCCCCGGGGGGTTCCGGTAACCCTCCGGCACTCAGATTTAATCCGATACTTCTCTGTAACACTTCTGGTGTCTGAATATAGTCGTCCATTATATCAATCTTTATGTCTCGACCATTTCAAGACTCCTCGTCATGTCCGTGATCTCATCCGGGACTCCGAACAACCTTCGGTACATCAAAACACATAAACTCATAATACCGATCGTCATCGAACGTTAAGCGTGCGGACCCTATGGGTTCGAGAACTATGTAGACATAACAAAGACTCATCTCCGATCAATAACCAATAGTGGAACCTGGATGCTCATATTGGTTCCTACATATTCTATGAAGATCTTTATCGATCAAACCGCACAAACAACATACGTTGTTCCCTTTGTCATCGGTATGTTACTTGAGATTCGATCGTCGGTATCATCATACCTAGTTCAATCTTGTTACCGGTAAGTCTCTTTACTCATTCCGTAATACATCATCTCGTGACTAAGTCATTAGTCGTTTCCTTGCAAGGCTTATTACGATGTGTATTACCGAGAGGGCCCAGAGATACCTCTCCGACACTCAGAGTGACAAATCATATTCTCGATCTATGCCAACACCACAAACACTTTTGGAGACACCTGTAGAGCATATTAATAATCACCCAGTTACGTTGTGACGTTTGATAGCACACAAGGTGTTCCTATGGTATTCGGGAGTTGCATAATCTCATAGCCATAGGAACATGTATAACTCGTGAAGAAAGCAATAGCAATAAAACTAAACGATCATAGTGCTAAGCTAACGGATGGGTCTTGTCCATCACATCATTCTCCTAATGATGTGATCCCGTTGATCAAATGACAACACATGTCTATGGTTAGGAAACATAACCATCTTTGATTAATGAGCTAGTCTAGTAGAGGCATACTAGGGACACTCTGTTTTGTCTATGTATTCACACATGTATGAAGTTTCCGGTTAATGCAATTCTAGCATGAATAAAAGACATTTATCATGATCTACAAGGAAATATAAATAACAACTTTATTATTGCCTCTAGGGCATATTTCCTTTAGTCTCCCACTTGCACTAGAGTCAATAATCTAGATTACATAGTAATGATTCTAACACCCATGGAGTCTTGGTGCTGATCATGTTTTGCTCCTGGAAGAGGCTTAGTCAACGGGTCTGTGACATTCAGATCCGTATGTACTTTGCAAATCTCTATGTCTCCCTCCTTGACTTGATCGCGGATGGAGTTGAAGCGTCTCTTGATGTGCTTGATTCTCTTGTGAAATCTGGATTCCTTCGCCAAGGCTATTGCTACAGTGTTGTCACAAAAGATTTTCATTGGACCCTAAGCACTAGATATTACACCTAGATCGGATATGAACTCCTTCATCCACACTCCTTCATTTGCTGCTTCCGACTGGGAGCGAACTGTTGTAAGGTACTGACTAGTAGAAGACGGGGACGAGGGGGGCGTGCGAACGGCGTGGGGTTGCTGGCTTGCCCGGTGGATAAACGGCTACAAGCCCCCAAAGAGTTCTCGAGAACTATGCGGGACTCACTAGATGTCATGTCTACTAGACCCATATCGCAGACCTGATGGTATAGCTTCTGCCTGTTCGCACGGCATGCCGACTTGTGTGTAACTTCAATTAATTCCATCAACCGTCACGCCTCCCACGACCTTCGGCATGTTCGCACGCCATGTCGGCTTGTTTGCTATTCTCGTGATACGTCCATTTTGCATCATGCTTATAAGTTGATATTTATTGCATTATGGGCTCTTCATACATGTTTTGTCACAATACTTATGCCTTTTCCCTCTTATTTTGCAAGGTTTACATGAAGAAGGGGGAATGCCGACAGCTGGAATTCTGGGCTGGAAAAGGAGCAAACTCTGGAAACCTATTGTGCACAACTCTAAAAGCCCCGAAACTTCGCAGGACATTTTTTGGGAAAATATAAAAAATATATGGCGGAAAAAACCCACGAGAGGGGCCACTTCTGGCCTCGAGGGTGGGGGGCGCGCCCCCCTTCCCAGGGCGCGCCCCCTGCCTCGAGGGCCAGCCGGTGGGCCCCAGGTGCCCATCTTCTCCTATATGAAGCGTTTTGACCTGGAAAAAATCAGGAGGAGGCTTTCGGGACCAGACGCCGCCGTCTCGAGGCGGAACCGAGGCGGAAACCAATCTAGGGCTCCGGCAGAGCCGTTCTGCCGGGGATACTTCCCTCCGGGAGGGGGAAATCGTCACCGCCGTCATCACCAACAACTCTCCCATCTTGGGGAGAGCTATCTTCATCAACATCTTCACTAGAACCATCTCCTCTCAAACCCTAGTTCATCTGTTGTATCCAATCTTTGTACCCAAACCTCAGATTGGTACCGGTGGGTTGCTAGTAGTGTTGATTACTCCTTGTTGTTGATGCTAGTTGGTTTATTTGGTGGAAGATCATATGTTCAGATCCATTATGCATATTAATACCCCTCTGATCATGAATAATATTATGTCTTGTGAGTAGTTGCTTTTGTTCCTGAGAACATGGGAGAATTCTTGCTATTAGTAGTCATGTGAATTTGGTCTTCGTTTGATATATTGATGAGATGTATGTTGTCTTTCCTCTAGTGGTGTCATGTGAACGTCGACTACATGACACTTCACCTTTATTTGGGCCTAGAGGAAGGCATTGGGAAGTAATAAGTAGATGATGGGTTGCTAGAGTGACAGAAGCTTAAACCCTAGTTTATGCGTTGCTTCGTAAGGGGCTGATTTGGATCCATATGTTTCAGGCTATGGTTAGGTTTACCTTAATACCTCTTTTGTAGTTGTAGATGCTTGAATTAGAGGTTAATCATAAGTGGGAGGCTTGTCCAAGTAAGGGCAGAACCCAAGCACCGGTCCACCCACATACGAAATTATCAAAGTACCGAACGCGAATCAGACGATCGCGATGAAAACTAGCTTGACGATAATTCCCATATGTCCTCGGGAGCGCTTTACCTTGCATAAGAGTTTGTCTAGGCTTGTCCTTTGCTACAAAAAGGATTGGGCCACCTTGCTGCACCTTATTTAATTTTACCTTTTGTTACTTGCTACCAATTATCTTATCACAAAACTATCTGTTACCTACAATTTCAGTGCTTGCAGGAACTACCTTACTGAATACTGCCTATCATTTCCTTCTACTCCTCGTTGTGTTCGACACTCTTACTTATCGAAAGGACTACGATAGATCCCCTACACTTGTGGGTCATTGATACGTCTCAAACGTATCTACTTTTCCAAACACTTTTGATATTGTTTTGGCCTCATTCTTGCATGATTTGGACTAAACTAACCCGGACTGACGCTGTTTTCAGCAGAGCTGCCTGTATGGTTTATTTGTGTGCAGGAAAACGGATTTTTAGGTACCTCAGAAAAATCCACGAAAAATCACAGAAAATCCACGCAACCGAAGGAACCAGGAACCAGAAGTGGGGCCAGAGGGGGGCCAGGGGGTGCCCAGGCGCCCTGTGGGCGCGCCCCCCCTGGGCCGCGCCGGAGGGGCGCCTGGGTGGGTCCCACACCCCCTGGTGCCCTACTTTATCCCGTATTTTTACCCCCGACGCAGAAACCCCAGATCAGAAGTTCTTTCTCAGTTTTTCGTCGCGGAGCCGCCGCCACCCTCTGTTCTTCCTCGGGAGGGCTAATCTGGAGGCTGAATTAGCCTCCAGAGAGGGGAGATCGTCGCCATCGTCATCATCATCACCACTCCATCATCCCTCCATGACTTCTCCCTCCATGTGTGAGTAATTCCCCCGCTGTAGGCGAAGGGGATGGTAGGGATTGGATGAGTTAGATCATGTAATAGTTTATCAGATTGTTGGGGGCATATTGCCTATCATCTACTATGGTGTTTATCATCTTTGCTTCAACTTGTTATTCTTAATGCTTGACACTTAGGGCCTGAGTGCCATGATTTCAGATCTGAACCATATGTGTTTGCATGAATATATTTGTGTTCGTGATCCTATCTATGAGTTGTTTGCACCTGTTACGGTCCGGAACCGGCGATCCCAAAAGTGACAGCTTGGGACACCAAAGGGGATGGTCCGTAGTTTGAGGATTACATGTATCCATTGAGTTCATTGCTTTGTTCCGGTGCTCTTTGACAGGAGCACCTTAATATCCATAAGTTCATTTTGGCCCCGTTCGTAGCGGGATGGTAGGACAAAAGATGTTGTGCAAGTTCTTATTGCAAGCACGTACAACTACCTACGGGATACATGCCTAATGTTTGATATTTGCCTAGATGATCATTACTTTTCCGTGTGCCGTGCCCCAAGTTAGAATCTATCTCATCCATGCAGCGCCCAACCATCCATCTCCCTAGCCTACAGTGTTTTAAATCCTGCTTGTCACTAGTTGCTACTTTTGCCATTTACTACTGCTATTTACTTTTGCTGTTTACTTTTACTATTACTATCATCACAATCATATCACTGTTACCACTTATCTTTTGTTGCAAGTAAGTATATTTCAGGTGCGGTTGAATTGACAACTCAACTGTCAAAGCTTATAAATACTCTTTGGCTCCCCGTGTGTCGAATCAATAAATTGGGTTATTCTTACCCGCGAAGACTATCTCGATCCCTTACGGTTGAGGGTTATCAAGTACCGTTTTCTGGCGCCGTTGCCGGGGAGCATAGCAATATTTACAAGTCTACTTGAGGTATCCTACCTGCTGCACTTTATCACTATGGGTAAGAAAGGAGACCCCAAGGTTCCGATCTAACTATCCACTACAAGAAGAGGTACTGCTCTAAGCACTAGTGCTACACTTGATTCACCTTCCGTTATGAGTAAGTTTGCCTCACCACCACCACATGATGCTCCTACTGAATCTGTTACTATGTCTGATACTCTTGATGATGCTTCTACTACTTTTGATGATGATATTAGTTCGCTTGGTTATGCTCTTGAGAAACAAATTGCTGCTGCTGCTAAAAAGTCTGGAATTGAACTTCCCGTTACTCGCTACCCTATTGGTGAAACTTATGATTATCCTGATTTGAGTAAACTTAAAGAGAGGCTCCTTGAGGATGATTACTATATACTAGATGAAGATTTATGCAGGGAACTTACAGAGTTTTCCGGCTCTGACCCTGAAGCTATTAAGAAACTGTTTGAAAAACACTCTCTGAAGAACAAAACCGTTCCTAATCCTGAATTTGCTACATCTCCTATATGCATGATCCTGATTATGATTTCTCTGTTGATCTTTCACTTATACCTATGGTTGAAGCTGACCCCTTTTATGGCAGAGAAAATGATGATGCTATTGCACACCTGACTAAACTCGGTGAGTTGGGTATCCTGTTTACCACAGATGAGAAGATACGATACTTTTATGTGACCAAGCTTCTTACTTTCTCCTTGAAGGAGGGTGCTAAAGCATGGTATGATTCACTCCCATGCGGTTCCATTAAGAGTCCTCAGGACTTAGCTCACTCTTTTGTTGATAAGTACTTTCCTGCTCACATGCAACATGCTGCTTTACAAAGAATTTATAACTTTAAACAGTTGCAGGATGAGTCCCTCCCTAAAGCTTGGGGGAGGTACTGCGGTCTGTTTCGGGCTAGACCAGGACATGAAATCCCTAAGAATGAATTAATCGATATATTCTATGCTGGTCTAACTGATGAATCCAGGTCCTATTTGGACAGTTGTGCTGGTTGTGTTTTTAGGAAAAGAACACCGGACGATGCGGAATATTTAATGGGCAGGATTGCCAAAAACCATGAAGATTGGCCCGTCCCTGAACCACCTCCACCAACAAAGAAGAGGGGCATGTTTGTTCTGAGCCCCGAGGATATGCGAGAAGCAAAGAAGTCTATTAAAGAGAAAGGTATTAAAGCTGAAGACGTGAAGAATCTACCCCCTATTGAGAAGCTGTGTGAGCCTACCACTCACCCTCCTATGGTAGAGGTAAACTCTCTTTTATATTTCAACGCAAGTGACATCCCTCATGGTAAGCCTCCTGATCAATGTTTAGATGAGTTTGATAATTTTATTATGAAACAGAATCATTTTAATGAGAGGATAGAAAGTCAGTTGCATGATAATTCCCTTGCTATCAAAAGACTGCTTGATGTTTTAGATATAACAATTAATGATGTTCAATGTCTTGTGAAGCATTTTCATATGGTTCAAACTCAACTTGATCAAATTTATAATGTGCAAAGAGATTTGCTTGCTAACAATGCCAAACAAGATAAATTGCAGGCTTTCGGGATTAAGACCCGAGGAGGAACTAGCACTCAAGATCCTCTTTATCCAGAGGGGCATCCGAAGAGAATCGAGCAGGATTCTCAAATGCAGGAAGAAGAAATTGTTGGCTCTCCAAAGAAAAAGAAGAAACATAAGGAGACTGACAATTCTAATGATCCTATTGCAGATGAAGAACCAGCTATTGATCCCAACAGTGCATCTATCTCCGATGCTGAGACTGAAGACGGTGCTGAACCTGAAGGTAATAATAATGAGAAGAATGATCCGCCTGAAGTTCGAGAAGAAGAAGCACCTGACAAACGTAAGAGGTACACTAAAGAAGACTTCATCGCAAGAAAACATGGGAAGGAAAGAGAACCATGGGTACAGAAACCCATGCCCTTTCCAGGTAAGTCCATCAAATCTAAAGAAGAAGAGCATTATAATAAGTTTTGTGAGTGGATTAAACCTCTTTTTCTTCAGATACCCTTGACTGATGCTATTAAGTTACTTCCTTATTCAAAATATATGAAAGATATTGTCACTAATAAAAGAAAAGTTCCTAATGATGCAATATCTACTATGCTTGCTAATTACTCTTTCAGTGGCAAGATTCCTGAGAAGCTCGGTGATCCAGGTATACCCACCATTCCTTGCTCCATAATGAATAATTATGTCAAAACTGCTTTATGTGATCTTGGGGCCGGAGTGAATGTTATGCCTCTCTCTCTTTACGAGAGGCTTTGTTTAGAGAAACTAATTCCTACAGATATCTCCCTTCAGATGGCTGACAAGTCAACCGCTGTTCCGATAGGTATTTGTGAGGATGTTCCCGTAGAAGTTGCTAATTGTTTAATTCTTACTGATTTTGTTGTGCTTGACATGCCCGAGGATGGGAGCATGTCCATTATTCTTGGTAGACCATTTCTTAACACCGCAGGTGCTATTATTGATTGCAATAAAGGGAAGGTTACCTTCCATGTGAATGATAAAGAACACACGGTATTTTTTCCGAAGAAGACCGACAGGAGGCATGCCCTCAACTCTATAGAGAATATCGAGACCGTGAAGATTGGAGAATGGGATTGTCCACTACATGTGCCTCACAAATACAAAACTATCACGGTAGGGACAATGTCCATCAAGGTAAAGGTTCAGTGATTACTTCGTGAGAGGTGAGACTTTTTGCTCTATATATCGCCTGTTTGTTGGTAAGACTTGATCAACCTTATTAACAAATATGTTTTATATGGATAAACAGTTGAGCTTGTTATATTTTCACTTGTTTTTAGTCTTGTCCTACTTGCTGTACCAAGTATTTATGTTTTTGAAGCTTCACAATACTACTAACTGCTTCAAGTTTTCAAAGAGTTTCGCAGCTTTTTGAACTTCGAAAAAATTTCAACAGTGAAGTTTTCAGAAAAATTCCAGAAAAATTATAATAAAAATTTCCACGTCGGGAGAGACCTAGAGGGGCCTGGGGCCAGCCAGGGGGGGGGGGCACCAGTGGCCCAGGCGGCCAGCTGGCGCAGCCCAGCCCCTGGCCGCGCCCATAGGGCGCCTGGGGCCCACGGGACCCCCTCCAGGTATTTCTTCTTCCTCTCTCTCTCTCTCTCTCTCTCTCTCTCTCTCTCT
>LR738713.1:498724310-498787676 GCA_902687465.1 Secale cereale
CTCTCTCTCTTTCTCCAAAAACATGAGTTCTGCTTTTGTTCTTGTGTTCTTGCTGTTCTTGGAGGCGATTCTTCGATCTCTCTCTACAGCCCATCATTTGAGCTGAAATTTTGAGCAAATACTCCCTGGTATGTGACTCCTCCACCCCTCCAATTAGATTTTTGATTGGTGGCCTCATTTGTGAGTATTTAGTAGTTCTTGGTGCTGTAGAGATGAGCTTGCATGCATGTGTAGAAAGTTATTTTTCAATTTTTTATGCAAGTTTATGCCTTGGGCAAGTGAGTTGAGTAGTTTGCCTTAGCTCACTTTGTTTTAATACTCGTTTTTGTAAATTGTAATTTTTTTTTCAAAAATGAGTTTGTTAGGAAGGGCAAAAGGATGGCTTGAGAAGAGGAGGCCCGCACACTCCGATCGAGTTACTAGAGCCGCAGCTTCACCATCAACTGCTAGGGTGAGCTATAATGAAGATCATGTGCCCCTGGAGTTGTTGGAAGACACAAGTCCAGCACGTGCGATGACGTTTCCATGTGATGAATTCATGGAAGCTGCGGGAATCAAGGATGAGTTTTATAATCTTTGTGCTAATGCAGGTTTGACACGACTCATCATAATGCCGTGTTACTCAGTATCAAAAACTCACCTCCAGTTTCATTAACAGTTTTAGATATAATCCTGATTCAGGTGCTATTGAGTTTAAAATTTATAATGATCTTATCACCATGACTTTGGGAAATTTTTGTGAAATAATAGGTGTGGCGAACATTGGGAGGACGGCTAGGATGGCCACTCAACCCTCCGAGCTGAAAACCGTCATCAATTCTCTCTGCAGCATGGGTACGAGGGATATTCATCGGTCGAAGATCTCCAGCATCTTGTTTCCTCACCTCAGGTATTTTGCATATTATATTGCTAGAGGGGTGTTAGCTCGTGACAACACGAGCAGCATTTCTGCTCCGGATATTGCTATCCTGGCAGCAGCCCTCTCAGGGAGGTTTGATTATAATCTGGGTACCTTAATTGCTCGACGCCTTGCTATGAACGGTAACAAGGGAGACTTATATGGTGGCGTTTACGCCACACTTATCTTAGAGCATCTTGGAGGCACCCCACACCCTGATGATACTCCTTTTACTTATTTAAGCTTTGATCTTGCTGCTATGAAAAGGCATAAGTTTGTTACCATGGGTTCTGAACTTAATAATCTTATCTATATCTTGCGTTTCGGAACTGCCGCGGAACGCGAGATCCGTCTACCTGCACCTCTTTTGTTTGATTTTTCTCGCAGGAACGGATGGTCCTTTGATGTTGTTCAGTTTGATGAGTTCATGGTCCAGCATCAGTTCCATAACCCCATGGAGGGGGTTATGCCCGACGAGGAGAGGCACGGTGAGATACCACATTTTCAGGAAGAGACCGCCACCGAGTTTGGTGAAAGGTCTTCCTCTGTTTGGCGTTCGGAACCTTCCTCGTGGGAGACTCCGAGGAGTTCGGTGTACGCGCCAGCATCCTTCTACGACCCGTGGACTCACCACCATACCCCTGGAGCAGGAGGCTCCTGGGGGCAGTAGCTGCTACCAACTTAGGCCAAAAGCCTAAGCTTGGGGGAGTACGTGCCCTTCTCACCTTTCCATTGTATTATCTGTTTTATTCGCTTTGATCTTTTCGAAGCTTTAGCCCATTCTTCTTTATTTCTCTCTTTGCAAAAACAACAAAAAGATTTTTTTCTTTCTTTTTTCTTTTATTCAACCTTTGAAAAATCCAAAAAGATTTCCTTTCTCTCTTTAGTTTGCTTTGTTTTCAGAGATCAGCTCGAGTCCGTGATGGCATTTGATTATATTTCCTACGTTCGATCGTGCAAGTGACAAGCAGTGATGACGAAGATCGACTGAAAGGAAGCAACAGGGAAGACCGGTATGAACTCTTATTGTTTCTACTTTTGTACATATGCCTGTACTTATGATCTAGAGACCAGCTTGTAGCGACATAGTGCTATGTTTACAATGCTCTTCGGTGGTTCATGCTTTCCTTGTGGCTAGTCCCGAATAACTAGAGTATATAATGTGTTATTGAAATGATCTACATGCATTGCACTGTTCATAGTCTGGTATACTAAGGTGGTATTTCCCTCTAGAGAATTTTTGGATTGACTTGGCACATGCTTACACATGTTTAAGACTAAAAAGTCTACTCTGCCTTGATGATCTTTGAGTTTTAGAATAGTTATATCACTTTCATGCCCGATTCAATGTTGCTTTGTCGCTCTGCATGATTATGACCGTTATTGCTCTCTAGTTGGTCGCTTCCCAGTCTTTTGCTAAACCTCCACCTGTACTAAGCGGACTGACTGCTTGTGCATCCAAATCCTTAAACCCAGTTATGCCATATGAGTCCATTATACCTTCCTATACATGGTATTTACCTGCCATTCCTAACGAAGACTTTCATGTACCATCTCGAAACTAATCAAAAGCATTTCCTTTTTGTGCCTATGTTTTAGCTCATGAGGAAGTAGTAGTTAATTCATGATCTTTTTAAGTTGGACAAGTTTCACCCCTGGATTGCATGTATAATGTGCAAACCCCTAATACGAAAAGGAACTGGCATTGAGTGCCCCCGGCTCAAAAAGATAATATAACAAACAGACCCTCCTTCACGCTTTGTTCATGAGAAATCAGAAAACTTTGGCAGTGATAAACAAAGGAGATTAAGAGGATGTGATCGTCCTCATGCGGGAGCCGTTCCTCGAGACTTGTCCACTTAAAAAGTGATTGAGTTATCTGCTAGCATTCGTTGACGAAATATGCACTTCTCAAAACATGTTTACTTCTGTTTTTAAAACCAAGAGCTCTGGTACATGTTTAGTTTTTGTTTCCGACCACGGGTTTTCAACCTTGCCAATAAAAGCCACGGTTCGAGAGTCTCACCTTCTTTCTTCAAAGCACCGACTAGGAGAGCATAATTGTCATTCTGAGTGTAATGTGCATTGTCCCAAAGTATTACATTGTCTTCTGCATACTTGTGATATGATTTATTCTGAAATTCTTAGTTCTAGTCTCCTTTAAAACTCTGGAGGAGTCTCTGCATTTATGTTTTGCTTCACTCATGGAGGCTAGCGAGATACCACCCTAATATGCTCGAGCTATGTGCAATGTAATCTTGTCTTGATTTTCAGTAATAGATTATTTACTTTTAAGTATTTGTGACTGGTCACGTGAAAGAAGGATTGCTCCTTGCATTGTCCTCATAAGTACTGTTTCAATACTTGCTAAACTCTTTTCGTAGTACATGCTTATATACATCTAATGAAGCAAAAGAGTTTGTCAAAGTTTTCTTTGTCGCGTCCAGTTCGTTGAACTGAATTGCTTGAGGACAAGCAATATGCTAAGCATGGGGGAGTTGATACGTCTCAAACGTATCTACTTTTCCAAACACTTTTGATATTGTTTTGGCCTCATTCTTGCATGATTTGGACTAAACTAACCCGGACTGACGCTGTTTTCAGCAGAGCTGCCTGTATGGTTTATTTGTGTGCAGGAAAACGGATTTTTAGGTACCTCATAAAAATCCACGAAAAATCACAGAAAATCCACGCACCCGAAGGAACCAGGAACCAGAAGTGGGGCCAGAGGGGGGCCAGGGGGTGCCCAGGCGCCCTGTGGGTGCGCCCCCCTGGGCCGCGCCGGCGGGCGCCTGGGTGGGTCCCACACCCCCTGGTGCCCTACTTTATCCCGTATTTTTACCCCCGACGCAGAAACCCCAGATCAGAAGTTCTTTCGCAGTTTTTCGTCGCGGAGCCGCCGCCACCCTCTGTTCTTCCTCGGGAGGGCTAATCTGGAGGCTGAATTGGCCTCCGGAGAGGGGAGATCATCGCCATCGTCATCATCATCACCACTCCATCATCCCTCCATGACTTCTCCCTCCATGTGTGAGTAATTCCCCCGCTGTAGGCGAAGGGGATGGTAGGGATTGGATGAGTTAGATCATGTAATAGTTTATCAGATTGTTGGGGGCATGTTGCCTATCATCTACTATGGTGTTTATCATCTTTGCTTCAACTTGTTATTCTTAATGCTTGACACTTAGGGCCCGAGTGCCATGATTTTAGATCTGAACCATATGTGTTTGCATGAATATATTTGTGTTCGTGATCCTATCTATGAGTTGTTTGCACCTGTTACGGTCCGTAACCGGCGATCCCAAAAGTGACAGCTTGGGACACCAAAGGGGATGGTCCGTAGTTTGAGGATTACATGTATCCATTGAGTTCATTGCTTTGTTCCGGTGCTCTTTGACAGGAGCACCTTAATATCCATAAGTTCCTTTTGGCCCCGTTCGTAGCGGGATGGTAGGACAAAAGATGTTGTGCAAGTTCTTATTGCAAGCACGTACAACTACCTACGGGATACATGCCTAATGTTTGATATTTGCTTAGATGATCATTACTTTTCTGTGTGCCGTGCCCCAAGTTAGAATCTATCTCATCCATGCAGCGCCCAACCATCCATCTCCCTAGCCTACAGTGTTTTATATCCTGCTTGTCACTAGTTGCTACTTTTGCCATTTACTACTGCTATTTACTTTTGCTGTTTACTTTTACTATTACTATCAACACTATCATATCACTGTTACCACTTATCTTTTGTTGCAAGTAAGTATATTTCAGGTGCGGTTGAATTGACAACTCAACTGTCAAAGCTTATAAATACTCTTTGGCTCCCCGTGTGTCGAATCAATAAATTGGGTTATTCTTACCCGCGAAGACTATCTCGATCCCTTACAGTTGAGGGTTATCAAGTACCGTTTTCTGGCGCCGTTGCCGGGGAGCATAGCAATATTTACAAGTCTACTTGAGGTATCCTACCTGCTGCACTTTATCACTATGGGTAAGAAAGGAGACCCCAAGGTTCCGATCTTACTATCCACTACAAGAAGAGGTACTGCTCTAAGCACTAGTGCTACACTTGATTCACCTTCCGTTATGAGTAAGTTTGCCTCACCACCACCACATGATGCTCCTACTGAATCTGTTACTATGTCTGATACTCTTGATGATGCTTCTACTACTTTTGATGATGATATTAATTCGCTTGGTTATGCTCTTGAGAAACAAATTGCTGCTGCTGCTAAAAAGTCTGGAATTGAACTTCCTGTTACTCGCTACCCTATTGGTGAAACTTATGATTATCCTGATTTGAGTAAACTTAAAGAGAGGCTCCTTGATGATGATTACTATATACTAGATGAAGATTTATGTAGGGAACTTACAGAGTTTTCCGTCTCTGACCCTGAAGCTATTAAGAAACTGTTTGAAAAACACTCTCTGAAGAACAAAACCGTTCCTAATCCGGAATTTGCTACATCCCCTATATGCATTGATGATCCTGATTATGATTTCTCTGTTGATCTTTCACTTATACCTATGGTTGAAGCTGACCCCTTTTATGGCAGAGAAAATGATGATGCTATTGCACACCTGACTAAACTCGGTGAGTTGGGTACCCTGTTTACCACAGATGAGAAGATATGATACTTTTATGTGACCAAGCTTCTTCCTTTCTCCTTGAAGGAGGGTGCTAAAGCATGGTATGATTCACTCCCATGCGGTTCCATTAAGAGTCCTCAGGACTTAGCTCACTCTTTTGTTGATAAGTACTTTCCTGCTCACATGCAACATGCTTCTTTAGAAAGAATTTATAACTTTAAACAGTTGCAGGATGAGTCCCTCCCTAAAGCTTGGGGGAGGTACTGCGGTCTGATTCGGGCTAGACCAGGACATGAAATCCCTAAGAATGAATTAATCGATATATTCTATGCAGTCTAACTGATGAATCCAGGTCCTATTTGGACAGTTGTGCTGGTTGTGTTTTTAGGAAAAGAACACCGGACGATGCGGAAGATTTAATGGGCAGGATTGCCAAAAACCATGAAGATTGGTCCGTCCCTGAACCACCTCCACCAACAAAGAAGAGGGGCATGTTTGTTCTGAGCCCCGAGGATATGCGAGAAGCAAAGAAGTCTATTAAAGAGAAAGGTATTAAAGCTGAAGACGTGAAGAATCTACCCCCTATTGAGAAGCTGTGTGAGCCTACCACTCACCCTCCTATGGTAGAGGTAAACTCTCTTTTAGATTTCAACGCAAGTGACATCCCTCATGGTAAGCCTCCTGATCAATGTTTAGATGAGTTTGATAATTTTATTATGAAACAGAATCATTTTAATGAGAGGATAGAAAGTCAGTTGCATGATAATTCCCTTGCTATCAAAAGACTGCTTGATGTTTTAGATAGAACAGTTAATGATGTTCAATGTCTTGTGAAGCATTTTCATATGGTTCAAACTCAACTTGATCAAATTTCTAATGTGCAAAGAGATTTGCTTGCTAACAATGCCAAACAAGATAAATTGCAGGCTTTCGGGATTAAGACCCGAGGAGGAACTAGCACTCAAGATCCTCTTTATCCAGAGGGGCATCCGAAGAGAATCGAGCAGGATTCTCAAATGCAGGAAGAAGAAATTGTTGGCTCTCCAAAGAAAAAGAAGAAACATAAGGAGACTGACAATTCTAATGATCCTATTGCAGATGAAGAACCAGCTATTGATCCCAACAGTGCATCTATCTCCGATGCTGAGACTGAAGACGGTGCTGAACCTGAAGGTAATAATAATGAGAAGAATGATCCGCCTGAAGTTCGAGAAGAAGAAGCACCTGACAAACGTAAGAGGTACACTAAAGAAGACTTCATCGCAAGGAAACATGGGAAGGAAAGAGAACCATGGGTACAGAAACCCATGCCCTTTCCAGGTAAGTCCATCAAATCTAAAGAAGAAGAGCATTATAATAAGTTTTGTGAGTGGATTAAACCTCTTTTTCTTCAGATACCCTTGACTGATGCTATTAAGTTACTTCCTTATTCAAAATATATGAAAGATATTATCACTAATAAAAGAAAAGTTCCTAATGATGCAATATCTACTATGCTTGCTAATTACTCTTTCAGTGGCAAGATTCCTGAGAAGCTCAGTGATCCAGGTATACCCACCATTCCTTGCTCCATAAAGAATAATTATGTCAAAACTGCTTTATGTGATCTTGGGGCCGGAGTGAGTGTTATGCCTCTCTCTCTTTACGAGAGGCTTTGTTTAGAGAAACAAATTCCTACAGATATCTCCCTTCAGATGGCTGACAAGTCAACGCTGTTCCGATAGGTATTTGTGAGGATGTTCTCGTAGAAGTTGCTAATTGTTTAATTCTTACTGATTTTGTTGTGCTTGACATGCCCGAGGATGGGAGCATGTCCATTATTCTTGGTAGACCTTTTCTTAACACCGCAGGTGCTATTATTGATTGCAATAAAGGGAAGGTTACCTTCTATGTAAATGATAAAGAACACACGGTATTTTTTCCGAAGAAGACCGACAGGAGGCATGCCCTCAACTCTATAGAGAATATCGAGACCGTGAAGATTGGAGAATGGTATTGTCCACTACATGTGCCTCACAAATACAAAACTATCATGGTAGGGACAATGTCCATCAAGGTAAAGGTTCAGTGATTACTTCGTGAGAGGTGAGACTTTTTGCTCTATATATCGCCTGTTTGTTGGTAAGACTTGATCAACCTTATTAACAAATATGTTTTATATGGATAAACAGTTGAGCTTGTTATATTTTCACTTGTTTTTAGTCTTTTCATACTTGGTGTACCAAGTATTTATGTTTTTGAAGCTTCACAATACTACTAACTGCTTCAAGTTTTCAGAGAGTTTCGCAGCTTTTTGAACTTTGAAAAATTTTCAACAGTGAAGTTTTCAGAAAATTCCAGAAAAATTATAATAAAAATTTCCACGTCGGGAGAGACCTAGAGGGGCCTGGGGCCAGCCAGGGGGGGGGGGCACCAGTGGCCCAGGCGGCCAGCTGGCGCGGCCCAGCCCCTGGCCGCGCCCATAGGGCGCCTGGGGCCCACGGGACCCCCCTCCAGGTATTTCTTCTTCCTCTCTCTCTCTCTCTTTCTCCAAAAACATGAGTTCTGCTTTTGTTCTTGTGTTCTTGCTGTTCTTGGAGGCGATTCTTCGATCTCTCTCTACAGCCCATCATTTGAGCTGAAATTATGCATGATATTATGATAGGAGATCATTGCTATCATGGTTTATGTGACGTAGGTGCTAGTGCGAGTATTATCCCTCTTGATTTGTATAACGAAATTATGCATGATATTGCACCAGTTGAGTTAGAAGGGATTGATGTTACTATTAAGCTCGCTAATAGAGATACTATTTAACCAGTTGGGATTGTTAGAGATATTGAAGTCTTGTGTGGGAAGGTTAAATACCCTGTTGATTTTCTTGTTCTTAGTTCCCCACAAGATGCTTTCTGCCCCATTATATTTGGTAGACCCTTCTTGAATGCTGTTAATGCCAAGATAGATTGTGTGAAAGATATTGTCACTGGCGGATTAGGGGATATGTCTCATGATTTTAACTTTGCTAAATTCCATAGACAACCCCTTGAAAAGGCACCATCCAGTAAGGATGAACTTATTGGTCTTGCTTCTATTGCCGTGCCACCTAATGATCCTTTAGAACAATACTTGCTAGACCATGAAAATGATATGCAAATGAATGAGAGAAGGGAGATAGATGAAATATTCCTTACACAGGGACCTGTATTGAAAAACAACTTGCCTGTTGAAATCCTAGGGGATCCTCCTCCACCCAAGGGTGATCCAGTGTTTGAACTTAAACCTTTGCCTGATAATCTTAAGTATGTTTATCTCGATGAAAAGAAGATATATCTTGTTATTATTAGTGCTAACCTTTCAGAGCATGAGGAAGAAAGATTATTGAAAACTCTAAAGAAGCACCGAGCTGCTATTGGATATACTCTGGACGATCTTAAGGGCATTAGTCCCACTATATGTCAACACAAGATAAAATTGGAAGAAAATGCTAAACCAGTTATTGATCATCAGCGATGGTTAAACCCTAAGATGAAAGAAGTGGTAAGGAAGGAAATTCTAAAGCTTCCAGAGGCAGGAATTATCTATCCCATTGCTGATAGCCAGTGGGTAAGTCATGTCCATTGCGTTCCTAAGAAAGCAGGTGTGACTGTAGTTCCTAATGATAAAGATGAATTGATCCCGCAAAGAATAGTTACGGGTTATAGGATGGTAATTGATTTCCGTAAGTTAAATAAAGCTACTAAGAAAGATCATTACCCCTTGCCATTTATTGATCAAATGCTAGAAAGGTTATCCAAACATACTCATTTCTGCTTTCTAGATGGTTATTCTGGTTTCTCTCAAATACCTGTGTCAAAAGGGGATCAAGAGAAGACCACCTTTACTTGTCCTTTCGGTACCTTTGCTTATAGACGTATGCCTTTTTGTTTATGTAATGCACCTGCTACCTTTCAAAGATGTGTGATGGCTATATTCTCTGACTTTTGTGAAAAGATTGTTGAGGTGTTCATGGATGATTTCTCCGTTTACGGAACTTCTTTTGATGATTGCTTAAGCAATCTTGATCGAGTTTTGCAGAGATGTGAAGACACTAACCTTGTCTTGAATTGGGAGAAGTGCCACGTTATGGTTAATGAAGGCATTGTCTTGGGACATAGAATTTCTGAAAGAGGTATTGAAGTTGACAAAGCTAAAGTTGATGCTATTGAAAAGATGCCGTACCCTAAGGACATCAAAGGTATACGAAGTTTCCTTGGTCATGCCGGGTTTTATAGGAGGTTCATTAAGGACATCTCCAAAATCTCCAGGCCTCTGACTAATCTTTTACAGAAAGATATTCCTTTTGTCTTTGATGATGATTGTCTAGAAGCATTTGAAATACTTAAGAAAGCATTGATCTCAGCACCTATTGTCCAGCCTCCTGACTGGAATTTACCCTTTGAGATTATGTGCGATGCTAGTGATTATGCTGTAGGAGCTGTTCTAGGGCAAAGAGTTGATAAGAAATTGAATGTTATCCAGTATGCTAGTAAAACTCTAGATAGTGCCCAAAGAAATTATGCCACCACTGAGAAAGAATTTTTAGCAGTTGTGTTTGCTTGTGATAAGTTTAGACCCTATTTTGTTGATTCTAAAGTAACTATTCACACTGATCATGCTGCTATCAAATACCTTATGGAAAAGAAAGATGCTAAACCTAGACTCATTACATGGGTTCCCTTGCTGCAAGAATTTGACTTGCATATTATTGATAGAAAGGGGGCTGAGAACTCCGTAGCAGATAACTTGTCTAGGTTAGAGAATATACTTGATGACCTACAACCTATTGATGATAGCTTTCCTGATGAACAATTAGCTATCATAAGTACTTCTCGTACTACTCCATGGTATGCTGATTATGCTAATTACATTGTTGCTAAGTTTATACCCCCTAGCTTCACATACCAGCAAAATAAAAAGTTCTTCTATGATTTGAGACATTACTTTTGGGATGACCCACATATTTATAAAGAAGGAGTAGATGGTATTATTAGACATTGTGTACCTGAGCATGAACAGGAACATATCCTAAGTGGGAAGGACCTTATGTTATCGAGGAGGTCTATCGTTCCGGTGCCATAAAAATCAACAACTTCGAAGGCACAAATCCGAAGGTGGTGAATGGTCAAAGGATCAAACATTATATCTCAAGTAATCCTATAAATGTTGAAACTAATATTATTGAAACCATAACTCCGGAGGAATACATAAGGGACACTTTCCAGAATGATTCCGCCTCCGAAAAGGAAGAGGTACGTGATACGGTAAGTAAACCGACTCCAAAACAGCTCTAAAGGCAATTTTCTCCGTTTTGGAATATTTAGAAAAATAGAAAAATAAACCGCAGTACGGAGGAGACACGGGGCATCCTCGATGGTAGGGGGCTTGCCCCCCTTCCCAGGGCGCGCCCCCCTGCCTCGAGGGCACCCCATGTGTCCCATGGACTCTGTTTTCTTGTGGGTTACTCCTTTTGTTCGGGAAAAATTCATTATATATACTCCTGAAGGTTTTGACCCCTGTATCATGCAGAATTCCTTTGTTTTCGTTTCGAGCTGCTGTTTTTTACAGATCCAGATCATCATGGCATCCTCCAACACCCCCAAGGACCAGTTCTTCGAGAAGGTCATCAACCCCTACCTTGCAGAGGTGTTGCACCACCCCAAAACCATGGAGTTGCATGAGGGGGTGCTGCACATCCGTGATGTTGTAGGGCCGAGAAGGACCGGAAGCGTGGAGACAAGACTCGAAGCAATGGAGCAACAAGTTTTCAAGTGCAAAGGTATGGTGGAACGAGGTCTCGATGCCAACCACATGATGATCTCGGAGCTTGCCAACAACCTCAAGATGGACTCAAGGATCTTCAGAGAAGCCATCTCCAATCTTCAAGAGAAGATCGATCACCTCCAAGCCCAGATCTATGACCTGCAAAACCAAAATTGTGAGTATGAATATAGATTCAAGAACATGAGTTTGGTTGCAGATTTTGGTATCCCGGAGACTCGATCATCCTCCTATGATGGTGAGCCCATGCCTTGGAAGAACAACATGCCTACATCAGCAACAACTCCATCATCACCAACCCCGAAGAAGGAGACATAATCATATGGGTATGGGCACTCCCCTTAGCAACTACCAAGCTTGGGGGAGTGACCCCGGTATCGTATCACCATCACTCCTATCTTTACCGTTTTACTTAGTTCGATCCTTTTGGTAGTATCTTGATCTATTAGAATAAAGTTAGCATGATCTAGTTGTGAGCTTTTGCTTTGTGAGCTTTATCCTTTGTAATCGAGTCTGTGAGCTATATAATAAAGATTAGTGTTGAGTCAAGGGCTAGATTTCCTCACTTGGGTCATGACGAAAAGAAAGAAAACAAAAAGAGTATCAAAGAGATCATATCGGTCTTATGGGAAGTAATGACCCCACATACAAGAGTATGATAAATAAAAGTTATTGGGAGGTGGCAAACATAGTTTTGGTCATCGTTGCAATTAATATGAAGTAATAAAAGAAGAGAGGCTTCACATACAAATATACTATCTTGGACATATTTTATGATTGTGAGCACTCATTAAAGTATGACATGCTAAAGAGTTGATGTTGGACAAGGAAGACAACATAATGGGTTATGTCTTCTTATATCCGAAATAAAGTATATTGTCATGGATATTCCAACATGTTGAGCTTGCCTTTCCCCCTCATGCTAGCCAAAACTCCTCGAACTAAGTTGAGATACTACTTGTGCTTCCATACATCCTTAAACCCAGTTTTACCATGAGAGTCCACCATACCTACCTATGGATTGAGAAAGATCCTTCCAAGTAAGTTGTCATGTTGCAAACCCGCTAAATATGTATGATTTATTAGTGTGGGAGAAATTAGCTTTATACGGCTTGTGATATGGAAGTAATAAAAGCGACAGACTGCATAATAAAGGTCCTTATCACAAGTGGCAATATGAAGCGAAGTTCTTCTATGCTAAGACTTTGTGCATCCAACCATAAAAACACATGATAACCTCTGCTTCCCTCTGCGAAGGGCCTATCTATTATTCCTGTCTTATAAGTGTCAAGGTGAGATCCACCTTTCCTTTTTCATTTTATCCTTTGGCAAGCACATTGTGTTGGAAAGATCCTGACATATATACCCACTTGGATGTAAGTTTTCATGATCTATTACTGTTGACATTACCCTTGAGGTAAAAGGTTGGGAGGCAACATCATAAGCCCCTATCTTTCTCTGTGTCCGATTAAAACTCCATAAACATGAGTATTGCGTGAGTCTGAGCAATTATGAAAGACTATATGATAGTTGAGTATGTAGGCTTGCTGAAAAGCTCTTGTATTGACTCTTTCCGATGTTACGATAAATTGCAATTGCTTCAATGACCGAGACCAAGGTTTGCTAGTTTCCAATAAAGTTTATGATGCATACTTATAATGTGGATGAATTGTTACTTTAGCATAATGATCATATGACTTTATTTATATAAGTTGCTGTTATGAGAATGATCATGATGCCCTCATGTCCGTATTCTGTTTTTATCGACACCTCTATCTCTAAACATGTGGACATATTTTTCGATATCGGCTTTCGCTTGAGGACAAGCGAGGTCTAAGCTTGGGGGAGTTGATACGTCCATTTTGCATCATGCTTATAAGTTGATATTTATTGCATTATGGGCTGTTCATACATGTTTTGTCACAATACTTATGCCTTTTCCCTCTTATTTTTCAAGGTTTACATGAAGAAGGGGGAATGCCGGCAGCTGGAATTCTAGGCTGGAAAAGGAGCAAACTCTGGAAACCTATTCTGCACAACTCCAAAAGCCCCGAAACTTCACAGAACATTTTTTCGGAAAATATAAAAAATATCCGGCGGAAGAAACGCACGAGAGGGGCCACTGGCTGGCCTCGAGGGTGGGTGCGCGCCCCCCTTCCCAGGGCGCGCCCCCTGCCTCGAGGGCCAGCTAGTGGGACCCAGGTGCCCATCTTCTCCTATATGAAGCGTTTTGACCTGGAAAAAATAATCAGGAGGAGGCTTTCGGGACCAGACGCCGCCGTCTCGAGGTGGAACCGAGGCGGAAACCAATCTAGGGCTCCGGCAGAGCCGTTCTGCCGGGGATACTTCCCTCCGGGAGGGGGAAATCGTCACCGCCGTCATCACCAACAACTCTCCCATCTTGGGGAGAGCTATCTTCATCAGCATCTTCACCAGCACCATCTCCTCTCAAACCCTAGTTCATCTCTTGTATACAATCTTTGTACCCAAACCTCAGATTGGTACGTGTGGGTTGCTAGTAGTGTTGATTACTCCTTGTACTGGATGCTAGTTGGTTTATTTGGTGGAAGATCATATGTTCAGATCCGTTATGCATATTAATACCCCTCTGATCATCAATAATATTATGTCTTGTGAGTAGTTTCTTTTGTTCCTGGGGACATGGGAGAAGTCTTGCTATTAGTAGTCATGTGAATTTCGTCTTCGTTCGATATTTTGATGAGATGTATGTTGTCTTTCCTCTAGTGGTGTCATGTGAACATCGACTACATGACACTTCACCATTATTTGGGCCTAGAGGAAGGCATTGGGAAGTAATAAGTAGATGATGGGTTGCTAGAGTGACAGAAGCTTAAACCCTAGTTTATGCGTTGCTTCGTAAGGGGCTGATTTGGATCCATATGTTTCAGGCTATGGTTAGGTTTACCTTAATACTTCTTTTGCAGTTGCGGATGCTTGCATTAGAGGTTAATCATAAGTGGGAGGCTTGTCCAAGTAAGGGCAGCACCCAAGCACCGGTCCACCCACATACCAAATTATCAAAGTACCGAACGCGAATCAGACGATCGTGATGAAAACTAGCTTGACGATAATTCCCATATGTCCTCGGGAGCACTTTACCTTGCATCAGAGTTTGTCCAGACTTGTCCTTTGCTACAAAACGGATTGGGCCACCTTGCTGCACCTTATTTACTTTTACCTTTTGTTACTTGCTACCAATTATCTTATCACAAAACTATCTGTTACCTACAATTTCAGTGCTTGCAGAAAATACCTTACTGAAAACTGCCTATCATTTCCTTCTGCTCCTCGTTGGGTTCGACACTCTTACTTATCGCAAGGACTACGATAGATCCCCTAGACTTGTGGTTCATCATCCCGTCGCGCCTCCCACGATCAACATGCATGATCTTTGGCAAACGGTCAGACCAAAAAGGAACATACCTCGTGATGGGAACCATATCTCTAGTCAACGCCATCGTAGAAGGGATGAAACCAGTCACCAACATTAATAATTCAATTCATGGGACCTTTTGGTGCAGTTCACCTAAAATGAAGCAATGTCCCATGAGCTAGCAGCTTCTTCTTTATTCCCTCCGTTTCTTTTTACTTTGCGCATAACTCGTAGCTCACATACCAAGGAGAGGCCCGTTCGAAATTTTCTGGACAAGTTTGCCCCTGCTTTTGCGTGGATAAGAGTACTAGTCGCCTCCTCGAATCCCTCCATGCATGTCACACATAATCTCTCTGAAAGGATCGATATGGTTGACTAGAGGGGGGGGGGTGAATAGGCAACTAACAATTTTAGCTTTTCTTAACCACTTTAAATTAAGCGTCAAAGTAAGTTGTCTAGATAAGTTACTAAGATGACAACTAGATGAAAGTAAGGAACACAACTCCACAAGCAAGCTATATAGGATGAACAAGTAAATCTTGCACAAATAAAGGATAGAAATAACCACAAGTGGAGACGGTGAAGACGAGGATGTGTTATCGAAGTTCCTTCCTTTTGAGGGGAAGTACGTCTCCGTTGGAGCGGTGTGGAGGCACAATGCTCCCCAAGAAGCCACTAGGGCCACCGTATTCTCCTCACGCCCTTACACAATGCAAGGTGCCGTTAATCCACTAGTGGTGCCCTTGAAGGCGGCAACCGAACCTTTACAAACAAGGTTGGGGCTCTCTCCACAACTTAATTGGAGGCTCCCAATGAAACCCTAGAGCTTCACCACAATGGAATGTGGCTCCGAAGTGACCTCTTCCGTCTAGGGTGCCCAAACACCCAAGAGTAACAAAATCCACACAAGAAAGTATGGGGGAATCAAGTTTCCTTTGGTGGAAGTGTAGATCTAGGTCTCCTCCTTCAATCCGTAGCAAATCAACAAGTTTGGTTGGCTAGGGAGAGAGATCGGGCAAGAAAGCTTCAATGGCATTAATGGTGGAGAGAGAGAGAGAGGCAAGAGATGAGATGGAGGTGGGAGAAGGGCCTCCTTAAATAGGGTCACCAACAATCCAACCGTTTTGTGCAGAATAGCATAGGACCGGTACTTCCGCTCACCCAACCGGTAGTACCGGTGAGTGAAGGAACCTGCGCCCATGGCACCAAGGCGGTACTTCCGGTGGCTCACCCGGTAGTACCGGTCTTTCGGAGAAAACCGGAACTACCGCCCCACCACCGGTCCACTACCGCTTAGAAACCAGAAGGTTTCAAGCAAGGGCGGTAGTTGGGACGGTGGTTGGGCCGGAACTACCGCCGGGCCGATAGTTTCAGTGCGATGGTCGTCAGAGCGGTACTTCCGCCTGGAACACCGGTAGTACCGGTTTCGTGGGAAGAACACCGGTACTTCCGGGCCACCACCGGTCTACCACCGCACCCAGTACAGAAGGTATCACCCCTGAGCGGTACTTGGGGCGGTGGTTCGACCGGAACTACCGGCCACCAGTACAACCACCTACAGCGGCGGTACTACCGCTGTAGAGGAAACTACACATAAGGAAGAATATAAGGGGACCTCTCTCTCCACGAACGGAGGCAATATAGTGGGTGCAAAGTATCTGTGTACGTGACTTGATTCACCCATTACCTTCCGATGTGGGTTCCCTCTTAATAGTACGGATTTCCTATGACCAAGAGAAACAAAAAGGCATTGGAACATCCGTCTTCGATATTTTCCTTAAAGAGGGAAGGCCTAACCGTCTTGTGCCACATGCTATAAACCTGAGTAATATTGCGCACGATTAGTCCACACATGGATTGTCATCATCACCAAAACCTTAGGCAAGAGATGCCCTTACAATCTCACCCTTTTTGGTGAATGATGACAACCACATGACAATCACAGGGGTCTATAGAATGTAGGCAGAGCTCCCCCTGAGTGTGAGCACTTATTTAGAGTTTGCTTTTGGAATGCAAAAGTGCTCAAACTAGGATCTATGCTCCCCCTAGGGTTTATAGACCAACCAGCGACCACAAACAAAACAAATAGTCAACAGAGCATATGATTGCAGAGAGCTAAAAACATAAGTGCATTAAATAAGGGCACATGTCTTACACCATGCTACTGAAGTTCACAGGAACGAGGTGCATAGATAATTTAGATAGAGCATAGATAACTTAGATAACATGTCTTACACCATGCTACTGAAGTTCACAGGAAAGAGAAAAAACACCAAGAAACACACCAAGAAACACCCATGCAACTCCCGTGACCTAGCAATTCTCAACTCTCTCCCCCTTTGGCATAAAGCACCAAAAAGGAAAAGAGCGAGACTAACGCCCCAGGGCTCAGTAAAGCTCCTCGCCTGTCGCCTAAGAGTCATCCGAGTCATCATCGTCAGAGTCCTCCGTGTCCTCATCGTCCTCAGCAGCCTCAGCCTCAGTCTCCATAGCATCCATAGTCGCTCGAGTAGTGGATGTCGTAGGCTCATCATCAGACCACTGGCAGTTGGCCAGACACCACTTATCCTCAGGAGTGATGCTTTTCTCGGAGCCACTCTTCACATCAGGCACATTGAGGTGCTTCATCATATGAATCTGCCGGCGGCGCGCCATCTTCTCAGTCACATGAGCCTTGTAGAGCTTCTTTTGGATGTGGGCCTGCAGGCAGAAGGTCTTCTTGACCTTGGCAGTGAGCTTCTCCACCCAAGAGGGCTTGGCCCCAGCCTCTAACTCAAAGTCATCATCATCCGAGGTAGCAAAGACATCCTCCTCATTTCCCACGGCGAATCGAGGAGCTTTATGTTTCTTCTGTCTCAGCACCTTGACCTAATGCTCCGTGAGCCTATCCGGAGTAGAAAGAGGCACTCCAGGCCTCCGAACTTCCCAAACCGAGTACAGGAACCGCATCACAAAGGGAGCGTAGATTGGTACCTTGCGGTACCAGACATAGTTGTACATCTCTTCCCACATCCACTTGGACACATCAAAAGTGATGCCCTTGCCTTGCTTGGTCTTCATGGCCACAAGAAAATCCACCAGATAACCATAAATGTCATCCTGGTTCCCAACTCTGGGCAGCAGCACACACCGGAACACACGGTGTAGAATGTCATAGACTGGCAGAAGATCATTGGATTTACCTACAATGCCATGGCCAGGGATATACAGAGGTGCTAGCTTCACTTTATCCATGGGGTTGGCTCGGTCATGAGGACGGAGACCACCTTGACCTTCCAAGCCAGTGTCATCATAGCCTAGAGCATTGCAGAAGGCACTACAGGGAACACGGAAGAACTCATCCCGGCACATAAAGGAAAGGTGACGCTGATCGTCACTGCCGAAGTGGACAGTAGCATAGAACTGATGAATGAGTTCCACATCAAAATCACATCACAGCTCCATGAGCTTGACCAAATCAAACTCCTCACAGACCTCCAGAGCCTCTCCAAAGTAATCAGGACTGCTTCTCCACTTTGCAAGGTCAATGGACCACATCTGGGTGAACTTGTTCTTGTGGTGCTCGAAGATTCCATCCACAATCCTCAATTGCATTTCATTGCGGAACTGAGGATTATTCCAGCGAGGAGGAGGTGGTGCGGTGTAGGGGTCCTGAAAACGAAACTTCTCCCAGTCCGGAAGCTTCCACTTGTACATAGGAAGCATTGCACGCTGCTTGGCAGCAACTGACTTTTCCCGGCGAGTTGTTTTGGAGGGGACCACAACCTCGGGAACATCTTCATCATCTGTCGGCCTCTTGCCCCTACGGGCCTTTCTTTTGGCAAACTGACCAGTACGAGAGCTAGAGCCACCTGCAAACGCACACGGAGAACACATAGCAACCCAGAAAAGATGAGAGGAATGTACACAAGATCAGAAGAATAATTCACAAGTACGTAAGGAGAATAGAGACAATGCATATAAATTCAGAGCAACCGGTAGTTCCGGAAACCGTACCGGTAGTTCCTGACCGGCGGTAGTACCGGTCGTGTGACCGGTAGTACCGCTGAGAACGGATCTGCCCAGTAGAGGAGGGGAATTACCCGATCTCAAAACTACATGCACGATGTCTATTATTAACTACGCACAAGTGAATAGGAATCTATACGGATCTCTCCCTCAAAACATTTAGCCAAAAATGAGGGAATACACACATTGCCCTAGAAGAAGGATTCAAGATAAGAACCCTAACAAAAGGAAAAGTAGGGCAATACCGGTATCCATGGGAGGAGATCGAAGAGGAGGCGGCCTCCACGGAGCAGATCCGATGAAGGGCCGACGGATCCAAAGGGCCTGATGGCGCTTCGGGGCAGGGAGTGGAGTACCCGGCGGCTAGGGCAAAAGAATGGATGAGTGAAGGGGAAAACCTCTTCAGCCCGTGCCTTATATACCCGCCCTGTTCAGCCACCGGCAGTACCGGTCCGGGGACCGGTAGAACCGCTCTGGATGCTACCAGGTGGTTGGAGCGGTACTTCCGCGCCAAGCGGTAGTTCCGCGAATCAACACCGGTAGTACCGGCCAGGGGCACAGGTCGGAGTACCAGCGGTAGAACCGCTGGCTCTCGACCGGTACAACCGTTGGGCTGTAACCTGGTGGTCAAGCAGTAGAACCGCTTGTACCACCGGTTGTACCGCCAGGGAGCACCAACTCACTCCATGATAACAAGCTTGTGTACATTTGGAGTAGATGGCTTGGATGAGAAGGCTTAGGATGGACCTAGGCACTATAGTATGAGGAAGAAAAACACGAAAGCCAGAAACCAAACAAGCCTTAGGGCGGTGGCCGGAGCCACCTATGTTAGAGTCAATTAGCATGGCACCGCGAAGAATTATCCTTGGGCCCATAACCAAAACTCGTCTTTGAAACACAAGAGTCATCAAAAATGACGAATGTGGAAAGATGATCAATTTATGCATAATGGGGGGAGGGAGAGTTCATTTAGAGAACACCACTCCCCCTATGTCCATGCGTGCACCTAGACTAGACAATACGAAGAGTATGGTGGGGTGTGCACGTGCTCAAGCCACATTGCTCAAATCAATGATATTTAGCTCATGCCTTAACTCACGAAATCTTGCTTCATCCAAAGGCTTCGTGAAGATATCTGCAAGGTTATCATGAGTGTTGACATAGTGAAGCTCAATTTCTCCTTGCCGAATATGATCCCGGATGAAGTGATACCGAATCTCAATATGCTTCGTCTTGGAGTGTTGCACCGGGTTGAGAGAAATCTTGATGGCACTTTCATTGTCACACCAAAGAGGCACTTTGTCACAAGTGACACCGTAATCCATTAAAGTTTGCCTCATCCATAAGAGTTGAGCACAACAACTGCCAGCAGCCACATACTCTGCTTCGGTGGATGAGAGAGACACACAACTTTGCTTTTTGGAAGACCAACTAACAAGAGAGCAACCAAGAAATTGGCACCCTCCAGAAGTGGACTTCCTATCCACTTTGTCTCCCGCCCAGTCAGAATCAGAGAAACCTACAAGGTTGAAGTTTGCTCCTCTTGGGTACCATAAGCCAAAGTTTGGGGTATGAGCCAAATATCAAAAGATTCGCTTGACAGCCACAAAGTGACTTTCCTTAGGTGAGGCTTGAAACCGTGCACAAATTCCCACACTCAACATAATATCCGGTCTAGATGCACAAAGGTAAAGCAAGGAACCGATCATAGAGCGATATACCTTTTGATCCACTGCTTTACCATTGGGATCAATGTCAAGTTGGCACTTGGTTGGCATAGGAGTAGTCGCCGGCTTGACATCACTTAGATTGAACCTCTTGAGCATGTCTTGAGTATACTTGGATTGTTTGATGAAGATCCCTTCTCTTCTTTGCTTGATCTCAAACCCAAGGAAGTACTTCAACTCTCCCATCATGGACATCTCAAAATGTGTGGTCATGAGTGCGGCGAACTCATCATTGAAAGCTTTGTTAGGAGAACCAAAGATAATATCATCAACATATAGTTGGCATACAAACAACTCCCCTTTGACCTTCTTAGTAAAAAGAGTGGGGTCAATTTTCCCAATTTCAAACCCACGATCTTGTAACAACTCGGTAAGATGCTCATACCACGCACGCGGGGCTTGTTTAAGGCCATAGAGTGCCTTATCGAGTTGGTAGACGTGATTGGGGAGCTTAGGATCCTCAAACCTCGGGGGTTGTTTAACATACACCAACTCATTAATAGGACCATTAAGAAATGCACTTTTCACATCCATTTTTTGCAATTTGAAGTTATGATGGGAAGCATAGGCAAGCAACAAACGAATGGATTCAACACGAGCAACGGGGGCAAAGGTTTCACCGTAGTCGATACCCTCGACTTGGGAGTAGCCTTGAGCCACCAGACGCGCCTTGTTGCGGATGACAATGCCATGAGCATCTTGCTTGTTCTTAAAGATCCACTTGGTTCCAATGACATTATGGTTCTCCTTTGGCCTTGGCACCAGATGCCACACCTTGTTGCGCTCGAAATTATGGAGTTCTTCATGCATGGCATTGAGCCAATCAGGGTCTTCGAGCGCCTCATAAACCTTCTGAGGTTCAACACAGGAGACAAAAGCTTGATGAGCACAATAGTTTGCTAATTGTCTACGAGTGCTTACCCCCCTTTTGATGCTTCCTAGAATGTTCTCCATGTGATGTTCTCTAGAAGCAAGCATGGAGGCAACTTTTGCAGCACGGCGCTCCAATTGCTCTTCAAGTGATAACTCAGGAGCATTGAGTTGATTATCTTGAGCGTCGTCAGGAGCTAGATCTTGATCTTGAGCTTCCTCTTAACCTTGATCTTGCTCGGAGGACAGAACTTGGCCTTGTGCATCATTTGGTGGCTCTCCACCATATTGTGATTGATCTTGCACTTGGCCTTGTTCATCCGGTTGAGGGCCTTCACTTTGTTCTTCGGAAGCGTGTGGGTCTTGGGTTGGTGATGGTTCCACTTGAGTGGAACATTGTCCTTCTCCTTCTGCCACAAGGGGTTCCTCAATGGGTAGGATATATCCAACACCCATTCTTCTTATGGCTTGAGGAGGAATTTCATCACCTACATCACAAGTACCACTTTGCTCCACTTGGGAGCCGTTATTTTCATCAAACTCTACGTTACTCGTCTCCTCAATGAGTCCATTGGACTTGTTGAGGACACGGTAAACATGAGAGTTTGTAGCATAACCAACAAATATGCCCTCGTGAGCTCTAGATTCAAATTTAGACAAGCAAACACCTTTCTTGAGAATGAAACACTTACACCCGAATACCCGGAAGTACTTGAGATTGGGCTTGTTACCGGTAAGTATCTCATATGGAGTTTTGTTCAAGCCTTTGCGGAGATAGAGCCGATTTGATGCATGACAAGCAGTGTTGATGGCTTCGGCCCAAAAGTTGTATGGAGATTTGAATTCCACCATCATGGTTCTTGCCGCATCCATCAGAGTTCGGTTCTTTCTCTCCGCTACACCATTTTATTGAGGGGTATAGGGAGCTGCATATTGATGTTTGATCCCCTCATCACTGAGAAACTCATCCAAGGTGTAGTTCTTGAACTCGGTGCCGTTGTCACTTCTGATCATCAAAATCTTTGCTTCATGTTGTCGTTGAGCTTCATTTGCAAAGTTGATGATGGTTTGTTGGGTCTCACTCTTCTTCTTGAAGAAGTATACCCAGGTGTATTTTGAGTAATCATCCACAATCACCAAGCAGTACTTTCTACCCCCAAGACTATCAAAAGATGGAGGCCCAAAGAGGTCCATGTGAAGGAGCTCTAGGGGTCTTTTTGAATAGATGATAGTCGTGGGAGGGTGAGCCGTCTCATGTAACTTTCCTTCAATGCAAGCCCTGCAAGCACGATCTTTGGCAAAGCTAACATTTGTTAGTCCACGGACATGGTCCCCCTTGAGAAGACTTTGCAAAGATCTCATATTGACATGGGCCAAACGGTGGTGCCAAAGCCATCCCACATCAACTTTAGCCATTAAGCATGTCGCGAACTTCGTGGGTTGCTTCGAAAAGTTAACCACATAAAGACCGTTCTCGACATGCCCAACATAGGCTACTTTAAGAGTCTTGCTCCACAAGAGGGCCACAGTATCAATATCAAAGAAAGTAGCAAAGCCCATGAGTGCAAGTTGGCGAATAGAAAGTAAATTGTATGCAAGGGACTCAACAAGCATGACTTTCTCGATCGTGAGATCATGAGAGACAACAACCTTGCCGAGCCCCAATACCTTAGAAGATGAAGCACCACCCCATTCGACGTTGGTGGCCATAGATGAACCTAGATGCACGTCCACCACCAAGTCTTTGCTTCCGGTCATATGATTTGTGGCTCCACTATCGAGCAACCATGATCCCCCACCGGAAGCAAACTCCTACAAGAGATCAATGCTTGGGTTTAGGTACCCATTTGGTAATGGGTCCTTTGAGGTTAGTAACAAGGGTCTTAGGAACCCAAATGGACCATTCAATGTACTCATAAGAAGAACCAACAAATTTAGCAAACACATGACCATCACTAGCATGACATAAAACATAGGAAGGATTAAAGTCGCCGGCCATGTTTGATGGTATGGTGGCGTTTTTCTTGACACCACCACTTTTCACCGTTTTCTTCTTCTTTGATGCGCCCTCTCCTTCTTTCACAAAAGTTTGTCAGAGAGGGGGTGGTTGCTTGGTCTTGTCATTCTTCTTCTTCTTGGGCTTAGGAACAAACCCAATTCCTTCCTTTGCCACAACCTCCTTTTGATTGCTCAAAAGGTTTTTGAGGTTCTTCTCACCTTGTATACATGTCACAAGGCCTTTCTCAAGTTGCTTCTTCAACTCGGCATTTTCTTCAACAAGATGCACATGCTCGCAACATGGGTTAGTAGCATTTGCATTATCAATTAATACCATGCGAGGAAAGATAGCCTTTTCCTTGGTTAGCAAAACTTGGAGTTGATCATGAGACTCCTTGAGAGTAGCATGCATACCTTTCAAGGCCTTGTGAGCCTTGTCGAGTATGACAAACTCTTCTTTGAGTTTAACATGGTCAACCTCAAGTTTTGCCTTCTCGGAATTAAGCACACGAGAGACCACTAAAGCATGATCAAGATCTTTCTTTAATTTAGCATGATCATCGTTGTGTGACTCCTCAAGAGCAAAACAAAGACCACGCTCTTCCTCTAGGGCGTTAGAGAGATCCGATATCTCATCAGCATAGTCTCGACTATGTCCTTCCATTTTAGTAATGGTTTCCTCGTGAGCCTCGATCATGTCATTGGCCTCACCGAGTTGTTCCAAGAGAGCAACAAAATGCTTCTTGGGTTTTCCCTTGAGATTTTTCATGAACAACTCAAATTCATTCTCTCCCTCCTTAGTTCCCTCACTCTCATCAATACAATTCGTCAATGAAGGATTAGAAGTGATAGTAGTATTGATGTTTGGGGTTACCTTGTTGGTGGCCTTGGCCATGAGACACTTGGCAGTGATGTTCTCATTTGGTGAGTCGAAGAGAGATGAGTGCGGAGTAGTAGCAATAGAAATTGTCGCCATGGTGACCATCTCATCATCTTCATCATTATCATCATCCTCAACATATTCTTCTTGGGCCACCAACCCTTTAGGAGGAGTCTTCTTGTTGAAGTTGTTCTTGTTGGGATAGGACTTTGACTTGTCCTTCCGGATAAGCTTGTCTCCAAAGTCTTCTCTTTTCTGATATGGGAAATCCGCAACGAAGTGGCTTACATTTCCGCAGTTGAAGCACGTCCTCACTCGTTGCTTTCCCTTGTTCCCACTTGAGTTGTTCCTGTTGAAGTTGGGCCTTGTGTTCTTCTTGTTGCCCCAAAATTGCCTTGAAGCAAGAGCCATGTTCTCATGATAGGCATATTTGGTGTCCTCGGGGCTACACTCATCATCATCCTCCACCTCCTCTTCTTCCACACAAGCCTTGGCCTTCAGGGCAAGGTTGGGCTTCTTCGATCGTTGAGCTCTTAAGACCGCATTGTCGGCGGTCATGTCCAATATCCTAATGGCAACGAACTCATCCAACACTTCGTTTGAGGATAAGTGGTGGAAGTCCGGTCTCTGACGAATGACAAAGGACATGGCCTTATGATAGGGCATCATGGCCTTGAGGAACTTGCGCTTGATCCAATTGTCATCCGTGTCCTTACTGCCATGATCTCGAAGAGAGACCGCAAGGGTAGTTAATCTTCGATAAAGTTCACGAGGATCTTCTTCTTCGATCATAGCAAACTCATCGGCTTCATCTTGCACAACTTCGTAGTTAGAGCGTTGAATGCTAGTGCTTCCCTTGTACATAGTGCCAACATGCTCCCAAGCTTCCTTGGCCACAATGAAGGGTCGAAGATGTGCAATGTCTTCTGGAGGAATAGCATCTTGAAGAATGCACAGAGCGGACTCGTTGAATTGATGATCCACAATTTCTCTTGGATTCATGTTGTTGGGATCATGCGGATAAAAACCTTGCTCAATGATTCTCCAAAGATTAGTAGAACAATGATTTATATGACGTTTGAAACGAAATACCCAAGTAGCAAAATCAGAAATTTTTATTAACTTGGGAGGAGGCCCAACAGAATTTAAATGCGGTGTAGGAACGGGTCCTCCATAGTGAGTAGGTGGAGAGGAGTGGGCAAAGATCCCACTCCCGTTCTTAGTAACAGGGGCTTGTTCACTACTAGCTTCTCCCTTGTCGGGATTAGCCTCCGACACGTTGGTAGCGGGACGAACCACTTCCAACGGTGCGGTGGATAATTTAAGACCCTCAAGCAAATCTTTAAACATGCCTTTGACCTCGGTCGCTAGTGACTCTTTCAATGTGGTCAAGGCCACATTGAACTCCTCACAAGAGACCGAGGCTCCCCCATCTGACGTAGGCAAGGACGGAGTTCCACCAGAATGATCCTCCGTCTCGACCACGTTGTCATCCATACTCTTTGGATGGTAAAGTCCTTCAAAAGAGACGAGGCTCTGATACCAATTGAAAGGATCGATATGGTTGACTAGAGGGGGGGGGGAGTGAATAGGCAACTAACAATTTTAGCTTTTCTTAACCACTTTAAATTAAGCGTCAAGGTAAGTTGTCTAGATAAGTTACTAAGATGACAACTAGACGAAAGTAAGGAACACAACTCCACAAGCAAGCTATATAGGATGAACAAGTAAAGCTTGCACAAATAAAGGATAGAAATAACCACAAGTGGAGACGGTGAAGACGAGGATGTGTTATCGAAGTTCCTTCCCTTTGAGGGGAAGTACGTCTCCGTTGGAGCGGTGTGGAGGCACAATGCTCCCCAAGAAGCCACTAGGGCCACCGTATTCTCCTCACGCCCTCACACAATGCAAGGTGCCGTGAATCCACTAGTGGTGCCCTTGAAGGCGGCAACCGAACCTTACAAACAAGGTTGGGGATCTCTCCACAACTTAATTGGAGGCTCCCAACGAAACCCCGGAGCTTCACCACAATGGAATGTGGCTCCGAAGTTACCTCTTCCGTCTAGGGTGCCCAAACACCCAAGAGTAACAAAATCCACACAAGAAAGTATGGGGGAATCAAGTTTCCTTTCGTGGAAGTGTAGATCTAGGTCTCCTCCTTCAATCCCTAGCAAATCAACAAGTTTGGTTGGCTAGGGAGAGAGATCGGGCAAGAAAGCTTCAATGGCATTAATGGTGGAGAGAGAGAGGCAAGAGATGAGATGGAGGTGGGAGAAGGGCCTCCTTAAATAGGGCCACCAAAGATCCAACCGTTATGTGCAGAATAGCATAGGACCGGTACTTCCGCTCACCCAACCGGTAGTACCGGTGAGTGAAGGAACCTGCGCCCATGGCACCAAGGCGGTACTTCCGGTGGCTCACCCGGTAGTACCAGTCTTCCAGAGAAAACCGTAACTATCGCCCCACCACCGGTCCACTACCGCTTAGAAACCAGAAGGTTTCAAGCAAGGGCGGTAGTTGGGACGGTGGTTGGGCCGGAACTACCGTCGGGCAGATAGTTTCAGTGCGATGGTCGTCAGAGCGGTACTTCCGCCTGGAACACTGGTAGTACCGGTTTCGTGGGAAGAACACCGGTACTTCCGGGCCACCACCGGTCTACCACTGCACCCAGTACAGAAGGTATCACCCCTGCGCGGTACTTGGGGCGGTGGTTCGACCGGAACTACCGGCCACCGGTACAACCGCCTACAACGGCGGTACTACCGCTGTAGAGGAAACTACACATAAAGAAGAATAAAAGGGGACCTCTCTCTCCACGAATGGAGGCAATATAGTGGGTGCAAAGTATCTGTGTACGTGACTTGATTCACCCATTACCTTCCGATGTGGGTTCCCTCTTAATAGTACGGATTTCCTATAACCAAGAGAAACAAAAAGGCATTGGAACATCCGTCTTCGATCTTTTCCTTAAAGAGGGAAGGCCTAACCGTCTTGTGCCACATGCTATAAACATGAGTAATATTGACGCACGATTAGTCCACACATGGATTGTCATCATCACCAAAACCTTAGGCAAGAGATGCCCTTACACTCTCTCTCCTCCGCTTATGTCTCTGCATGCAAACTAGGAAGTTGCGCCAATTAAGGAGATTAATTGCTAGCAAAGCGGAAAGGTAGGGGCAGGCTGGGAAAGGTGCGCTACTCAAGGGGATCGCGCAGAGCATTTAAAATAAATGAATAAAGTTATGCGCAGAGTATAAAGGATCGGAGGGAGTACCAGCTGTGGCATGTATGTTTAATGACTTGAGACTATACCTAGCCCGGCATGCAAGATGAGACTTTATGCACCGTTCCCCATACCTGCAGGAAGCCCGTTCGTCCCAAATCTTTTCCTCTCCATGTGTGGAAACAATATGCCTGCCAGACTCTCCTTCTCCCTCCGATGGTCCCACCACTCCACCCGGGACGCTGCTTCAGTTACTTAACTTCAGGTGCATTGGGTCACTGACATATGGTCCCAACAGGGGTCTAGCCCACATGTCAGTGACACAACTAGACTTGCAGTTAAGTCAATGCATCTCAGTCCATATCTTACGTAGGTGTGCCATTGCTCTCTATAAATAATGCGCCTCCCACGACATTCGGAAGAACGCTCACGTTCATCGCTATCTCCTCCCGCTCCCTATCACGTGGACCACCATGGCATCATCCCTCCCAAGCCCTAGGCGCCCCTCGCTGCACCGCGCGGACGGTCACGCGTCGCCATTCTGTTCCTCGCCGCCACTAGTCGAGGAGGACGCGTCGGCGTTCCGCTGCTCTCCGCGACGCGTCGATGTGGACGAGTCGACGTTCCGCTCCTCGCCGCCACTAGTCGAGGAGGACGCATCTGTTGGAAATATGCCCTAGAGGCAATAATAAAAGAGTTATTATTATATTTCCTTGTTCATGATAATCATTTATTATCCATGCTATAATTGTATTGATTGGAAACTCAAATACATGTGTGGATAAATAGACAAACTTCATGTCCCTAGTAAAGCCTCTTAAGGACTAGCTCGTTGATCAAAGATGACCGCGGTTTCCAGGTCATAGACATGAGTTGTCATTTGATAACGAGATCACATCATTAGGAGAATGATGTGATGGACGAGACCCAAACGTTAAACATAGCTTTTGATCGTATCAGTTATCGCTATAGTTTTCTGCATGTCAAGTATAAGTTCCTATGACCATGAGATCATGTAACTCACTGACACCGTAGGAGTGCTTTGTGTGTACCAAACGTCGCAACGTAACTGGGTGACTATAAAGGTATTCTACAGGTATCTCCGAAGGTGTCTGTTGAGTTGACATGGATCGAGACTGGGATTTGTCACTCCGTGTGATGGAGAGGTATCTCCGGGCCCACTCGGTAATACATCATCTCAATGAGCTCAAAGTGACTAAGTAGTTAGTCACGGGATTATGTATTACGGAACGAGTAAAGAGACTTGCCGGTAACGAGATTGAACTAGGTATAGAGATACCGACGATCGAATCTCGGGCAAGTAACATACCGACGAGACAAAGGGAACTGTATACGGGATTGCCTGAATCCTTGACATCGTGGTTCATCCGATGAGATCATCGAGGAACGTGTGGGAACCAATATGGGTATCCAGATCCCGCTATTGGTTATTGACCTGGGAGTGTCTCGGTCATGTCTGCATGGTTTCCGAACCCGCAGGGTCTACACACTTAAGGTTCGGTGACGCTAGGGTTGTTAGTGAGAACAGTGCATGGTTACCGAAGGTTGTTCGGAGTCCCGGATGAGATCCCGGACGTGACGAGGGTCTCCGGAATGGTCCGGGGACGAAGATTGATATATAGGATGAGAGTGATCGGAGTCCGGAAGTGTTCCGGGGAGTATCGGGGAGTCGTCGGATGACCGAAAGGGGTTTCGGGGGTCCCGGAAAGTGTTACGGGCCTCATGGGCCACAAGTGGGAGACGCAACAGCCCTCATAGGGCTGTGCGCCCCCCTAGGGCCCTCACCACCTGCGCCAAGGGGCTGGGCCCCCCCTAGGGCTGCCGCACCCCTAGTCTTGGGGGGCAAGGCGCCTGGGGGGGGGAGCCCTAACCCTGGCCGCAGCCCTGGCCGCCGCCCCCCCATCTCCACTTGGCCGTCGCCCCTAGGGTTAAACCCTAGGGCGCCCCCTCCCCTCTACTCCCCCTATATAAAGAGAGGCAGAGGGAGGGCAGCCACACACGTTCGTGCCTCGGCGCTGCCCTCCCTCTCCCACATCCATCTTCGTCAATTCCCGCAGTGCTTGGCGAAGCCCTGCTGGAATCCTCCACCACCATCTCCACCACGCCGTCGTGCTGCCGGTTTCTCCATTAACCTCTCCTTCCCCCTTGCTGGATCAAGAAGGAGGAGACGTCCCCGAGCTGTACGTGTGAAGAACGCGGAGGCACCGTTGCTTCGGTGCTAGGATCTTCGGCGATCTGAATCGCGGCGAGTACGACTCCATCAACCGCGTTCTTGAACGCTTCCGCTTAGCGATCTACAAGGGTATGTGGATCCAACTCTCCCCTCGTAGATGCATCTCCTAGATTGATCTTGGTGAGCGTAGAAATTTTTTTGTTTCCCATGCAACGTTCCCCAACAGTGGTATTAGAGCTAGGATCTTGCGTAGATGCTTTCACGAGTAGAACACAAAGGAGTTGTGGGCGTTGATGTTTAGATTGCTTCCCTCCTTGGTCTTTCTTGATTCAGCGGTATTATGGGATGAAACGGCCCGGACCAACTTTACATGTCCACGTACATGAGACCGGTTCCATCGACAGACATGTGACTTTTGTTGCATAAGATGGCTGGCGGGTGTCTGTCTCTCCTATCTTAGTTGAATCGGAATAGACAAAGGCGGTCCTTGTAGAAGGTTAAATAGCAACTTAAATATCACCGTTGTGGCTTTGCGTAGGTAAGAAGCGTTCTTGCTAGATACCCATAGCAGCCACGTAAAACATGCAACAACAATTAGAGGACGTCTAACTTGTTTTTGCAGGGTATGTATGTGATATGATATGGCCAATGACATGATGAGATATATTTGATGTATGAGATGATCATGTTGTAATAGTTAATATCGACTTGCATGTCGATGCATACGGCAACCGGCAGGAGCCATAGGGTTGTCTTTAATTTTTGTATGACCTGCGTGTCAATCATTAAGCGCTATGTAATGCTTTACTTTATCGCTAAACGGTAGCAATAGTAGTAAGAGCATGGTGGGCGCGCGACAACCCCGATGGCAACACGATGATGGAGATCATGATGATGGGGATCATGGTGTTACGCCGGTGACGATGGAGATCATGCCGGTGCTTTGGAGATGGAGATCAAAAGCACGAGTTGATGGCCATATCATGTCACTTATGATTTGCATGTGATGTTAATCCTTTTATGCATCTTATTTTGCTTAGGACGACGGTAGCATTATAAGATGATCCCTCACTAAAATTTCAAGATAAAATTGTGTCCCCCCCGAGTGTGCGCCGTTGCGAAGGTTCGTCGTTTCGAAGCATCACGTGATGATCGGGTGTGATAGACTCTACGTTCGCATACAACGGGTGCAAGCCAGTTTTGCACATGCGGAACACTCGGGTTAGACTTGACGAGCCTAGCATGTACAGACATGGCCTCGGAACACGGAAGACCGAAAGGTCGAGCATGAGTCATATAGTAGATATGATCAACATGTAGATGTTCACCATTGACACCACCTCATCTCACGTGATGATCGGACTTGGGTTGGTGGATCTGGATCATGTCACGCTCGAATGACCAGAGGGATGTCAATTTGAGTGGGAGTTATAAATAATTTGATTAGGTAATAACTCACTTATCATGAACAATAGTCTAAAATGTCTTTGCAAATCTTTTGTTGTAGATGGCTCGCGCAGTAGCTCCCCTGAATTTTAATGCGTTCCTAGAGAAAGCTAAACTGAAAGATGATGGGAGCAACTTTGTGGACTGGCTCCGCAATCTGAGGATCATCCTCACAGCTGCCCAAAAGGTTTATGTCCTAAGTGCACCGCTAGGTGAACCCCCCGCTCCGGCCTCTGTGGACGTTATGAACGCCTGGCAGACGCGTTCGGATGACTACTCAGTAGTGCAGTGTGCCATGTTGTATAGCTTGGAAGGAGGACTTCAAAGGCGTTTTGAACGTCATGGAGCATATGAGATGTTCCAGGAGTTGAAGTTCATCTTTGAAAAGAATGCTAAGATCGAGAGGTATGAGACCACCGATAAATTCTTTGCTTGCAAGATGGAGGAGAATTCGTCTGCCAGTGAGCACTTGCTGAAGATGTCTGGGTACTATACCCGCATAGCTGATCTGGGACTTGTGTTCCCGGAGGAGGCTATCATTGACAGAATTCTCCAGTCACTCCCACCTAGCTACAAGAGCTTCGTGCAGCAGTATAACATGCAAGGGATGAACAAGTCCATCGCCGAGCTGTTTTCAATGCTGAAAGTCGCTGAGGCAGACATCCAGAAGGAGTATCAAGTGTTGATGGTCAATAAAACTACCAGTTTCAAGAAAAATGGCAAGGGCAAGAAGGGTAACTCTAAGAAGGGTGGCAAGGCAGTTGCTCATCCAGTGAAGAAACCCAAGGCTGGGCCCAAGCCAGAGACTGAGTGTTTCTATTGCAAGGGGAACGGCCACTGGAAGCGGAACTGCCCCAAGTATCTGGCAGACAAGAAGGGGGCCAACAACAACAAGCAAGGTATATGTGATATACATGTTATTGATGTGTACCTTACCAGCTCTCGTTGTAGTGCCTGGGTATTTGATACCGGTTCGGTTGCTCACATTTGCAACTCTAAACAGGAACTACGGAATAAACGGAGGCTGGCGAAGGACGAAGTGACGATGCGCGTGGGGAATGGTTCCAAGGTTGATGTGATCGCCGTCGGCACGCTCGCTCTTCGATTACCATCGGGATTAGTTATGAACCTGAATAATTGTTATTTAGTGCCTGCGTTGAGCATGAACATTATATCTGGATCTTGTTTAATGCGAGACGGTTACTCATTTAAATCAGAGAATAAAGGTTGTTCTATTTATATGGGTAATATCTTTTATGGTCATGCACCCGAAGTAGGGGGTTTATTCTTATTGAATCTCGATAGTGATGATACACATGTTCATAACATTGATGCCAAAAGATGTAGAGTTGATAACAATAATACCACTTTCTTGTGGCACTGCCGTCTGGGTCATATCGGCGTGAAACGCATGAGGAAGCTCCATGCTGATGGACTTTTGGAGTCTCTTGATTTTGAATCACTTGACACATGCGAGCCGTGCCTCATGGGCAAGATGACAAGGACCCCGTTTTCAGGGACAATGGAACGGGCAAGTGACTTATTGGAAATCATACATACTGATGTGTGTGGTCCGATGAGTGTCACGGCGCGCGATGGATATCGTTATTTTCTCACCTTCACTGACGACTTAAGTAGATATGGGTATATTTACTTAATGAAGCATAAGTCTGAAACTTTTGAAAAGTTCAAGCAATTTCAGAGTGAAGTTGAGAATCATCGTAACAAGAAGATCAAGTTCCTACGATATGATCGAGGGGGTGAGTATCTGAGTTATGAGTTTGGCAATCACTTAAGAAAATGTGGAATTGTTTCACAGTTGACGCCACCTGGAACACCACAGCGTAATGGTGTGTCCGAACGTCGTAATCGAACCCTATTAGATATGGTGCGTTCTATGATGTCTCTTGCCGATTTGCCACTATCGTTCTGGGGATATGCGTTAGAGACAGCTGCATTCACTTTAAATAGGGCTCCATCTAAGTCCGTTGAGACAACACCGTATGAACTATGGTTTGGTAAGAAACCTAAGTTGTCTTTTCTCAAGGTTTGGGGTTGCGATGCTTATGTCAAAAGGCTTCAGCCAGAAAAGCTCGAACCCAAAGCGGACAAATGTGTCTTCATAGGATACCCAAAAGAAACGGTTGGGTACACCTTCTATCTCTGATCCGAGGGCAAAGTGTTTGTCGCTAAGAACGGGTCCTTTCTCAAGAAAGAGTTTCTCTCGAAAGAATTGAGTGGGAGGAAGGTAGAACTTGATGAGGTTATTGAACCTCTACTTCAACCAGAGAGTAGCGCAGCACAAAAAGATGTTTTTGTGGAACCTGCAGAGGTTGAAGAGAAAGCCAATGATGATGATCAAGAAGCTTCTGATCAAGTTACTACTGAACCTCGTAGGTCGACAAGGGTACGCACTGCACCTGAGTGGTATGGTAACCCTGTCTTGGAGGTCATGTTGTTGGACAACAGTGAACCTACGAGCTATGGAGAAGCGATGGTGGGCCCAGATTCCGACAAATGGTTAGAGGCCATGAAATCCGAGATGGGATCCATGTATGAAAACAAAGTATGGACTTTGGAAGTATTACCTGAAGGGCGGAAGGCCATTCAGAATAAATGGATTTTTAAGAGGAAGACGGACGCTGACGGCAATGTCACCGTGTATAAAGCTCGACTTGTGGCAAAGGGTTTTTCACAAGTTCAAGGGATTGACTACGATGAGACTTTCTCACCCGTAGCGATGCTTAAATCCGTCCGAATCATGTTAGCGATAGCTGCATATTTCGATTATGAAATTTGGCAGATGGATGTCAAAACAGCGTTCCTTAACGGTTTTCTTAAGGAAGAGTTGTATATGATACAACCGGAAGGTTTTGTCGATCCAGAGAATGCTGACAAAGTATGCAAGCTCCAGCGTTCCATTTATGGGCTGGTGCAAGCATCTCGGAGTTGGAATCTTTGCTTTGATGAGGTGATCAAAGCGTTTGGGTTTGTACAAGTTTACGGAGAAGCTTGTATTTACAAGAAAGTGAGTGGGAGCTCTATAGCGTTTCTAATATTATATGTGGATGACATATTGTTAATTGGAAACAATATAGAATTTTTGGATAGCGTGAAGGGGTATTTGAACAAGAGTTTTTCGATGAAGGACCTCGGTGAAGTTGCTTTCATATTGGGCATCAAGATCTATAGAGATAGATCGAGACGCTTGATAGGACTTTCACAAAGTACATACCTTGATAAAGTTTTGAAGAAGTTCAAAATGGATCAATCCAAGAAGGGGTTCTTGCCGGTATTGCAAGGTACAAAGTTGAGTAAGACTCAATGCCCAGTGACTGCAGAAGATAGAGAAAAGATGAGTGTCGTCCCCTATGCTTCAGCCATAGGCTCTATCATGTATGCAATGCTGTGCACAAGACCAGATGTCAGCCTTGCCATAAGTATGGCCGGAAGGTTTCAAAGTAATCCTGGTATGGATCACTGGACAGCGGTCAAGAATATCCTAAAGTACCTGAAAAGGACTAAGGAGATGTTTCTCGTCTATGGAGGTGATCAAGAGCTCGTCGTAAAGGGTTACGTCGATGCAAGCTTTGACACTGATCCGGATGACTCTAAGTCTCAAACCGGATACGTATATATTCTCAACGGGGGAGCGGTAAGCTGGTGCAGTTCCAAGCAAAGCGTGGTAGCTGATTCTACATGCGAAGCGGAGTACATAGCTGCCTCGGAGGCAGCAAAGGAAGGTGTCTGGATGAAGGAGTTCATGACAGATCTTGGAGTTGTGCCTAGTGCATTGAACCCAATGACTCTGTTTTGTGACAACACTGGTGCCATTGCTCTAGCCAAGGAACCAAGGTTTCACAAGAGGACCAGACACATAAAGCGACGCTTCAATTCCATCCGCGATTCAGTCAAGGAGGAGGACATAAACATTTGCAAAGTACACACGGATTTGAATGTTGCAGATCCGTTGACTAAGCCTCTTCCACGGGCTAAGCATGATCAACACCAAGACTCTATGGGTGTTAGATTCATTACCTTGTAATGCTAGATTATTGACTCTAGTGCAAGTGGGAGACTGTTGGAAATATGCCCTAGAGGCAATAATAAAAGAGTTATTATTATATTTCCTTGTTCATGATAATCATTTATTATCCATGCTATAATTGTATTGATTGGAAACTCAAATACATGTGTGGATAAATAGACAAACTTCATGTCCCTAGTAAAGCCTCTTAAGGACTAGCTCGTTGATCAAAGATGACCGCGGTTTCCAGGTCATAGACATGAGTTGTCATTTGATAACAAGATCACATCATTAGGAGAATGATGTGATGGACGAGACCCAAACGTTAAACATAGCTTTTGATCGTATCAGTTATTGCTATAGTTTTCTGCATGTCAAGTATAAGTTCCTATGACCATGAGATCATGTAACTCACTGACACCGTAGGAGTGCTTTGTGTGTACCAAACGTCGCAACGTAACTGGGTGACTATAAAGGTACTCTACAGGTATCTCCGAAGGTGTCTGTTGAGTTGACATGGATCGAGACTGGGATTTGTCACTCCGTGTGACGGAGAGGTATCTCCGGGCCCACTCGGTAATACATCATCTCAATGAGCTCAAAATGACTAAGTAGTTAGTCACGGGATTATGTATTACGGAACGAGTAAAGAGACTTGCCGGTAACGAGATTGAACTAGGTATAGAGATACCGACGATCGAATCTCGGGCAAGTAACATACCGACGAGACAAAGGGAACTGTATACGGGATTGCCTGAATCCTTGACATCGTGGTTCATCCGATGAGATCATCGAGGAACGTGTGGGAACCAATATGGGTATCCAGATCCCGCTATTGGTTATTGACCTGGGAGTGTCTCGGTCATGTCTGCATGGTTTCCGAACCCGCAGGGTCTACACACTTAAGGTTCGGTGACGCTAGGGTTGTTAGTGAGAACAGTGCATGGTTACCGAAGGTTGTTCGGAGTCCCGGATGAGATCCCGGACGTGACGAGGGTCTCCGGAATGGTCCGGGGACAAAGATTGATATATAGGATGAGAGTGATCGGAGTCCGGAAGTGTTCCGGGGAGTATCGGGGAGTCGTCGGATGACCGAAAGGGGTTTCGGGGGTCCCGGAAAGTGTTACGGGCCTCATGGGCCACAAGTGGGAGACGCAACAGCCCTCATAGGGCTGTGCGCCCCCCTAGGGCCCTCACCACCTGCGCCAAGGGGCTGGGCCCCCCCTAGGGCTGCCGCACCCCTAGTCTTGGGGGGCAAGGCGCCTGGGGGGGGGAGCCCTAACCCTGGCCGCAGCCCTGGCCGCCGCCCCCCCCATCTCCACTTGGCCGCCGCCCCTAGGGTTAAACCCTAGGGCGCCCCCTCCCCTCTACTCCCCCTATATAAAGAGAGGCAGAGGGAGGGCAGCCACACACGTTCGTGCCTCGGCGCTGCCCTCCCTCTCCCACATCCATCTTTGTCAATTCCCGCAGTGCTTGGCGAAGCCCTGCTGGAATCCTCCACCACCATCTCCACCACGCCGTCGTGCTGCCGGTTTCTCCATTAACCTCTCCTTCCCCCTTGCTGGATCAAGAAGGAGGAGACGTCCCCGAGCTGTACGTGTGAAGAACGCGGAGGCACCGTTGCTTCGGTGCTAGGATCTTCGGCGATCTGAATCGCGGCGAGTACGACTCCATCAACCGCGTTCTTGAACGCTTCCGCTTAGCGATCTACAAGGGTATGTGGATCCAACTCTCCCCTCGTAGATGCATCTCCTAGATTGATCTTGGTGAGCGTAGAAATTTTTTTTGTTTCCCATGCAACGTTCCCCAACAGCATCGGCGTTCCGCTCCTCTCTGTGACGCGTCGAGGTGGAAGCATCGGTGTTCCCAATCTCGCCAGCACGCGCGTCGGAGGACGCGTTGGCTCCCCGCTACAAGGAGAAGGCCGCGCCGCCCGCCGAGCCCCCCCAGCCTTGAGGAGCTTTGGAAAGAAATGGATGTCGCCTTGTGGGAGGCTTTGCCTCTAGCAGAGCGCGCCAAAATAGAGGCAGAGAAGAAGGCCGAGGATGAGAAGCGCACCGCGGGACAAGCTGCCTGGCATGCCTATGTCGCGTCCGAGAGAGTCAGGAAATTGGCTCTTTGGCAGAAGGCTCGTGCGAGGGCCGTGAGGGTGGTGGAGGACGCCCGTGCCAAAGCCCTGAGTGCAGTCGGGCCCAAGCGCCTCATCTACGCTTGGCGGTACGTGGACCGGGTGCACGCTTCCAGCCAGGAGGAGTACCTGTTGTTGCCGGATCACCACACTAGTGAGATCGCGCTCGCCCGCCGGCAAGGCGCCAATCAGCACCTCACGAGTTGCGAGGCTGAGGAAAAGGCATTGTGTCGGCACGCTGGGAAATGACCGCGCACCAGGGCACTCGTGGCGCGCCGCGAGCGCTCCTGCGAGCACCGTGGCTTTTAGTAGGAGTATAATTTTTGTTTTGTAAGGCGATATCATTAGTGTTGGGAAGCAAATGATAAATCCCGAACGGTCAGGACATATTAGCGTCCTTAATTAAGTATGTAAAAGGGAAAGTTTGGAAACCTTGTGTATTCGTACGCATTTTGTAAGTACGTGCATATAGCACAAACTTTACTATATACTATCGCACTACACGTCTCTCTCTATATATGCTTGCAGACTGTGCTACTCCCTCCGTCCAGGTCAATAAGTCATCTTTGGTTGTGCACCGTGACCAAGAAAGAGGGAAGACTTATACACCTAGACGGAGGGAGTACTATTACTTATGTATGTGCAAATGCATGTTTTAACACTACAATGCGTTTTTGGTAAAAGTAGAAAACAACACTAGTCAAGCTTGTGAAACGATTCAATGCAAAACAAATGCAAAAATGCTCATTTGATTGTTTACTTTTAGCTTCCTTCTCTGTGGTTATTTCTCTGTCGTACTTTATACGGAGTATCTCACTGGTCGGAAAGGAATGCAAATTCCCAAACCGCTTCCTACACCCTGTATTGAATTTTTTGCCTAACAAGTTGTGCCATGCAATTGGAATTCCAACTTGAGTACTACTCCCTCTGTCTAGGTGTGTAAGTCACCTTTCGAAAATCAGATATTCCCAAAACACTTAGGCGCAATGTATTAAATTCCGTCCTCGTTCCCGTCACTGCCTCGTTCATTAGCGAGCAATTTTTTTGGCTGAACCACGCGGGGGAGGAAGTTAATGCGGGAGAGAATGAGCGACCTATGCATGTAAGAGAAGGAACATGTTGACCAGGGGAGGGATTGACCCCAGTTTGCATGCACGTCAACGAGCCTGCATGGGTTGGCTGAAACGGCAACCCTATTAATTAGGGATTCATTGCTAATGTCCGTTTGGTTTAGGAGGAAAAAAGTGGCGCGATGATTGGACGAATTTTTGGTCAGATTCTTTGGCCTCTTCCAATCCGCAAACACCTAGGTTGCGCTGCTCCACCTTAGGTGACTTACACACCTAGACGGAGGGAGTACTACTAGTAGGAGTACCAGGGGCCAGTTCTTTTAGGCTTCTAGATTATTAATCCCATAACTACTAAGTACCTCCGTCCTGGTTTATTGGTCCCCATTGTAATCTGTGTCAAATTTTGATCATAAATTTAACTAATGAAATGTTAGTGCATGACACATGCACTAACATTTTATCAGTTAAATCTTTGGTCAAAATTTAGGACAAATTACAATGGTGAGGAATAAACCAGGACGGAGGTACTACTAGTAGTACATGTTTAGAAGCCCAAATAAATGAGTGAGGCGCCTTAATGTTACTCTCCACTGTGACTAGTCTTATGGGAAAAGCTGGGGAAGCCGCCAAAAGAACTAGCCCTAGGAGTAGTAGCTACGGATACTAGGAATAGTAGCTAGGGAACGAGTGTGCGAGATGAACCGGAGAAAGTAAATACAGAGAGATGAAATGCAAAAAAGACGGAGGGATGTGATGGTTGCTTGTCCGTTTATTTTGCCAGGCCACTTATTACTGGGAGTGGTTGGGTTTTGTGATATGACGGCTTTACTGCCGTGCCACAAGCGGGGTGAGACTCCTGTGCAGCGCCGCCCTCTACACTAGTACTACTACATCGGTCGTGGTTTATCCCCCATTGAATTTGAAAGAAGATTTAACTGACGAAATGTTAGTGCATGTCAATAAAGACAATATCGTTGGATTCGTATTTGAACATAGTTTCCAATGATATAATTTTATGTGACATCCATCATCATTTATCGTACTATATATAATGTTACTTCAATTTTTGGTCGTACTAATCTATAGTAAGGTGCCCGTGCGTTGCACGGAAGAGTGAAATGCATTGATCGGGGAGTTGTTTATTTTGACAAAGGATGTGGGGGTCATCTCATGTGTAATGGGTATCGATAGGTTTGTTCGGATATTATTTCATCTCTAGAGCTCACAAACATCCGGGTGAAATAGATAAAAAAGTATCTTTTGCAAACAAAAGCGTTCAACTGTTCAACCTGCATCCAAAACTTGAGAAGAAATAACTCTTATTGTGCTTTGCAGGAAATGATCTTCAAGAATTAGTTTTTGAGTATCCATTGTTATACATGTTGGTTACAGATGACATGGCACTTTCTTATAGTTAACAGTTGGCTATACTATTTAAGTATTAACCATGCCCTTATACACCTAGATGATTAAATCAGGATGGCTTGAAGGGGGCAGAGTATTTGTAAGAAATGGTTGATCATAAGTCTTTCACCAGTACTGTAGTAAGAATTCATACATGGAAGATTCTAGACTAAACAATAAATGGATACACTTTTATTGATGCGCGATACTCCAATAGAGCAAGATCATGCATGGAAGTCTCCACATGCTTAGACAGCGGATTACATTGAGCGAAGACTAATGATCAACATTTAACTTGATAATGCAGATGTCTAGGTGAACCTCCTTGGAGTCCTCGTGCACATTGTTGGGGGTCAAATAATACCGTGCGTCTTCCATGTCCACATCGGCGGGAAGGTCCCAGCTCAGCAGAGTCCAAGTCAGCTTGACGTAGCCAGTGTCGCCACCCACGTACCTCCGAGGGGTAGTAATAGTGAGCACGCACCCGTACATCGGCCTCGTGTCAGTGTAAGCGTCAGCGGCGTCGCCCCTGATGCACAATACAGAGATGTGGCGGCGGCCTGCGCGGGCCTCGCCGGTGCCCACGATCAAGAGGAAGACACTGCCGTCCTCCTCTGAGACTAGCAGACGGCGCTGATCCTCCAACGACTCTGGAACGGTGAACGAGTAGCACATGTCGTACTTGATGTTCTTCGCCAAGGGCTAGTAGTGATCTGCGAATTATAAAGACCTCAGGCTAATTGCATTCTTCAACCGCGGTCTCGCCTATCTGACATGTCACTGCGGTAAGTGGATAAATATGCACGTCCATCGCAGGATCATACATCCTCCATGGTTCTCTGATGCCATTGAACACAAGGGCTCCATTTACAATGTCGACTCCTTCTATGTCTGGACGTATTGCTGGCATACTCCAGTCATCGCTACAAATGACTGTTACAGTAGTATGTTATTTTCCTATGATATCATGATGGCTTGCTTATATTACTGTCAACATTTATTGAAAAAATATTCATGCTCCTAACATGCTGTTCTTAAGATTGACTACATCAAGAGCCCTTTTCTATTTGACTCCAACTTTTTTTGAGGGTTATTTGACTCCAACTTGATATGATGTTGTAGGCCGCCTGGTGTCCCTACCCTTCCTAATTCCAGAACCTTTCAAAGAAAAGCAGCATGGCAGTTGCAGGCGGTTCTTGGCTCGATCAGACGACGGCATGTACCAGACGTGTTGTTTCGTGGAATACAATCACAGTCACTGCAAGGTCTTTGAGCAGGATCCCAGCTTCTCTGGGCCTTCATGAATTTTTGACTGGAGGTTGGTAAGTAGCCTTGGTACACGTTGTGTGTTTGTCGGGCTGAATTATCTGATTAATCAGGATATAACCGACGGTAAGGATCATGATGGCAGCGCGGTTTCATTCATCAGGCAAAACTGTGTGTACACAGCGTACCATGCGTCTTTGCATGCACCGTACCCTGATATGTGCCGCCACGTTCTGCAGCCCAAAGTAGGAGAGAGGGTCGCAAGTATCAGATTTCGACCTGCTTGCTGGAGTTTCCCCCGTTAGGCACCCATCTGGTTCAAGCCGTCAGCTAATCTCCACATCTTAATAAATAGTAACGTCTAACTGAGCCAGTTAGTTAGATGTGCACACTTGTGTAGTAGGATCTTTATTTAGTTTGATGCATACACTTGTTCTTTTTTGGTAGCCCTTTTCTAACGATGGCTGATGTTTGGTTTGGAAGAGAGAGATGCGTCTTCACTCTTCTGGCCTGCTTACTGCTTCTGTTGCACCCCCAGCCCTGGTTGCTGCTGCTGCTGCTGTTTTCAATGTACGATCAGTAGTATATTTCGTCTGTTGGTTGAATAAATGTGTTGTTAGAACGACAAACACAATGTTTTGGAAGTCGTTGCACGGTTCGATCCTTTAGTGCCCCGTACCGTACGTAGCGCATACTATTTTTCGTACGAAACACATTTTCCACTTGTTGATAACATGCAGCCCACTGATGAAGGCCCAATAGAGAAGCCCATAATTAACTGGAAGGGAGGCTCTCACATGAATCCGGCCCAGGTACATGCTCATGGTCCCCTAAACATAAATAAGTAATTCGGAGAGGCAAGCTATAAACTGGATTGTGCGGTCTCTGTGGCCCGTCTAACAACATGACCAGTCCAACAATTTTTTCTTTGGAAAAATAGGTAGCCCAGTATTTCTTTTTGAAGAATATCCAAGCTAGGCCTATTTGTTTTCTCTGACTTACTGGGCTGCAAATCTTTCAAGACGACGAGGGATGCATTCCGACCTGGCCAAAGAGTATGATCAGTGTCTGTTAAAATTAATATCAAAAGGGGTTGAAAATTCCAAAAAAATATAGCAAATGGGATATTAGTTTCTTTTTTTGTTTTTGTTCTTCACTGATATCTTATACGCATTTCATTGGATTTAACATGACATAGTACTAATTTATTTTAAATTAGTTTTAGTATGGCTACTAATTTTTGGATTAAGAATATTTTGTTCCCCAGCAAAAATTTGTGAATTTTCATAATGTCCCACATATTTAGTTATTTTTTTAATCCTCGTACTCATCAGAAAATGGGAAGCAATTCTAAAAATGGAAAATGGGCTGCAATAAATTCCATATGAATTAGAAAATGAGTAAAAAATATAAAAATAATAGCAAATGGGCTGTACACGTCACAGATTTTGAAGCTGACTTGTTTACGCAAGGCTTTGTCAGTCAACACACGATTCTAGCAGCAGTGAGTGTTGGATGTCCATCCAACTGCCGACGTGCTTCTTCAATCTCTGATCTTCCTGCTCCAGCCCCCTAAACTAGCGCCGGTGGGACTGCCTGCTCCCTCCTCTTGTGGCCCACTGTGATGCCGCACCGGCTTCCCCGGCTCACCCTACTCCCTCCGCTGGCCTGGCCGTACGCAATTAACTGCCTCCTTATTACGCGAAAAAAATGATTCCTCCCAGTGACATCTGGGGTGCACCTATTGGGAGGCTGACCTGTTGGCCTACTGAGTTGACGCATACACAGGGCTTGTCAACTTAGTCAACAAACGATTCTAGCAGTAGTAACTGTTGGATTTGAATCGAACGGTCCTGCTGCTTCTTCAATCGATGCTCTTCTTGCACCAGCCGCCGAAACCAGCGCCGGCGAGACCGCCTGCTCCTGCCTCCAGTGGCCGGCTGTGCTGCCGTTGAGGCCTCATCGCCCCCTACTACTCCCACCGCTAGCCAGGCCCTGCAGCGACGACAGCCTCACACCCCTGCCGAACCAGTGAACCCTCATACTCCTCTCCGCGTGAGCATCCACTGCCGCGTCTTCCCCGGCTCCGCGTCGTCCTCTTTCTAGGACTCGCCGTCGTCCATCGCCCTGGTGCTCTCGGCGCGGCGTAGTCAACGTGTTCAAGGAAGGACTTCCATCGGAAGAGTACTGTATGTGGAGAGGCTGACAGCTGGGTCCACGGCCACATCCCAGTTTTTTTGTGATTTGCCAAGTAAGTCGCTTTGTCAGGCCTGTTGGGCTGCAAATCTTTCAAGACGAGGAGAGCTTTCATTCGACTGGCCGAGAAAATGTCCTATCAGTAATGAGAAATGGGATGTACATTTTTAAAACACATCAAACCGACAATTAGTTTCAAATTTCTTTTTTCATTCGAGATTTTAAATTGCATTGATTTTTATGCGTGGACAATTTGTTGGATTTTATATTGATATATATTTATTTTTAAAATCAGTATGAACATGACTCGAAATTTCGGGATTAAAAACAATTTGGACCGCACCAAAATATGCAAAATTTCGTATAAATTTTTAACCGTGGCCACAATATGGGCTGTAATGCCAACAAAAAGAATATGGGCTCCAAAAAAAACCTTAAGAATTAGCAAATGGGTTGTAAATTATTAGAAATAATGGCAGATGGGCTGTATGATGTTTTCCACAGATTTGAGGCTTTCCTAAAAAAAAGGTTGACGCACAAGCAGTGTCTGTTGGATGTCCATCCAACGGCCGTCGTGCTTCTTCATTCTCTGCTCTTCCTCCTCCAGCCGCTCAAACAAGCGCTGGTGGGACTGCCTCCTCTCTCCTCCCCGCGGCCGGGTGTGCTGCCACGCAGGCCTCACCGCCCCACCGTACTCCCATCGCTGGCCTAGCTATCCCTCTACTCACCCACACCTGCTGTTATTCTCCGGTGACGGCAAGCGAACCAGTAAACCCTCGTACTTCTCCGCGTGGGAAACAACTTCCGAGTCTTCCCTACCTCCGTGTCGTTCCCTTCCTAGGCCTCGCCGTCGTCCACCGCCCTGGTGCTCTCGGCGCGGCCTGGTCAACGTGGTCAACGACCGGCATGCATCTAAAGTGGACTGTACGTGGAGAGGCTGACAGCTGGGTCCACGGCCGCTCACAAGGAAATGCCTCTTTATTACGCGCAAAATAATGATTCCTCCACCTGACATCTGGGACCCACCGAAAGGGCCTCTGTATTTCGCGAAAAAAACGTTACCGCCGCTGACAACTCAGACCCACCAGCTATATCTTCGCACGCAAGGAAGTGCATCCTTATTACGCACAAAAAAAATGAATACTCCCCCATGCTAGCTGGGACCCAGTATAGTGGCAGGTTGACTTGTGGGTCTACTAAGTTGACGGGGACGGAGGGCTTTGTCAACTTAGTCAATATGCATGATTCTAGCTCCATTGACCGTAAGATGTCCATCCAACGGTCGTACGTAGTGTGATACGTCTCCAACGTATCTATAATTTTTAATTGTTCCATGCTATTATTTATGAAGTCTTGGATGTTTAATGGGCTTTATCATTCACTTTTATACCATTTTTGAGACTAACCTACTAACCCAAAGGCCCAGTCCAGATTGCTATTTTTTTTTGCCTATTTCAGGGTTTTGCAGAAAAAGAATATCAAACAAAGTCCAAACGGAATGAAACCTTCGCAGGAAATATTTTTGGAGGAAATCACGCACTAAAGACTTCGGGGCCAAGCCAGAGGACAGAGGGCCCACCCTCGAGGGAGGGGGGGCGCGCCCCCCTGCATCGAGGGCAGCCCCTATGGCCCCCGGTGCCCCTCTTCTTCCTATATATACCTACGTACCCCAGAAACTCCATACGCAGAGAGAAAACCCAAATTCCACCGCCGTAGCTGCTGTTCCCGTGGAGATCCCATCGTGGAGCTTGTTCCGGGAGGGGGATCCATCATGGAGGCCTTCTTCTTCATCATCATCGCCCTCACCATGAGTTGTGAGTAGTTTACCATAGACCTTCAGATCCATAGCTAGTATCTAGATGGCTTCTTCTCTCTCTCTGGATCTCAATACAAAGTTCTCCTCGGTCTTCGAGGAGATCTATTCGATGTAATCTCTTTTTGCGGTGTGTTTGTTGAGATCCGATGAATTGTGAGTTTACGATCAAGGTTATCTATGAAAGATATTTGGTTCTTCTTTGAACTTTTTATGTGTGCTCATAATATCCTTGCAAGTCTCTTTGAATTATTGGTTTGGTTTGGCCTACTAGATCTATAGTTCTTGCAATGGGAGAAGTGCTTGGTTTTGGATTCAATCTAGCGGTGTCCTTTCCCAGTGACAGTAGGGGCAGCAAGGCACGTATCGTATTGTTACCATCGAGGATAAAAAGATGGGGTTTTCATCATATTGCTTGAGTTTATCCCTCTACATCATGTCATCTTTCTTAAGGCGTTACTCTGTTCGTATGAACTTAATACACTAGATGCATGCTGGATAGCGGTCGATTTGTGGAGTAATAGTACTAGATGCACGCAGGAGTCGGTCTACTTGTGTCGGACGTGATGCCTATATACAATGATCATGCCTAGATAGTCTCATAATTATTTGCTTTTCTATCAATTGCTCGACAGTAATTTGTTTACCCGCCGTAGAATATCGCTATCATGAGAGAAGCCACTAGAGAAAACTATGGCCCCCAGGTCTATTCTCAACATATCTATCTACATCTACTTTACTTTTACTGTTGTTTATTTACTGTTTTATTAAACTAAAAAATACCAAAAATATTATCTATGATCTCTATCAGATCTCACCATCGTAAGTGACTGTAAAGGGATTGACAACCCCTTATCACATTGGGTGCAAAGTTCTTATTTGTTTGTGCAGGTGCGAGGACTGGCGCGTGGTCTCCTACTGGGTTGATACCTTGGTTCTCAAAAACTGAGGGAAATACTTACGCTACTATGATGCATCTCCCTTTCCTCTTCGAGGGAATACAACGCAAGCTCAAGAGGTAGCATAGTGCTTCTTCAACCTCTGGTCTTCTTGCTCCAGCCGCCCAAACGAGCGCCGGTCATGCCTCGTGCTCCTGCCTCCCATGGCCGGCTGCGGTGCGGCGGAGGCCTCACCGCCCCCTACTACTCCCACCGCTGGCCAGGCCATCCCTCTACTCACCCACACCCCCTGTTATTCTCCTGCGATGGCAGCCTCACACCGTAGCGAACCAGTGAACCCTCATACTCCTCTACGCGTGGGCATCTACTACCACATCTTCCCCGGCTCCACGTCGTCCCCTTCCTAGGCCACGCCATCGTCCACTGCCCTGTCGCGCTCGGAGCGGCGTGGTTAACGTGGTCAAGGAACGACTTCCATCGGAAGAGTACTGTACCTGGAGAGGCTGACAGCTGGGTCCACGGCAGCTGCAAGGAAGTGCCTCCTTATTACGTGGAAAATAATTATTCCTCCACCTGACAGCAGGGACCCACCGGACGGGCCACCGTATTTGGCGAAAAAAACGTTTCCCCCCTGACTGCTGGGACCCACCGGACGGGCCACCGTATTTCGCGAAAAAAACGTTCCCCCCGCTGTTAGCTCGGACCCACCGGAAGTGCCGCCTTATTACGCACAAAAAAAATTAATACTCCCCCTGCTAGTTGGGACCCACCTTTGTGGGTGGCTGACTTGTGGCCTACTAAGTTGACGGGGACGGAGTGCTTTGTCAACTTAGTCAATATGAACGATTCTAGCTCCAATGACCGTACGATGTCCATCCAACGGCCATAGTGCTTCTTCAACCTCTGGCCTTCTTGCTCCTGCCACCCAAAGCAGCGCTGGTCGTGCCGCATGCTCCTGTCTCCCATGGCCGGCTGTCCTGCCACAGAGGACTCACCGCCCACTACTATTCCCACTGCTGACCAGGCCCTGCGGCGACGACAGCCTCACACCACAGTCGAACCAGTGAACCCTCGTACTCCTCTCCGCGGGGGCTTCCACTGCCGCGTCTTCCCCGGCTCCGCGTCGTCCCCTTCCTAGGCCTCGCCGTCGTCCACCGCCCTTGTGCTCTCGGCACGGCGTCGTCAATGTGGTCAAGGAACAACTTCCATCGGAAGAGTACTGCACGTGGAGAGGCTGACAGCTGGGTCCACGGCCGCAGCAAGAAAGTGCCTCCTTATTACGCGCAAAATAATTATTCCTCCACCTGACAGCGGGGACTCACCGGACGGGCCACCGTATTTCATGAAAAAATGTTTCCCCCTGACTGCTGGGACCCACCAGCTACATCTTCGCACGCAAGGAAGTGCGTCCTGGCAAAAAAAAAAACGATTCGCCCCCCTGACTGCTGGGACCCACCAGCTACATCTTCGTAGGCAAGGAAGTGCCTGACAATCGGGACCCACCTGGTTGAAGCATACGTAGCGTTGTCATTCTGGTCGTGAACGTGTACGTACATACTGGTCGATGTAGAGGCGCGCACGTGTCGTAGTAGAGGCGCGCACGTGTCGTACAACATACGGCCACGTACAACGACAAGTGTGCAAGAAAGAAAATAAGGCCACGTACGTACATACGGGCAGGGTCTCGAACGCCTACTCCCGCATACGTACGGCCAGGGCTCGTGTACATGGCTGGGTCGGAACGGAGAAACAGCGTCGTCGTCGTGTTCATGGGGAGCCAACCGGCTGGGTCGGAACATAATGCGTCGTCATGTTCATCGAGAGGGCTTGGATGGAACAACCGATGGAAACGAGGCCTAGCGTACCATAGAACGGAGGAAACAACCTTGTGTTCGACCGGCCATGTTCGAAACATGATCCTGTTCATCGGGAGGGGTCTGGCGTACCGCAAAACGGAGGAAACGAACCTCCTACGGTCGAAACGGGGGTCCTTTTCATCGGGAGGGGTGTGGCGTACCGCAAAACGGAGGAAACATGCTTGTGTTGGAGCGCTACGGTCGAAACGGGGGTCCTGTTGATCAGGAGGGGTGTGGCGTACCGCAAAATGGAGGAAACAGACTTGTGTTGGAGCGCTACGGTCGAAACGGGGGTCCTGTTCATCGGCAGGGGTGTGGCATACCGCAAAACGGGACTCCACGGGATACTGTTCATCACCACCGTCGACCCCCTCCAGCCTCTACGGGCTACTGTTCATCCACCGTCGACCTCCTCCAACATCCACCTACGATTGTTAAGCCTCCACCGCGCGCTACTCCACTGGCTACTGTTCAACCAGCCCTCTCCACGGGCTCCTGTTCAACCACCCCTCCACGGGCTACTGTTCATCCAGCCCTCCACCATCTACTGTTCATGCAGCCCTCCACGGGGTGGTCCTGTTCATGCAGCCCTCCACAGGGTCCTGTTCATGTAGCCCCAACCGGCTCGATCGAACGGGGTCTTGTTCATGTAGAGGCAACACCACGGGGTCCTGTTCAGCCACCCCACCAGGAAATGTTCATCCAACCCCCCCCCCAGCAATGCTCACTGTTCATGCAGAGGCAACATCGATCGGCTTTAGTTAGCAGCAGTAGCGAAGGAATCGCTCGATCGAGTTCAGTTAACAGCCATCGATCGATCGCTCGGGTTCAGTAACGCGTAGCCTGCAGTGCAATCGCTCAGGTTCAGTTAGAGCCCGACGCCTCGCTCGGGTTCAGTTAGAGCCCAACGCCTCGCACCCAGGCGCGTGCATGTACGAGAGAAACGCCCATCGCTCGGTCCCGACCACCCACCATTACTGGGAACACCCCGATATTTTCCTCGCCCTCGCTTCTACCATGGTTTTTTCCGTCTTGGACGACCCAAACAATGTCATGCAACTGCGTCTTCGGCCCGCCCAGGACGAAAAGCCCATTTTCTGTCATGATTTTTTGTCATAGAAGTAGGACCCCATCACATCTATGATGATACCGTGTTTTGTCACAATTATTGTCATAGAAGTGTCATAAGTGTGACAGAAAAAAATTTCGTTCGGCCCAAAATGTCACGGATGTGTCTTTTTTTGTAGTGGATGTGTATTACCGAGAGGGCCCAGAGATACCTCTCCGACACTCGGAGTGACAAATCCTATACTCGATCTATGCCAACACCACAAATACCTTCGGAGACACCTGTAGAGCATATTTATAATCACCCAGTTACATTGTGATGTTTGATAGCACACAAGGTGTTCCTACGGTATTCAGGAGTTGCATAATCTCATAGCCATAGGAACATGTATAACTCATGAAGAAAGCAATAGCAATAAAACTATATGATCATAGTGCTAAGCTAACGGATGGGTCTTGTCCATCACATCATTCTCCTAGTGATGTGATCCCGTTGATCAAATGACAACACATGTCTATGGTTAGGAAACATAACCATCTTTGATTAACGAGCTAGTCTAGTAGAGGCATACTAGGGACACTCTGTTTTGTCTATGTATTCACACATGTATCAAGTTTCCGTTTAATACAATTCTAGCATGAATAAAAGACATTTATCATGATCTACAAGGAAATATAAATAACAACTTTATTATTGCCTATAGGGCATATTTCCTTCAGTCTCCCACTTGCACTAGAGTCAATAATCTAGATTACATAGTAATGATTCTAACACCCATGGAGTCTTGGTGCTGATCATGTTTTTTGTAGTGGATGTGTATTACCGAGAGGGCCCAGAGATACCTCTCCGACACTCGGAGTGACAAATCCTATACTCGATCTATGCCAACACCACAAATACCTTCAGTGACACCTGTAGAGCATCTTTATAATCACCCAGTTACATTGTGACATTTGATAGCACACAAGGTTTTCCTCCGGTATTCGGGAGTTGCATAATCTCATAGTCAGAGGAACAAGTATAAGTCATGAAGAAAGCAATAGCAATAAAACTAAACGATCATGGTGCTAAGCTAACGGATGGGTCTTGTCCATCACATCATTCTCCTAATGATGTGATCCCGTTGATCAAATGACAACACATGTCTATGGTTAGGAAACATAACCATCTTTGATTAACGAGCTAGTCTAGTAGAGGCATACTAGGGACACTCTGTTTTGTCTATGTATTCACACATGTATCAAGTTTCTGGTTAATACAATTCTAGCATGAATAAAAGACAATTATCATGATATACAAGGAAATACAAATAACAACTTTATTATTGCCTCTAGGGCATATTTCCTTTAGCTCCGAAAGTTTTCCATCCTCGTACTGGCATCCAAAAGGGAGCTTCTGGTAAGATTAGAGAAAGTTCTAGGAAGCCAATAATATCTTTGCGGGATGCATTCTGAGTGTTGTTGCCGACCATTGGTGTGATGCGTATATGCACATACAAGATGGGAAGAAACTATGGGATGCAGTAGATCCTAAATTCGGTGCAACAGATGTAGGCCATGAACTGTACATCATGGAGAGTTTCAACGATTAAGGATGGTGAATAACCGTTCTTTGGTTGAACAAGCTCAAGAGATACATTGCATTGTGAAGGAACATAACCTCCTTAAGTGTGAATTAGACGAGAAATTTGTTGTCGGGCGCATAATTGCAAAGTTGCCTCCATTATGGAGGAATTTCACCACTACTCCGAAACAATATAAGACATGATATATTAGTTGGAAATTGGATTGCATCTCTTGACGTTGAAGAGAAAGGTCAGACCAAAAACACTACTGAGAAATGAGGTGAGGTTCAGCCTACCACAATATGTTGTAGAGGTAACCACAGAACAACAACAAAGGAAAGAACGAACATGTTTTCAACAAGTCTGTCAAGACACCTTCTGGAAGAAGAAGCTGAACAAGGCTGAACTAGAGTGCTACTCCCGTGGAAAGCCCAGACACTATTCCATGTAATGCCCATGACATGCAGATTGTAGAGGGAAAACGAGCTCCAAGATTGTCAACATGGTGACCGCTAGCAATACTGACGGGTATGTTATTTTTTCCTATTGTTCTTTCAATATTTCAATCATCTTATTGGTGGACTGATTTAAGTGCTAGCATTTTCACGTGTGAGTGTGTGCAAATGTCTCTTTGTTCACTTCTTATTAGGTTGCACGGGATTCTTCCATCCTGATAGGGAATGCGTCGCAAGCTTTTGTTCGTGGCATTGGCACGGTGGATCTGAAGTTCACGTCGGGGAAGATCGTACAACATGTCCATACTATGAACAAGAATCTAGTCAGTGGCTCCATTCTATGTTGAGATGGGTTTAAGGTAGTTTTTTGTTCGAATAAAGTAATCATGTTGAGATACGAACAATTTACAGGTAAAGGCTACGAGTGTGGAGGCCTGTTTTTTTGCCATTCAGATTTTTGCAATAAGTTAGTAAACCAAAATGTGTGCTAGTGTTAATGATGATGAAAGTGTTTGGCACTCTCATTTTTCTTAACATTAATTTTGATTTAATGTCTCAGCCATCCAGTATGTGTTTATTTCCGAATTTCACCATTGCCAACGGTTCTAAGTGTCATAGTGTTGTTCAATCGAAGCAACCTCAAAAGCCTCACACGACTATCGAGGAGAGAAACTTGTCACTCTAGAACGCATTCATTCTGATTTTTGTAAGATGAATGTTGTGTTGAAAAAGGTGAAAATAAATATTTCATGACATTGATTGATGATGCAACTAGATTTTACTATGTTTAATTGTTGTAATCTAAGGATGAAGCTTTAGACTACTTTAAAATCTACAAAGCTGAAGTCGAAAATCAACTAGAGAGAAAGATCACGCATCTTAGGTCGGATCATGGTGGAGAGTATTTTCCCAAAGTATTTGATGAGTTTTCTATGGAACACGGTATTATGCATGAGGGGGTGCCTTCCTATTCGCCCCAATTGAATGGGTTTGCCGGGAGGAAGAACTTCACGCTAGCTGACTTGGTGAATGCCATGTTAGACAATGTTGGTTTATCTAATGCATGGTGTGGGGAGGCTTTATTGACCTCATGTCATGTCCTGAATAGAGTACCTAATAAGAGAAAAGATAAAACCCCTTATGACCAGTGAGTTGGGAGAAAACCATCACATTCTTATTTGCGCACTTGGGGATGCTTGGCGAAGGTCAATATTCCAATCCCTAAGAAATGCAGACTTGGACTGAAGACATGGGATCGTGTCTTTTTAGGTTATGCTCAACAGAGCATTACATATACATTTTTAGTAGTTAAATCTGAGGTACCTAATATGCATGTTGATACTATAATTGAATCTTGTGATGCAACATTTTTTTAGAATATATTCCCTATGAAAGATATACATAGCATTATTACATTTGCTTGTGAGATAAATCATGAATCTAGTACATCTGATGAGTATTTAGATCAATCACTTGAGGAAGTCCTTGAGAAGGATAACAATGAAGCTCATGCGAGGAGCAAGAGACAAAAGGTTTGGAAAATCTTTTGGTAACGATTTCATTGTATACCTTGTGGATGACACTCCCAAGTCTATTGTAGAGGCATATGCATCTCTAGATGTAGATGATTGGATAGAAGTTGTTCATGATGAGATGGACTCAATTCTTTCTAATGGAACTTTGGGGCTGACTGAATGGCCCTATGGTTGTATACCTGTGGGTTGTAAGTGTGCGTTCAAAAAGAAGCTAAGGCCTGATGGTACTATTGAGAAGTACAAGACGTGATTTGTGGCCAAGGGCTACACTTGGAAAGAAGGCGAAGATTACTTTGACACCTATTCACTTCTTGCTAGAATGTCAACCATTCGGGTGCTACTTTCCCTGGTTGCCTCTTATGGTCTTAAAATTCATCAAATGGATGTAAGGACAACTTTCCTAATTGAAGAGTTGGAAGAGGAAATCTATATGGATTAGTCTAATGGGTTCGTGGTAAAAGGTGAAGAGAGAAAGGTGTGCAAGCTGTTAAAATCTTTGTATGGTTTGAAACAGGCACTTAAGCAATGTCATGAGAAGTTTGACAGAACTCCCACTTATGCAGGCTTTGTCACTAAAGATCCTGATAGGCGTGTTTACTATCGCTATGGTGGGGGTGATGGTGTAATATTGTATTTGTATGTGGATGATATACTGATGTTTGGTACAAACATTGATGCGATCAATGTGGTCAAGTCTTTTCTATCAAAAAGCTTTGACATGAAGGATCTAGGAGAACTTGATGTAATTCTAAACATCAAACTGATCAAGGACGAGAGTGAGATTACTCTAACGCGATCAACCTATGTTGGGAAGGTCTTGAGCCGGTTCGGTTTTATGGATGGCTAGCCTTCTCCAACACCTTATGATCCCAGTGTGACACTCACAAATGAAACAAGAGATCAATTGACATACTACCAAATTCTTAGTTCACTCATGTACTTCGCTAGCTCAACATGGCCAAATATTTCTTTTTCTAATGTCGATGTGCTCTACACTAATACATATCCATTGTATCTACTTTTCCAAACACTTTTGCCCTTGTTGTGGACTCTAATTTGCACAATTTGACTGACACTAACCCGGAATACAAGTTCTCAAAATCGGATGATTTTTTGCGTTTTGATACATATCCAACGTACCTTAATTTTCATTATTTCACGCTATTATATTATCAATCTTGGATGCTTTCTATGCATTTGTATGCCATTTTATATCATTTTTTGCGAACAAACTTATTAACTCAGTGCCTAGTGCCAGTTGTTGTTTTGTGCTGGTTTTTTATTTTCAATAAAATCTATACGACTATACCTAACGGAGTCCAAACGCTACAATACTTTTTGACGATTTTTGTTCTGGACAATAGAGACCGTAGAAGCTTTGGGAGGAGACCATATGACAAATGAGGAGACGATAGGGCAACAGGGCGCGCCGAGGGGGTAGAGCGTGACATGTTACCTTGTGGGTCCCACGTGGCTCCGTCTGACCTAATTTTGCTTCTATAAATTCTCAAATATTGGGAAACCAATGTAGAGCCACCCGAAACACCTTTTCCACCGCCGGCGCAAGCTAATAATGATATTATATTGAATATGGCTAACTCTACTTTTACTCACGTAGTAGGCATTAAGCATGGAGTTATAGTTCAAATTGACGATTGTCCTATCATGATTGATCTTGTTATAGTAGATATGCGTGAAGATCCAATTGCTCCTATAATTATCATTAGACCATTTCTAAGGACTATCAAAGATGTGATAAATGTGTTTGAGGGAAATGTTCGCTTTGATTTACCAGCTAAAGATCCCTTTATAAGGATTCTATAGGAAAAAGAAATTGAAGACCTACATAGGAGGTGGCATCATTTTGAATGCCAGAAGCTATGGTCTCAGTGTTCTAGTACCACCTTGATCACCACTATATCGACCTATCCGATTGAAAACAAGCGCTTCGTGGGAGGCAACCCACGTGAATAAATTAGACAAGTAAGTTTTTATTTTTGTGTTTAAAAAAGAGTGATTGAAGTTCCATATGAAGAAGTGAGTTTGGAAGAGTTGTTCTAAAGAAGGCCTAGCCTTGTGCAAGATGATTTATATGCTAGATTAATGCGTGGATGCCTGGAAATATGTCTATTTTATTGTTATGGAACTAAAACTGCGGGAAAACAAAGAAAATACCAGTTTCCGAAGAAACAAACCAAAAGACGGCCCTTCCTACGACTGCAACGGTCTTACGGGTTGTCGTTTGACCCGCAAGAGGTTCCAGCGCAAAACAACCAGGAGAAATACAGTGAAGGATGACGTATCAAATAGGCACACTCGCTCGGTTTTGCGGCTGTTTCGGTTCTCTACAGATACCATCGACGAGTCTAGAGCATTCGATGACCCATTGAGCGGTCGCCTGACATCTTTAACCAGGAGCACAAAAAGGACAAAACGAATGACGGTGTTCAAAACGGGTGCCGACGTCCGCTTTAGCGGTCACTTCATCGGCACGCAGGCAAAGGTAAGTTAAACTAAGTTGAAGACAGTGTTCCATGCGAGCGCTTGTGTCCGTATGAGCGATTGTTTAGCGCGACGGTGGTTCTAATAAGCCTGACGAAGGAGATATTTCGCCCACATCTCTCTCTTTTATTCTTGTTCTTCTTCCTCCAAACCTCTCCAAACCATAGCAAAACTTCGCCCAATCTCTCTACTCATTCGTTTTCAGTGCGAATCCTTCCATGTCATCGATCGACGGTATGTTTCACCTCTGATCCCAATTTAAGTTTCGTGAATGTGTGTTCTACATGCCTTGCATTTCCATGACTAGGAGATGCATAATTTTTATTCAAACTCGGATTTGGCATGGATTTGTAGATGTTTTTAGAGGAATATGATGTTGTGAGTACCATAGGATCATTATTGTTTCATTATGTTGGACTGGAAAACTGTTTTGTAGATATTTACATGGAGGTCTTCTCGGGTACGTGGTGATTCGAGTTCATCTACCGCAACAAGTTTTCACTCAGGGGATTGCTTCTTCTTGAGCTTGCATTGATTTTTACCTTGAAGAGGAACACTACTAGGAAAAGGCCTACTAATGGCGCACCTATTTTGGCCATTAATGGCGCATTAGTGGTGCGCCATTAGTGCCACACCATTAGTATATTTTACTAATGGCGCACCTATGGTGCGCCATTAGTATCTGGTATACTAATGGCGCACCACAGGTGCACCATTAGTATAGACCATGGTGTGCCATTAGTATGCTTCCCAGGGGGCCATATATACCCAGGTGCTTTGGCATACTAATGGCGCACTCTTGCGTGATGCGTCATTAGTAACTTTGGCATACTAATGACGCATTACTGGATGATGCGCCATTAGTATCCTTTGGCATACTAATGGCGCACTGTGATGTGATGCGCCATTAGTATGAATATTAGATTTATTTATTTATTTATTTATTTTCTATTTTTTGCACAGGTTACAAAATGTATTGTTGGACAGAATATAGACAGCAGCACACATCAACAACAGATTCATAGAATACAATAGAAGATTAGTCTCTGAATACAATTCATCATATTAGTCTCCGAATACAATTCATCATATTAGTCTCCGAATTCAAAAGACCGAACAAAGATAGAACATTATATTACAAGTCTCGAGACCGCGAGTAGCGAGTTTGTCTTCACATTACAAGTCGATATCGATCATCTAAACTACCATCACATAGAAGGGAGCAGCGGTCATCACGATGTAACTCGTCTTCATCCGGTTCCTCCAACGCTCCCTCCCCTCTCCCGCTAGATAGCGGGCGTATCTAGATTCCGCCTCTGCCCTAGTGGTGTACCCTTTGGAACTGTTACCGCTGAAATGGTGAACCTGTCTCCGACACTCCTCCCAGTCGTCGTAGACTCCGGGAACCTTACCCTTGTACACGACATACGACGGCATCGCTATGCACTAGCCAAACGAAACGTTAGTACCAATTCACAGACAATACATAAGCAATATATAAGTATGCAACAGAACGATCGGAAGAGAAAAGCAAGACATTAATAGCATCAATTACATCTAAGTTGAACGACTGTCGAAACCAAAGAGACATACTACAAGTTTATTAAAGTTTAATTACAACATGAGCCAATCGATGTTTCAGAACTAGACACAACATCACTACTTTCGACTCGACTCAAGGGACCGGAGCGTGGATGAAGCCGCCGTCTATCGTGGGAGTCATGAAATCGTGGGCATTGTGAGCCTGCATTTGTAGCATTGTGTCTATGTCACTGTTGGACGATTGATTTCTGAGGTAGAACTGCCCCGAGGTACGAAGGACATCTTGATGGATGATTTCCGCAAACTCCGACTGGATGCGAAAGAATTCTTGTCTGATGTCCACGTCTTGGATTGCCGACACGCTCGCGGCCCAATCTTTGAGTTTACTCGGTAGCAGAAGGTGATGATGGTCCCGTACGATTGCCCACATGTGATGGATGGCGTAGTAGGCACCCTTCTGACCGCCAGGCGGCTGCTTGACGCAGCAGAACATCGTATTGTGGACGAACACGTGCTTGCCGTACTTACGAAGAGGCCTGGTGAAGGTGCCTCCAGATTTGGCGTAGCCGGGGAGAACATCATCAAGAACATTCTTGACATTTGTGTAGTCTACCTTCGACTGACGGTCCGAGTCGAAATACGTGGCCATGGAATATTTGGGGCTTAGGAGGATGAGTGTGCAATGTGTGTCACTGCACAAATCACAGAATGTTAAAAGAAAAACGATCGAAATCTAAGAATTCATATGTTACGGGGCGGTTGAGGGGACGACTTACTCGGGAAAGTAAGGCACGAGGAAGTTATCCTTATCTCGGTTTGCCAGAATGACGCCTTCGAGGTAAGAACTCGTGACTTGCCGGTCCCCAGCGCTGCCCAAGATCTTGGCACACATGTAGAAGGGGTCGACTATCACGATGTCCGGGGTCTTGTCGTGAATGATCCGCATCTCCATACTCAGCGAAAATAGCCGAACGAAGGTGTAGTGCAGCGGATGAAGGTTCAACATAGCGTAGATGTCATCAAACCGCAGGACGATCGTACCCCCAATGGAGTTATCCACAAAGCCCTTGCCCTCTAGCACCTTGGCCGCGAAAACCGGGTATGCCACATCCTTCTCTCTGAGATGCCGCTTCTCCAAAGAAAGAACACTGTCATGCAGACTCCGCATAGCACCGGTTGCAACATTGAGCATATTACTCGGTAGCATCGGCCTACCCGCCACATGCACCCTCCTCATTATTTCCTCAGGTGAAGGTGGCCCGTCCTGAGCACGGATCGTACTCGGTGCCGGCTGGCACGCACCCTTGTTAGTCTTTCTTTTCTGTGCCTTCTTCTTCTCCTGTAATGGGACCGAGTTCTGCTCACAGACCGCCTTCTTAAGTGTGTTGGGGCTGATAATATTTCGCACCTCGCCCATCTGAGGCTCGGTGAAGTCGGCAGCTGGAGGCGTCTCCTGAGAACTGAACGGTAGGCGACGCCTGTTGCAACTTGGTTTCTCCGCGGTACCAGCTAGATCGCGCACGTCTTTTGTAGGGTTGGGTTCTTGAGAAGGAGGCCCCATGAAGCTGCCACCGTACCCATGATCGGCAAAGTACTGATCGACGTTGGCAAATGTATCATCGTCGTTGTCGTCGTCGTCGTTCGGATCCTGTGCCATATGCATATTTGGATCCAGTGGCATAGGGATGTCCGGCACCGTTGCGGCGGTCTTGCCATGGCTTGGCGCCGGCACGACTGGCGGTGTTGTCTTTGGGGTGGTGTCCCCCGCCCCCAAACGAATCTGGCTCTTCGGCCAAAGCAGGGGCCAGCTTAGGCAGGCGCTGAGGGTCATCACATCATCTTCGTCGGCCCCGACGGGTCAAATCGGAGGTAACAACTCGTCGCAGCCTGGCAGCACCCGAACCAGTTGAACCCTATACAAGTTGGGTGGCATCCTAGTACCGTGGAACACGCGGTTGCCCGGTTGAATGATTTTGCCCTTGGCGACATCGACCAACTCGTTGTTCACGAAGTGTAGGAGAGTGCACGGAACGTCGGCGGCGCCCTGCGAAAACTTGTAGGGCGTCAGGGATGCCCAGTCAAAGGCAAGGAGATGAAGTCCTCGGCCGAGAGAGGCTTAATTAGTTACCGTGATGATGGCGTCGAGCTCGGCTAATGTCGAGGCACCGCCAACGGCGGGCGTGCAATTGACAGAGGGGCCGCTTGCTGCAGAGGTGCCGGCCGACGTACACTCAGGTGCATTGAGCTCCCGTGCCGGCATCGGAGACACCAATGCCGCCTCCGCTGGAGACAACAATGGCCCCGCCATCGCGTTCTGCGAGTTGCTGGCCGTGAAGCTGGGAATCGGGGGCGGCCCCTGTTGGCCGCCCGCAATCCACGCCTGCAACCCCTCAATCAAGGTAGGCACAATGGCGGTGATCTTCGCTCCTAGTTGTTGTTGCACTTGCTCTTGGACAATCTCCGGAATCCGCGCCACTTGTGCCTTGAGTTCTTGAACCTCGCGCGACTGGCTTTCCGAGCTGATTTTTTTCTCCTTTCGCCCACCAGCGTTATAGTATGACGACCATTTTGTGGACAAGCCTTTGCCGGCCACATGACCAGCTGACGACGGCTTACTGAGCTTATCCTTTTTCTTCATTACATTCAACGCCCTATTTAGAGTGGTGTCCCAAGGGTTGCTCTTAGTCGACCCCGCGCTACTGCTTTTAGTCGCCTGCGGAAGGAATGTGAACCATTTAGAAATTTGGCTTCATTAATTAGAATGCAACCATATGGAGCTAATTACGCGGGGGTGTATTCCTTACCAGAACAAGCTCAAGCGCCCTGGTCTTCAGATCCGTGGTAAGCTCCTTTGTTTTCGGGTCCTTGTACCGGGCCCTGACAAAGTTCCTGGTCTGCTTGTCACCGTATTTATCGAAGAGGGGCGGTAGGCCTTGCTCGGCACGGTCCGCCTCCTCCTTGTCCCATATAGGCTCCTCCACTCTGTAACCGTCGGGACCGAGTTTGTGTTCCCCTAAGTTCAGCTCCCGCATTTCTTTCCCCCACTGACTTGATTCGGAGGTTGCGGTGCTCTCGCACTTGATCTTGAAGTCGTTGTAGTCATCTTCGGTGATCGAATGATTTTTCTCCATGATCTTCTCATAACTAAAACCTTTGTCAATCATTCTCTTCACCATACTTTTCCAAGTAGACAGGGCCGTGCTCATCTTCGTGAGGGCGGCATTGTTCACTTTATTCCCTTTGAGGCTTGTGTTTTCAAATTCAACGGGGAACTTGTATCGTTCGTGCAGCTTTTTGAAGAGGAGGTTGCGCAAATTCCCTCGGTCAGGATGCCTTAGGTTCTCGGTGTTGATCGAGACGGTGCTCCGGAGAATGCACCCGAGCTGAAGCGAGTACCCCTTGACTATTGGTTCGGGCGCCGTTGGATTCCCGTCGGAGTCCACTTCAGTAAATTCCTCCTTGAGGGTGCAGAGCATGGTCGGGCGCCGGTCCTTCCCTTGCCTCTTCGGTGGGTTGCTATCTGTGCGTGCGCCGCCATCATCAGTGGTGCCATCCTCGGCGGCACCATCAGCGGTGTCATCCCCGACGGCACCATCAGTGGGGTCATCCTCGGCGACACCATCAGTGGTGTCAGGATCGGTGTAGTTCGCGACATCCTCATACAAGTGAGGTTGTTCCTCCATCTCCTGGGACAGCTCCCAGAATGCCTTGCCGCCCGAACCCCCTGCCTCATCGTTGTGGGCCATGTTTCTCTCTAAATAGGAAAAAAGTTTGGTCAAAAAGTTGGTTATTGTCAAGGAACAAGATCATGGTCTCATCATTTAGGGTTTGTCGACACCGAGGCATCCTAAAAGGTAAGCTTTTATCATTGAGGGTTTTTCAACACCGAGGCACCCTAAAAGCCTAAGCTTTCATCATTTAGGTTTTTATCGACATCGAGGCACCCTAAAAGCCAAGGTTTTATAATTTATGGTTTGTCGACACCGAGGCATCCTAAAAGCTAAGCTGGGAAGGAGAATTCTAAGTTGGGCCTAATCACTTGGCTCTATTGCCGCCTATGGTTTAATGCAACAAGAATAAAGGGGCAGTTGATCCTACTTAATTAAGTACTAAGATACCCCGGCCCATGCATTAGTCACAAGTACCCCATATGTCCTATTTTTAGCAAAGTCATGCTAAAATTCATGGAAAATTTCAGCATGACCTTTGCTGAAAATAGGACATATGGAGTACCCGAATTTGCCGGAACGGAAGTTAATCGACATTCCAGCAAACTCAAGGGCCTCTCGGGGTACCTGCAAAATCATCACGACACGATGGTCGGAGATAAAACCCAGCAAAAAGCTGCTCCAGGTTCACCAATTGACTGATACTCATGGATAAGCAAAGCAAACTACTACTACCAAAACAAGAACCAGACAAACTGATATATAATGTCAAGCATGTCTAATACCAGCAGTTAATTGTAGCTTTTGCTTTTCAGTGCCAAATTCTAGCTAGTACCAGCAGTTAATTAGGTTAATTACCCACTGTTAATAACAACACATATTTTAGCTAGCTAGTACCAGTGCTATTACCCAGCGGTTAATTAGCTTTTGCTTTTGCTTTTCAGTGCCGAATTCTAGCTAGTACCAGCAAATTAACATCTAGCAGCAATCATTTTCAAATATATATACAAGACAGTAGGTAAAAGGAATTTATATGTGCCCACTGGACATTTTTATAATTCAGCATGCATATATAGGGGACAAAGCATTCAGATATGGCGGCCTGCCCTGTATATTGATCTTTGCCTGATGGGAGGAAGAGTTGAGGCACAAGTGTGTAGCAAGCATCAGTGAAACCGAGGTTAGTAACAACTCAAGATTCAGTTTACATGTCATATACTCTTCAGCAACACTGCTTGCCAAAAAGAATTGCACTAACATGAGCACTTGACATGTACCGGTAATTAATTTCAAAAGATAAATTTAGACATGTCAGCAAGCCACCATATGCAGAAACCCACCACCAAATGGCCTTATCAGCAGTTTGACATGTCGCAACACGACAGAAACCACTAGCTCTGCACATGTCCTCATCATCTGTGATGTACCTCTTTTGGCAGATGAACTTAGAGATTGGATAAAAGCTGGTAGTAAACTCTAGAGTTTTTAAAGTAGGGACACTAGGATGTTGTGCATTTTCAAGGAAAATAAACAACACCACACATAACTAACGCTGGAAGAAATTAGAAGGTCATTTGCGCATGCCAACATCACCGGGAAATTGTTCTGGATAAAGCCAGAAACAACTACTACCTCCGAGTCATATTAATTGATGTTGGTTTAGTACAAAGGGATATGAGGGAGTACAAAGTGGTGGTGGTTTTACATAACGCAAGTTGCGTGCATCTTATCTGCTTTTGGTTTCTATAGAACTCCTGCCAGGTAGCAGTAGGTTAAGGTCTAACGAAGTGCGATCTTCATTGGAAACTACATAATACATTTGTGCAGTTCAACTAATGATCAAAATGTTTCAGATGTACTTTTAGGGCATCCATAAATAATGCACAATGGAATAAGACTCAAATTTTGACTTGGGTACCTTGGCACTAATTATTGTGCTTCTTCCTGTCATTCTATCGAAATTTATAGGATTTAAAATGAAAGAATGGTGCTCAGTTGCTGCATTTAAAAACTATAGAGCAGTTGTCTTCTCCTCAAGGATTGCATAGGATGTATTGTAGTTAATTAACAACTTGTGAATCCCCGCAAAAACAATTAGGCTGCGTTTGGCAATGAAGTTTTTCTGCAGTTTTACAAAAAAATACCGTGGTCTTCAATAAAGCCGTAGTTTTAAATACTTTGATGTGTTTGGCATGAAAAAATACAGCAGTTTTAGAAACTGTAGTTTTCTTGAAACCATAGTTTTTTTGCTGTTTTGGAAAAAGAGGTTGGGACCTCTTTTTCGTAAACAGAGAAACGTGTGCTTTACTTTGCTCTCTCCTGCAATTTTTTCTGGTGAGCCTATCTTCCAGCCGTCCTTGTGACGTGCAATTCATCCACCTTCTCTCCTATCATGGACAAATGAAGCTCACCACTTGGTTGGAAGAAAGGTAGTATGCGCTACCCTGCTTGATTGATTGAGCCCGTCAATGCAACTTCATGCACGCATGTAGTATGATTGATTGCATTCATGACTTCCTTGGTCAGCGATCAGCTGGGCGTCCTTGCAGACGCTGATTGAACTGGTCATGTAGCTCCTTAGGTATAGCTAAGTCAGGTTCAATTGTGTAGCAATCGTTCAAAACTACGGTAAAACAACATCGGCCAAACATATCCGTAGTTTTCCGAAAACTGAGAAAAATGCAGTTTCTAGAAACTGTAGTATTTGTTGTCCACGCATTGCAATACCAAAGTTTCGGAATACTGCAGTATTTTAAAAACTTTGCTGCCAAACTAGGCCTTAGCAACTTGTGAATTGTTAAAGCAGGGAACACTAACACTAAGAATCAGAGTTAACACTAACAAGGGACTAGGATCCTATGCAACTAAAGCAACAGAGCAAAAAAAAACTAGATCAGTATTAATCACGAATCTAGCGCCGACGATCGATCTCGGGCAGGCCGCGATCCATCCATCAATCCATCCAGGGGGAACAGAGCAGAGCAATCGTGACGTGGCAGTAAGGAAGCGAAGAAGGGGGGCAAAGAAGGGAGAGGAGAATACCTTGACGTCGAGGGACTGGACGCGGGTGGAGAGGGTGCCGGCAACGAGCTCGCCGGCGCAGGGGTTGAAGAAGTGGAGGCCCGGCTCGGCGAGGCGGAGGAAGCGGCCCCACTTCTCGACCACGTTGGCCTGCTCCACGCACCCGCAGAAGTCCGGCGGGGGTCGGGGCGGCAGCGCGCGGGGGTCGGGGCGGGGAGGCGGCGGCGCGGGGGAGTGAGAGAGGCCTGCTTCGGTGCTCGATGGCGTGAAGAGGGAGGCGGCGGGGGCGCGGGGGCGGTGGCGCAGTGGGTCGTCGGGGCAGCGGCGCAC
>LR738713.1:498793599-498810638 GCA_902687465.1 Secale cereale
TTGGTGCCCACTTACTAATGGCGCACCATCTCCTAATGCGCCATTAGTAACCCAGGTTACTAATGGCGCACCTGCTGGTAGTGCGCCATTAGTAGTTTTGCAAAAAAAAAAAACATACTAATGGCGCACTGTGCCAAAGTGCGCCATTACTAGTTTAAACTAGTAATGGCGCACTGTGGCACAGTGCGCCATTAGTAGTTTTGCAAAAAAAGAATAAAAAATATAATAAAAAACAATAGTACTGGCGCACTATGTGACTGGTGCGCCATTACTAGTTACAACTAGTAATGGCGCACTCTGTCTGGATGCGCCATTAGTATGTTTGGAAAAGAAAAAAATTGATACTAATGGCGCACCCCGAGCCAGGTGCGCCATTAGTGTATTCCACTCTAATGGCGTACCAGCAAGTGGTGTGCCATTAGTATATACTAATGGCGCACTGCATGTCTGGTGCGCGATTAGTGTCAATCCCATCTATAGCCCTTTTCCTAGTAGTGAAAGGGTGATGGAGCAAAGTAGAGATAAGTATTTCCCTCAGTTTGAGAACCAAGGTATCAATCCAGTAGGAGGTACAAGCACCTGCATAAACTAACAAACACTTGCACACAACGCGGAAAAGGGGTTGTCAATACCTTCAACGTCACGAACAAGAGTGAGATCTGATCGAGATAGATTTAAAAATAAAGTAAAAAAGCAAAATAAAGTAAACACAAAATAATTGCAGCAAGGTATTTTTAGGTTTTTGGTTTTATAGCTCTGAAAATAATAGATGTAAAATAGACCCCGGGGCCATAGGTTTCACTAGAGGCTTTTCTCTTACATAAAGCATACGGTGTGTAAACAAATTACCGTCGAGCAATTGATAGAAAATCGCAAAGTTATGACAATATCTAAGGCAATGATCATGAATATAGGCATCACGTCCGTGACAAGTACACCGAAACGATTCTGCATCTACTAATATTACTCCACACATCAACCGCTATCCAGCATGCATCTAGAGTATTATGTTCATAAGAACAGAGTAACGCCTTAAGCAAGATGACATGATGTAGAGGGATAAACACAAGCAATATGATATAGACCCCATCTTTTTTCCCTTGATGGCAACAATAGAATACGTGCCTCGCTACCCCTTCTGTCACTGCGTGAGGACACTGCAAGATTGGTCCCAAAACTAAGCACCTCTCTGATTGCAAGAACTACCAATGTAGTTGGCCAAACCAACCCAATAATTTGAAGAGAAATACAAAGGTATCAAATCATGCATATAATAATTTAGAGAAGATTCAAATAGTATTCATAGATAATCTGATCATAAATCCACAATTCATTGGATCTCGACAAACACACCGCAAAAAGAAAATTACATCGAATAGATCTCCAAGAACATCGAGGAGAACATTGTATTGAGGATCAAAGAGAGAGAAGCCATCTAGCTACTAGCCATGGACCCATAGGTTCGTGGTAAACTACTCACACATCATCGGAAGGGCAGAAAAGTTGATGTAGAAGCCCTTCGTGATCGAGTCCCCCTCCGGTAGAGTACCGGCAAAGGCCTCTAGATGGGATCTCATGGGAACAAAGACCAGCAGTGGTGGAAAAGTATTTTCTTGGATGCCTCTAGGGTTTCTGGAATATTTCTGAATATATAGGCCAAGTAAGGGGGTCAGGCGGTCTCCGAGAGGGGCACATGCCCTAGGGGCTCCCTAGGGGGCGCGCCCCCTGGCTTGTCGTCACCTCGAGGACTTTCTGACTTGGACTCCAAGTCCTACGTGTGTCTTCTGGTCCAAGAAAAATCATCGCGAAAGTTTTATTCCGTTTGGACTCTGTTTGATATTCCTTTTCTACGAAACTCAAAAACAAGAAAAAAACAGAAACTAGCACTGGGCTCTAGGTTAATAAGTTAGTCCCAAAAAATAACATAAAATAGCATATTAATGCATATAAAACATCCAAAGTTGATAATTGATACGTCTCCAATGTATGTATAATTTTTTATTGTACCATGCTATTATATTATCTGTTTTGGATGTTTAATGGGCGATAATTTACACTTTTATATGATTTTTGGGACTAACATATTAACCCAGAGCCGAGTGCCAGTGTCTTTTTCCTTGTTTTTGAGTTTCGCAGAAAAGGAATATCAAACAGAGTCCAAACGGAATAAAACTTTCGCGATGATTTATCTTGGACCAGAAGACACACGTAGGACTTGGATTCCAAGTCAGAGAGTCCTCGCGGCGACGACAATATGTGATTTTTGGGACTAACTTATTAACCTAGAGCCCAAACGTAGTCCAATTGACCTGAAACTCAACGAAGGTTGTTTTTGGACCAGAAGCCCACGGAGTACCGGAGATGGACCAGAAGAGTCCCGAGGCTACCACAAGGGTGGGGAGCGCCCCCAACCCCCCTGGGCACGCCCCCTATCTCGTGGCCGCCTCGGGGACCCCCCTGACTTGTTCCCGACTCCAACACCTCTTATATATACCCAAACTTCCAGAAAGAAACCTAGATCGGTAGTTCCGCCGCCGAAAGCCTCTATAGCCACCGAAAACTAATCTAGACCCGTCCAGCACCCTGCTGGAGGGGGGAATCCCTCTCTGGTGGCCATCTTCATCATCCCGGCGCTCTCCATGATGAGGAGGGAGTAGTTCATCCTCGGGGCTGAGGGTATGTACCAATAGCTATGTGTTCGATCTCTCTCTCTCTCTCTCTCTCTCTCTCTCTCTCTCTCGTGTTCTTGATTTGGCACGATCTTGATGTATCGCGAGCTTTGCTATTATAGTTAGATCTTATGATGTTTCTCCCCCTCTACTTTCTTGTAATGGATTGAGTTTTCCCTTTGAAGTTATCTTATCAGATTGAGTCTTTAAGGATTTGAGAACACTTGATGTATGTCTTGCGCGGGATACTCGTGGTGACAATGGGGTATTCTATTGATTCACTTGACGTATGTTTTGGTGCTCAACTTGCGGGTTCTGTGACATTGGGAATCTATGTATAGGGGTTGGCACACATTTTCATCTTGACTCCCTGGTAGAAACTTTGGGGCACTCTTTGAAGTTCTTTGCGTTGGTTGAATATATGAATCTGAGATTGTGTGATGCATATCGTATAATCATGCCCATGGATACTTGAGGTGACAATGGAGTATCTAGGTGACATTAGGGTTTTGGTTGATATGTGTCTTAAGGTGTTATTCTAGTAGGAACTCTAGGATAGATCGAACAGAAAGAATAGCTTCGTGTTATTTTACTACAGACTCTTGAATAGATCGACCAGAAAGAATAACTTTGAGGTGGTTTCGTACCCTACAATAATCTCTTCATTTGTTCTCCGCTATTAGTGATTTAGGAGTGATTCTTTGTTGCATGTTGAGGCATAGTTATATGATCCAGTTATGTTATTATTGTTGGGAGAACTTGCACTAGTGAAAGTATGAACCCTAGGCCTTGTTTCAATGCATTGCAATACCGTTTGTGCTCACTTTTATCATTAGTTACCTTGCTGTTTTTATATTTTCATATTACAAAAACCTATATCTACCATCCATATTACACTTGTATAACCATCTCTTCGCCGAACTAGTGCACCTATACAATTTACCATTGTATTGGGTGTGTTGGGGACACAAGAGACTCTTTGGGTGTGTTTGGTTACAGTAATGGACCGAAATGTCACGGGTCCAACCCGTTTCTGGGCCTCGTTCTCATGTTCGGTATAGAGGTGGAACGGTCACCAACCGGTTCCTCTGGAACGAATATTCGGCCCAGATCCGGAACGGGGTGATACCTCCAAATTGGGCGGACGACACGGAACCGCTCCTCTCCTCGCACTCCCGCAACCCTATCCTCTGTCGTGCTGCTCGTCTCTCTCTCTTGTCCCTCCTCCTGCCGCGATTTGCGCCGCCCGCCCTCCTCCTCTGGTCTACGCCGCCGGCCCTCTTCCTTCGATCTGCAACGCCGGCTCCCTTGTCTCGTCTTCCTCCGAAGGAGCAGTTGCATGGTGGTCTTGCGGTGGGGCAACAGCGGCGGCACACGACGGGGAGCGACGAAGCAGCTGCTCCAAGCGTCGGCTGTTGACCGCGCCTGAGGCCTAAGCTCGCGCCGCCGGGAGCCAAGGCCAAGCCGCGCATCCAGCTAGCCGCCATGCTCAGCTGTCGCATTCTGTTCTTGTAGCTGTTGTTTATCTCATGGTTGAGTCCGGTTCTTGTCGCTCACACCTCTTTACATTGCCTGGATGTATGGATTCGATTCATTGATGCTCAAAACAGAATTCCTTGAGTCCGATTTGGTGATGCTCACAACTATGTTCTGCAAATTAATTTTACTGGATCTGAGGAAAACCTGTGATAATAATCAGAGCTATGTTCTCTGTTTAGTTAACACTGAAATATGCATTGTCTGCATTGGGAGAGACTTTTTCGCTCTGAATCTTTCTTGTCTGGTTCAGTTCAGCGAGGCAGACTGCACTCAAATCCATTCCATTCCATGTACCAAACCATCAAACCAAACATCAAAATGTAATCATTCCATTCCTTGAAACTACCCCTACCAAACACAAGGATGGAACCGACCCATTCTAGTGGAACGGAATAATGGCATTCCATTACACTTCATTCCCGAACCAAACACACCCTTTGTTATTTGGTTGCAGGGTTGTTTGAGAGAGACCATCTTCATCCTATGCCTCCCACGGATTGATAAACCTTAGGTCATCCACTTGAGGGAAATTTGCTACTGTCCTACAAACCTCTGCACTTGGAGGCTGATACGTCCAAAATGCATCACTATTTTGTATCATAATTTATCCTTATTTATTGATATATTTCACGTTACGGTGATGTTCTTATGTTGTTTTGGTCTATTTTACACAGTTTGCAAACTCTCCGATGCCGGAACAGCAGACGCAGGATTCAGCAGTAAAAAGTGGACGCTGAGTTGCTGAAGAAGAATACCTCCAAATTACCTGAAAATTGACGGGAGATATTTTTCAGAAGAATCACGAAGGCACGCAAAAGGGGAGCCAGAGGGGGGCCACAGGGTGCCCAGGCAGCCTGGGGGCCCGCCCCCCTGGCCGCGCCGGGGGGGCGCCTGGAGCCCCTGGCCCACCTCCGGATGCCCCCTTTTGCATATATATTCTCCGTTCTCCGAAAAACCTAACAATAAGACTTTTTACGGAGTTCCGCCGCCGCTTCGAGGCGGAACCCTACGGAGAAGAAAAGGGCATCTCCGGCGGGCAGATTCCGCCGGGGAGATCACCTCCCGGAAGGGGAGATCGTTGCCATCGTCATCACCATCATCACGGGCATCATCGAGATCATCATCAACATCATCCCCAACAACACCACCATTTCCATCTTCATCCAAATCTCATCTTACAATCACAACTCGTGTTGTAACTTGTACTACCTATCCTCTCTACTCCATCGGTGTTGATTACTACTTTGTGGTGAATGCTATTGAGTTTTGTTGGAGAAATATTATTATGTCCAGATTTTTTATCACATATTTATCCCCGTTGATCATGGTCTCTTTTATGTCTCGTGAGTAGTTACCTTAGTTCTTGAGGACATGGGTAAAGTCTTGTTGTTAGTAGTCATATGCTGTTGAAGTAATATGTGTTGTTTGATACTTAAGTTGCGTTGTCATTCTACTAGTGGTGTTGTGTGAGTCGAACACCCAACACTTCGCTTTATTAAGGACCTAGGAGAATACATTGTGTATAAAGAATGCTTATGGTGGGTTGCCGGAGTGACAGAAACCTGAACCCCAGTTCGCACGCTTTTGCATAAGGGAATAATGGATCCTCGATCGTATTGCTATGGTTAGGCTTTTGCCTTAAATTCTATCTTGTATTTGCGGATGCTTGCAAGGTGTTTAATCATAAGAGTGCATTCATCTTAGTCTAGAGAGTGCACTAGCATAGATCCACCCACTCAACACTTATCAACACATAACATAGTATCGATACGGAATATGGTGAAAGCACATTACTACCTCTCCCGTGTGTCCTCAGGAACGCTTTAGTCTTTATAAGTTCAGTTGCTAGGCCTCTCCTTTGCTAAGAAAGGATTGGGCCATTTTTTACTCTCAGTACCTTTTATATTACTTGCTTTTACTATCCTGTTGCTTATACCGAGAAAACCCCTAAAAGTTATCTTTCAGTGCTTGCAGTAATTTCTTGCTCAGAATCGCTTATCAATACCTTCTGCTCCTCGTTGGGTTCGACACTCTTACTTATCGAAAACGCTGCAATAGATCCCTTACGGTTGTGGGTCATCAAGTACCGTTTTCTGGCGCCGTTGCCGGGGAGCGTAGCGCTATTGGTAAAGTGAAACTGGTAAGAAAGTTTTTTATAATTCTGTTTTTATTTTTGCTATTGCTGCTCTTTGTCCTTATGGACAACCCTATTATTGGAGCGTTGCTTGCGGGAAGACGCCCCACACCTGTGGAGGTTGATCCTCCCCCTACTTAAATTGTGCCTTATAAAATACCAGCTGGCATTATCGATTATGTTTTGGCTAATCGTTATGCAGGAGACAGACATCCCGGTGAACACTTGCTATATTTGTCACGACTATGTTCATTATTTAAGCTTGCAGTTGTATCAAGGGAGTTTGTCATGAGGAAATTGTTTGTCGTATCACTTATAGATAAAGCTTCAGATTGGTATGGGCTTCTCGATAACTCAGACTTGCTGGACTGGCAGGAGCTTATGTCTCTCTTTTATACTAAGTTTTATTCTCTTCATGAAATTCATCGAGACAGGAATTATATCTATAACTTTAGGTCTCGTGATGGAGAAAGCATTGCTCAAGCTTGGGGGAGATTGAAGTCCCTAATGCTCAAATGCCCTATTCATAAGCTTCCCAAGGAAATTATACCTACAAATTTTTATGCCAGGCTTTCTCGTCAGGATAAGGAGATGCTAGATGCCTCCTCTAGTGGGGTATTTTAGAAGAAGAGTGTTGAAGAAAGGTGGGATCTCCTTGAAAGGATCCATAGGAATACCGAAGATTGGGAAATTGATAAAGGTATTGAACCCGCTATAAATTATGAACATGATTATATTGAGAGCTATGTGGAAACTGATTACTTCAATACTTTTTGCTCTAAGATTGGTCTTGACTCCCATCTAGTGATTGATTTGTGTAAGAATTTTGCCTCTCACGTTGATTCTTTTAAAAAGAAGAGAGACCAGCACCATGAACCTTTTAAAGAACCACCTATTGATATTTATGTTGCTGACCCTATTTTGCCTGCAGTTATATATGAAAAGCCTCCTTTTCCCACAAGGATAAGGGAGCACTCTCTTGTGACAGGCATAATAAATAAAAGTGAGAGAAGAGTTGATGAGCCTGAGGACCAGATCAGGGTCGATCCTCAAGTTGCATTGATTAAAGACCTTGCTACTAATGATGTTTTGGATTCCAATATAACTTTTTGTGCTGTTTCCACTAACCTTGTCACAGCAAAGAATAAAGGCCCAATTTCAGGTACTCCAGTGGTATCTGTTAAAATAGGAGATCACAATTATTATGGGCTATGCGATTTGGGATCGAGTGCAAGTGCTATCCCCTATTCACTTTATGAAGAGATGATCGGTGAGATTTCCCCTTGTGAACTTGAAGAAGTTGATGTTACCATTCATCTTGCAAATAGAACAACTATCTCTCCTATCGGAATTGTGAGGGACGTTGAAGTCCTATGTGGAAAGGTAAAATACCCTACCGACTTTCTAGTACTTGGTTCAGAGAGGGACAATTTTTGTCCAATTATTTTTGGTAGACCTTTTCTTAGAACTTGTGGAGCTATAATAGATTGCAAGAAAGGTAAAGTTTCTGTTGAATTCGATGGTGAGCCATATTAATTTAATTTTTCTAAGTTCTATAAGCAGCCTCGTGGTATTGATTTACCTAGTGATGATAAGATTATTGAAAGTATTGCCTCTATTGCTATTCCCCCTAATGATCCTTTGCAGCAATACATGGAGGACCACGAGAATGATTTGCATATGCAGGAAAGAAATGAACTAGATGAAATATTCTTGAGGCAGCCTGTTATCCTGAAGCACAACCTTCCGGTTGAAACTTTGGGAATTTTACCAAAACCGAAAGAAGACCCGGTGTTCGATCTTAAACCCCTTCCCGATACGCTCAAGTATGCTTATTTAGATGAAAAGAAAGTATATCCTGTTATTATCAATTCTAACCTTTCAGGATATGAAGAGGAGCGATTACTGGGAGTACTTCGTAAACACCGAGGCGCAATTGGCTATACCCTTGATGACCTTAAGGGGATTAGTCCATCTATCTGTCAACATACTATCAACCTTGAGCCTGATGCTAAACCAGTTGTTGATCATCAACGACGGTTGAACCCGAAGATGATGGATGTTGTGAGAACTGAGATTCTCAAGCTTCTAGCCGCAGGTATTATCTACCCTATAGCTGATAGTAAGTGGGTAAGTCCGGTACATTGTGTTCCTAAGAAAGGACGTACAACTGTGGTTCCTAATGATAAAAATGAATTAATACCTCAGAGAATTATTATTGGATATAGAATGTGTATTGATTACAGGAAGTTGAACAAGGCAACCAGGAAGGATCACTATCCGTTGCCGTTCATCGACCAAATGCTTGAAAGGTTATCCAAAAATACCCACTTTTGTTATCTCGATGGTTATTCTGGCTTCTCTCAAATTCATGTTAACACTGTTGATCAAGAGAAGACCACTTTTACTTGTCCCTTTGGTACTTATGCTTACAGACATATGCCTTTTGGTTTATGTAATGCCCCTGCTACTTTTCAAAGGTGTATGTCTGCTATCTTTCATGGTTTCTGCGGAGATATTATGGAAGTCTTCATGGACGATTTCTCCGTCTATGGAACTTCTTTTGACCATTGTCTTCACAACCTTAATAAAGTTTTGCAGAGATGCAAGGAGACAAATTTGGTACTCAACTGGGAAAAGTGCCACTTTATGGTTAATGAAGGAATTGTTCTTGGTCACAAGATTTCCGAAAGGGGAATTGAAGTGGACAAGGCCAAGATCGAAGCTATTGAAAGGATGCCCTATCCAAGGGACATCAAAGGTATTCGCAGTTTTCTCGGTCATGCAGGTTTTTATAGAAGATTTATTAAAGACTTTTCTAAAACCTCGAGACCCCTCACTAATCTTCTCCAGAAGGATGTTCCTTTTGTATTTGATGAAAATTGTAAGGAAGCTTTTGAAGTCCTTAAGAAAGCTTTAATAACTGCTCCTATAGTACAACCACCTGACTGGAATTTACCTTTTGAGATTATGTGTGATGCAAGTGATTTTGCTGTTGGAGCTATTTTAGGACAAAGAGTTGATAAGAAATTGAATGTTATACATTATGCTAGTAAAACCCTTGATAGTGCTCAAAGAAATTATGCTACTACTGAGAAGGAATTCTTAGCTGTAGTTTTTGCTTGTGATAAGTTCAGGCAGTATATTGTTGATTCCAAAGTTATTATTCATACTGATCATGCTGCCATTAAGTATCTTATGACAAAGAAGGATGCCAAGCCAAGGCTTATCAGATGGGTACTCCTTCTTCAAGAATTTGATTTGCAGATTGTTGATAAGAAAGGGGAAGACAATCCGGTGGCGGATAATCTTTCAAGAATGGAAGATATACCGCACGACCCCATCCCAGTTAACGATAGTTTTCCAGATGAGCAACTTGCCGTTGTAAAAGTACAATCTCTTTCCGATCCTTGGTATGCAGATTATGCTAATTTTATTGTTGCAAACTATTTGCCTCCAAGTCTAACATTTCAGCAAAGGAAGAAGTTCTTTCATGATTTGAGGCACTAATTTTGGGATGACCCACATCTTTTCAAAGAAGGTCCCGACAGGATCGTGAGAAGATGCATCCCGGAACATGAGCAGAAGGACATTCTCAGACGGTGTCATGATAGTCCCTATGGAGGACATCACGCCGGTGAGAGGACTACACATAAGGTTCTTCAATCAGGTTTTTATTGGCCTACTCTCTTTAAAGATGCTAGAAATTATGTTTTAGCCTGTGATAAATGTCAGAGAGTTGGTAACATTAGTAGAAAGAATGAGATGCCTATGAATTACTCAGTAGTGATTGAACCTTTCGATTGTTGGGGTTTTGATTTTGTGGGTCCTTTTCCTTCTTCGCACAAGTACACTCACATTTTAGTAGCTGTTGATTATGTGACCAAGTGGGTTGAAGCAATCCCCACTGAAAGTGCTGATCACAAGACATCTTTGAAAATGCTTAAAGATGTAATTTTTCCTAGGTTTGGTGTACCAAGGTATCTCATGACCGATGGAGGATCACACTTCACGCACGGAGCTTTTAGAAAAGCTTTGGCTAAATACGATGTTAATCATAGAATTGCTTCACCTTATCATCCTCAAACTAGTGGGCAAGTTGAGCTCACCAATAGAGAGATTAAGTTGATCTTGCAGAAAACAGTAAACAGAAATAGGAAAGATTGGTCAAACAAGTTAGGAGATGCTTTGTGGGCATACAGAACTGCTTATAAATACCCCATGGGCATGTCTCCCTATAAGATGGTGTATGGCAAGGCTTGCCATTTGCCATTAGAGTTAGAGCACAAAGCTTTCTGGGCTGTTAGAGAGCTTAACGCTGACCCAAAACTAGCTGGTGAGAAGCGTCTCATGAACTTGACTTCTCTAGATGAATGGAGAAGTGAAGCTTACGAGAGCGCTAAAATGTTTAAGGAAAAGGTAAAATAGTGGCATGATAGGAAGATTCTGAAACGTGAATTTAATGTTGGTGATAAAGTTTTGTTTTTTAGATCCCGTTTCAGCTTTTCTCCAGGTAAACTACTTTCCAGGTGGGAAGGACCATTTCATATTGAAGAAGGTTATCGGTCTGGTGCAATTAAGATTAACAATTTTGAAGGCACCAAACCTCAAGTTGTGAATGGGCAAAGACTTAAACATTACATAGCTGGAGACCCTGTCGATGTTGATGTGAATATAATATACACAACAAGCCATGAAGAACATGTTGCAGCCCTGTTTCGGACGCCAGCAGAAGCAGAATAAAGAAAAGGTATGTAGTACGGTAAGAAAACACCGGAAACCATCATAAAAGTTCTGTATTACGAGTTTTTGCAAAATTAGTAAAATTCCGAGTAGAAGTGGAGCCGGAGACGACCTCCAGGGAGTCCAGGCGCCCCCCTGGCGCGCCCCCCCTGGGCCGCGCCGGCAGGCCGCCTGGGCACCCTGGAGCCCGTCTCCGACCCCGCTTTGGTCGTTACCTTCCTTTCTGTACATAAATTTTTCCTATATATTTGCCCGGATTGTTCCGGCAACGTATCTTGTGATTTCGTGTGTTTTCTCTTCGATCTGTTTCTGCCAGGAAATCTTTCAGCTGAATTTAGGTGCCATGGCTTCTCCAAGTTCCCCCAAGGACAAGTTCGTCGTCAACGTCATCAACCCTTACCTCGCTGTGGTGAAGAAGCACCCTCAGGTTGTTCGGATGGAGGACGGTGTCCTTCATCAAGAAGATCTGAAGGGACCTATCAAGGAGGGGAGCATCCAGGCCAGGCTGGAAGAAGTGGAGCAGGAAGTCTTCGAGTACAAGAAGATGACCGAGCGTGGTGTCGAAGCTAACTTTGACATCACCAACGAGCTGAAGAACTACTTCCTGAAGGAGATGAAGGAGATGTGGGAAAGAATCGCCGCGTCTGAAGACAAAATTATAGAACTCCAAAGGATAATGATCTACATAACCAGAACTGTGAGTATGAACTAAGGTTTCTGCGCATGGGTTTGGGTGCTGAATGCAGGATTCAGGAGACGAGCTTCTCATATGAGACTGGAGAACCCCTTCCATGGAAGCGTTTCGCCAAGGACTACTTGATCAACACCAACAAGGATGATGAGTGAATCTCCTTGGGTAATGGCATTCCCTCGGCTTGTTCCAAGCTTGGGGGAGTGCCCGGTATCTTTATCTTTACCTTTTGTCTTTTAGAGTCAAGTAGAGTCGTATCATGTCTAGGGAGGTTATTATATGAGATAGGTGTGTGCATTGAGGTCTATCGCTCCTTCGGTGAAGAATTGTATCCGTGAGTGTGGAGTCGTTTATGATGGAATATTAATGAGAAGTTTATCGGTTCCTTTTGCTGCACTCGGTATTCTCTTCACGCAATCGACCTTATATGATGATTCTTATGGGGAGTATTGACCTTATGTCAGGTATGGCTATGAAACTTTATTTAATCTTGGCAAACATAGCTTTGGTCATAACAACAAGCATGATTTTCTTAAATTATTAACATAGCCAAAACTTTATGTTATTATGCTTGAAGCGTTATGCTGACAAGGAAGACAACTTGATGTGTTATGCTTATTTCAATGTTCATGCTTTATATTGCTTTGCATCTTAGTCATCATCAATTCTCTGTTCTCTCAAGACCTTTGCTAGCCTAACTCTGTACTAAGCGGGATTCTGCTTGTGCATCCATACCCTTAAGCCAATACCTTCCATATGAGTCCACCATACCTACCTACTCGTGGTATTCCGCTACCACCTCCTAAAAGTATATAATTTATGTGTTATCCTCAAATGTTCAAAATCTTTTATTTTGTGCCTCTATTTTTGCTCATGAGGAAGTAATAGCTAATTCATAGTCTTTTTGAGTTGGACAAGCTTCACCCTGGGATTGCATGTATAATGTGCAAACCCATAATACGAGAAGGAGCTGGCATAGAGTGCGCCCGGCTTAAAAATAATATAACAAATAAACCCTCCTTCACGCTTTGTTCATGAGAAATCAGAAAACTTTGGCAGTGATAAACAAAGGAGAATAAGAGGATGTTATCGTCCTCGTGCGGGAGCCGTTCCTCGAAACTTGTCCAGCTCAAAAAGAAATTGAGTTATCTATTAGCATTCGTTGACAAATCATGCACCCCTAAAAACTTGTTTTCATTCTGTTTGATTTGAGGATAGCACATGAGTTTTCCCTACTACCCTAGAGCAGGGCCTATCTTTTAATTGTAAGTTGAGTCAGTTACTTCTACTTCCTTCTATTTCTCAAAGAGAGCAGACGTTTGATGTTGATAAGGATTCATTCATATAAAGCTGCATTAAGATTTGTCATATCATATCCTTGTTGACATTATCATTCGATAAGTAAGTTGTTTGTCATGCCCAGCTGAGGCAAACATCTTCCTTTGTGCTAACATTTTCACTTCTTGCCTATTAACATGTTATTTTCAAAAAGCTTCAATTGATCTCATCAAATATAAGAGCAAAAGTTAAATCTATTGTTGTTCTTTGACCAAAGGACATGTTTGCCATGATATAATGAGTTTCCTTAGCCCTACTTTCGAATATAAGTGTTATCACTCTTTCATAAGGGCCTTATGAGTTGAAGATAGCTATTGAGGATATTTGAGTTGGTAAAGAAACTATGATGCTTCTTGTCCGTATTCTATTTATCGACACTTCACTCTCTAAACTTGTGGACAGGTTTACCGAGTTCATATTCGCTTGGGGACAAGCGAGGTCTAAGCTTGGGGGTGTTGATACGTCCAAAATGCATCACTATTTTGTATCATAATTTATCCTTATTCATTGATATATTTCACGTTACGGTGACGTTCTTATGTTGTTTTGGTCTATTTTACACAATTTGCAAACTCTCCGATGCCGGAACAGCAGACGCAGGATTCAGCAGTAAAAAGTGGACGCTGAGTTGCTGAAGAAGAATACCTCCAAATTACCTAAAAATTGACGGGAGATATTTTTCAGAAGAATCACGAAGGCACGCAAAAGGGGAGCCAGAGGGGGGCCACAGGGTGCCCAGGCGGCCTGGGGGCGCGCCCCCTGGCCGCGCCGGGGGGCGCCTGGAGCCCCTGGCCCACCTCCGGATGCCCCCTTTTGCATATATATTCTCCGTTCTCCGAAAACCCTTAAAAGAAGACTTTTTACGGAGTTCCGCCGCCGCTTCGAGGCGGAACCCTACGGAGAAGAAAAGGGCATCTCCGGCGGGCAGATTCCGCCGGGGAGATCACCTCCCGGAAGGGGAGATCGTCGCCATCGTCATCACCATCGTCACGGGCATCATCGAGATCATCATCAACATCATCCCCAACATCAGCACCATTTCCATCTTCATCCAAATCTCATCTTACAATCACAACTCGTGTTGTAACTTGTACTACCTATCCTCTCTACTCCATCGGTGTTGATTACTACTTTGTGGTGAATGCTATTGAGTTTTGTTGGAGAAATATTATTATGTCCAAATTGTTTATCACATATTTATCCCCGCTGATCATGGTCTCTTTTATGTCTCGTGAGTAGTTACCTTAGTTCTTGAGGACATGGGGAAAGTCTTGTTGTTAGTAGTCATATGCTGTTGAAGTAATATGTGTTGTTTGATACTTAAGTTGCGTTGTCATTCTACTAGTGGTGTTGTGTGAGTCGAACACCCAACACTTCGCCTTATTAAGGACCTAGGAGAATACATTGTGTATAAAGAATGCTTATGGTGGGTTGCCGGAGTGACAGAAACCTGAACCCCAGTTCGCACGCTTTTGCATAAGGGAATAATGGATCCTCGATCGTATTGCTATGGTTAGGCTTTTGCCTTAAATTCTATCTTGTATTTGCGGATGCTTGCAAGGTGTTTAATCATAAGAGTGCATTCATCTTAGTCTAGAGAGTGCACTAGCATAGATCCACCCACTCAACACTTATCAACACATAACATAGTATCGATACGGAATATGGTGAAAGCACATGACTACCTATCCCGTGTGTCCTCAGGAACGCTTTAGTCTTTATAAGTTCAGTTGCTAGGCCTCTCCTTTGCTAAGAAAGGATTGGGCCATTTGTTACTCTCAGTACCTTTTATATTACTTGCTTTTACTATCCTGTTGCTTATACCGAGAAAACCCTTAAAAGTTATCTTTCAGTGCTTGCAGTAATTTCTTGCTCAGAATCGCTTATCAATACCTTCTGCACCTCGTTGGGTTCGACACTCTTACTTATCGAAAACGCTGCAATAGATCCCTTACGGTTGCGGGTCATCAGAGGCCCAACAACGTCTACAAGAAGAAGGTTGCGTAGTAGACATCAAGCTCTTTTCTGGCGCCGTTGCAGGGGAGGTTAGTGCTTGAAGGTATACCTTTAGATCTTGCAATCGAATCTATTAGTTTCTTGTTTTATCACTAGTTTACTTTATAAAATAAACCTACAAAAAATGGAATTGAGGTTGGCTCATATGCTTCACCTTTTTAATATCTTTCGTGAAAATGATGGAAAGGAAAATTGTGCCCAAGTACTAGAAGAAGAATGCATTAAAATGTTTGGCACTAAATATTTGAATGATGAGCATGATTGCAATGTTATTAGTACGAACTCTTTGAATATCCATAGATGATTGACTAGTCATGATGAAAATATCTCATATAAGCATGTCAATTTTTGTGGAGTGCATAGAGTTTGCAAGTACACACCAAATATGGAAGATAGATTTTGCAAGAGGCATAAGCATTTAGAAACTAGATGGTTGCAAGAAAGGCTAGATATTTGTGCTGAAAATTTAAATTTCTTAGCCATCCTTGTGAACTTTGCAATGAACGTGATCATTTAAATATCCAATGCAAATTGTTTCATGATCGAATCATGTCCAAAAATTGTGATGACTTGATTTCCGTTGCACATCATAATGAACTTAGTTTGCTTCTGGGTAATGAAGAAATGAAATGTATAACTAAGGATCTTCTAGAATTTGTCCTTGATAAAGTTCTTGATTTTGATCTAGAGGAAATTTATATGTATTGTGCGGTGAATTGCATTGAAAATCCTTATATTGCGAATTACATAAAGTGAAGAAAACAAATAGAAGATGAAGAGAATACTAATGAAAGGGAAGATATTTCCCAATATCCTCCTATTCTTTCTTATGATGAATCAGGTAACGAGGAGGAGTCTTTTATTCAACCAATCTCATTCATAAGGAGCACCAAAAAGAGGATTAAACCCATACATAATGTGAAGAAGAAAAAGAAAAGACGGAGAAGCAAAGGTAAAAAGGTATCCCTCCCAAATGATGTTGCCCCTATTACTCATTGTGATGATGATAATTGCTATACTATTGGTGCTATCCATACTTGTCGATGTATTTGGATCGACACCTATGGGATCACAAGAATCCCTACTACGGTTGCGGGGCGCGGGGTTGAGAGAAGAGCAGATCTAACGATCGGGACACGGTTCCTTTACCCAGGTTCGGGCCGCAAGCATGCGTAAAACCCTACTCCTGCTTTGGTGGATTATATGTGGTGTTCTTCAGCTAACGAGGAGCTCCAAAAGAGTCGTGAGGGGTTCCGAAAAGCCGAATCCTTCTCCTGGTCGCCTCGGGCCTCCTTTTATAGGGAAAAAGGGGTCGCCACAGTGGCACACAGGAGGTGGAAAGGGTAAGGTTATCCCTCGCATTACAGGACAAGGTGCATTTAATGCGTCCTGCTTAGGTGTCCTTGCTTTATCGGGGACGAGGGGAGACGCCCGTCTTGTCCGTCGCCGCTGCTCCTCGTGTCGACACGCGCCCTGGCTAGCGGTGCCTCAGGTGCCATGTAGGCAGACATGCAGCTAAGGTGGCGTAACGGCGGGCCTCCACGAAGACCTGTGGGTTGCCACGCAGGAGCCTGTCCAGCTGGTTGGGTCGGCAGCTGCGTGGGTCGGTGGAGACCCAGTTGGCGCGGGCCTGATGGTGGCCCCGTGGGTGTCCTTGGTAAGGACCTTGCCGGGGCCCCGACAAGGGTCTTGCCACGGCGCCTGCTGTCATCCCCAGCAAGGTGCTTGCCGGGGGCCTTGTGGATCCCCTCGGCTGGGATCCCGCCAAGGGTCGTCGTCTTCTTACCTTGTATCTGATCTCGAAGGTCTTCACAAAGTTCTGCATGCCACCACGGGGAAATCTCCCGAATCCTCCCCCCCATGGGGGTGGCGGACTCAAGGGCGATTCGCTCCGTAGGCGGGGGGGGGG
>LR738713.1:498810696-498856671 GCA_902687465.1 Secale cereale
GGGGGGGGGGGGGGGGGGGGGGGGGGGGGGAGGGCGAGCTGCCGGGGCTGCCAGAGCCGGCCCCGGCAAGGATCTTGCCGGGGAAAACCGCTTCGTCCCCCTTGCTCTTCGTGGTCTTGTTCTTGGTGTTGCTCCAGTCTTCACCGAGCTTCAGTCTTGCCCCGGCTTGCCTCCCTTGCCTTGCTTGGTGGGATGGCGCCGTGGCTCAGACTGCCCGTGCATAGTCATAGGGGTACAAAAGGTGCACCCCTCTTTCTGTACACCGACAATACTATTAATTATGAGAGTTATTATGATTATGATATGCAAAGGCCCAATCTTGGGGATGCTATGTTTGATGAGAATGATATGTTTGAGAATTTATTTGCTGCAATTAATGTTTGTCCCAAGCTTGGGGATGCTATGTTTAATGAAGATGATATTTTTAGTCCCACAAGTTTTGATGAGCAAATTTATTATGATGATAGCATGCCACCTATTTATGATGATTATATTGATCAAAGTGGATTTGAAGAGGTCATGACTTTATTTAGTAATGATTCCACTATTTTGGAAGAGGTTTCAATTGATTATGATGAGAACAAAGTAGCTACTTATGATGATTATTGTGATGATACTTATGTTTTAAAAAGTAGTGATGATTATATTTACAAAACTTGTCATGATTATGATTACCCTTTTTCTGAACATTACTCTTTTAATGTGGAAACAATTTATAGTATTCAAATTTCTTATGATACTCCCACTATTCCGAATGAGAAGAATTTTGCTTATGTGGAGAGTAGTAAATTTTCTATGCTTGTAAATCATGAAAATAATGCTTTATGTGATGGTTATATTGTTGAATTCATTCATGGTGCTACTGAAAATTATTATGAGGGAGGAACATATGCTTGTAGGAATTGCAATAATATCAAGTTTCCTCTCTATGTGTTGAAACTCTTGAAGCTATGCTTGTTTTGCTTTCCTATGCTAGTTGATTATTGTTCCCATAAGTTGTTTGCTCAAAAAATCCCTATGCATAGGAAGTGGGTTAGACTTAAATGTGCTTGTCATGCAATTCATGATGCTCCCTTTGTGTTTCAATTCTTTACTTTGATGCGAGCATCATTGTCATCATCATGCCTAGCTAGAAAGGCATTAAAGAAAAAAAACGCTCGTTGGGAGACAACCTGATATTTACCCCTACTGTTTTCGTGTGTTCACATGATTAAGCTAATGTATAAATCATGTTTTATATCTTTTGTTTCAATATAGTGCCAAATAGAACCTTTGGGAAGACTTGGGTGAAGTCTTTGTGATCTTGCTGTAAAAACAAAAACTTTTACGCTCACGAGATTATCTGCCATGTTTTACCGAAGAGTGCTTTTAAGTTGATTCTTTTTTCAGATGATTAATAGACAAATTCCTCATGTCCACCAATTTATTTCAGAATTTTTAGAGTTACATAAGTATTCGAAAGTTACAGATTGCTACAGACTGTTGTGTTTTTGACAGATTCTGTTTTCTATGTGTTATTTGCTTATTTTGATGAATCTATGAGTAGTATCGGAGGGTATGAACCATAGAGAAGTTGTAATACAGTAGATATTACACCAATATGAATTTAGAATGAGTTCAAAACAGTACCTAAGTGGTGGTTTTATTTTCTTATACTAAAGGAGCTTACGAGTTTTCTGTTGAGTTTTGTGTTGTGAAGTTTTCAAGTTTTGGGTAAAGATTCGATGGACTATGGAATAAGGAGTGGCAAGAGCCTAAGCTTGGGGATTCCCAAGGCACCCCAAGGTAATATTCAAGGACAACCAAGAGCCTAAGCTTGGGCATGCCCCGGGAAGGCATCCCCTCTTTCGTCTTCGTCTATCGGTAACTTTACTTGAGGCTATATTTTTATTCACCACATGATATGTGTTTTGCTTGGAGCGTCAATTTATTTTATTTCGTTTTGCTTGCTGTTTGAATAATATCCCAAGATCTGAAATTCTTAAATGTTAGAGAGTCTTCACATAGTTACATAATTATTCAACTACTCGTTGATCTTCACTTATATCTTTCGAAGTAGTTTGTCGTTTGCTCTAGTGCTTCACTTATATCTTTTTAGAGCACGGTGGTGGTTTTATTTTAAAGAAATAGATGAACTCTCATTATTCACTTATATTATTTTGAGAGTCTTTTAGAACAACATGGTAATTTGCTTAGTTTATGAATTTAGTCCTAATATGATGAGCATCCAAGAGGGATATAATAAAAACTTTCATATAAAGTGCATTGAATATTAAGACAAGTTTGATACTTGATGATTGTTTTGAGATATGGGGATGGTGATATTAGAGTCATGTTAGTAGAGTAGTTGTGAATTTGAGAAATACTTGTGTTGAGGTTTGCATGTCCTGTAGCATGCATGTATGGTAAGTGTTGTGTGACAAATTTGAAGCATGAGGTATTTCATTGATTGTCATCCTTTGTGTGGAGGTCGGGATCGTGCGATGGTTAACTCCTACCAACCCTTCCCCTAGGAGCATGCATGTAGTACTTTGTTTTGATGACTTGTAGAATTTTGCAAAAAGTATGTGAGTTCTTTATGACTAATGTTGAGTGCATGGATTATACACACTCTCACCCTTCCGCCATTGCTAGCCTCTCTAGTACCGCGCAACTTTCGCCGGTACCATACACCCATCATATACCTTCCTCAAAACAGCCACCATACCTACCTACCATGGCATTTCCATAGCCATTCCGAGATATAATGCCATGCAACTTTCCACTGTTCCATTTATTATTACACGCTTCATCATTGTCATATTGCCATGCATGATCATGTAGTTGACATCGTATTTGTAGCAGGGCCACCATGCATAATTTATCATACATGTCACACTTGATTCATTGCAAATCCCGGTACACCGTCCGAGGCATTCATATAGAGTCATATTTCGTTCTAGTATCGAGTTGTAATCCTTGAGTTGTAAATAAATAGAAGTGTGATGATCATCATTATTAGAGCATTGTCCCAAAAAAGGGCAAATTAAAAAAAGGCCAAAAAAAGAATGGCCAAAAAAAAGAGAAAGGCCAAATAAAAAAAGGAAGGCCAAAAAAAGGAAAAAGGGAAAAAAGGGACAATGCTACTATCTTTTTTCCACACTTGTGCTTCAAAGTAGCACCATGATCTTCATGATAGAGAGTCTTGTTTTGTCACTTTCATATACTAGTGGGAATTTTCATTATAGAACTTGGCTTGTATATTCCAACGATGGGCTTCCTCAAATGCCCTAGGTCTTCGTGAGCAAGCAAGTTGGATGCACACCCACTTAGTTTCTTTTGTTGAGCTTTCATACATTTATTGTTCTAGTGCATCCGTTGCATGGCAATCTCTACTCACTCACATTGATATCTATTGATGGAAATCTCCATAGCCCATTGTTACGCCTAGTTGATGTGAGACCATCTTCCTCTTTTTGTCTTCTCCATAACCACCACTCTATTCCACCTATAGTGTTATATCCATCGCTCACGATCATGTCTAGCGTGAAAGTTGAAAAAGTTTGAAAAAATTAAAGTATGAAACAATTGCTTGGCTAAAACCGAGGTTATGCATGATTTGGGTATTTTGTGTTATGAAGATGGAGCATAGCCAAACTATATGATTTTGTAGGGATGAACTTTCTTTGGCCATGTTATTTTGAGAAGACATAATTGCTTTGTTAGTATGCTTGAAGTATTATTGTTCTTATGTCAATATTAAACTTTTGTCTTGAATCTTTCGGATCTGAACATTCATGCCACAATAAACAGAATTACATTGAGAATTATGTTAGGTAGCATTCCACATCAAAAATTCTATTTTTATCATTTACATACTCGAGCACGAGCATGAATTAAGCTTGGGGATGCTTGATACGTCTCCAACGTATCTATAATTTTTGCTTGTTCCATGCTATTATATTATTTGTTTTGGATGTTTAATGGGCTTTAATATACACTTCTATATTATTTTTTTGTACTGACCTATTAACCCAGAGCCCAGAGCCCAGTGCTAGTATCTGTTTTTTCCTTGTTTTGAGTATCGCAGAAAAGGAATACCAAACGGAGTCCAATTGACATGAAACTCAACGGAGGTTGTTTTTGGATCAGAAGAAGCCCATGGAGTACCGGAGATGGACCAGAAGAGTCCCGAGGCCGCCATGAGGGTGGGGGGGGGTGCGCCCTACCCCCTGGGCGCGCCCCCTATCTCGTGGCCGCCTCGGGGACCCCCTGACTTGTTCCCGACTCCAACACCTCTTATATATACCTAAACTTCCAGAAAGAAACCTAGATCAAGAGTTCCACTACCGAAAGCCTCTGTAGCCACCAAAAACCAATCTAGACCCGTTCCGGCACCCAACCAGAGGGGGGAATCCCTCTCTGGTGGCCATCTTCATCATCCCGGCGCTCTCCATGACGAGGAGGGAGTAGTTCACCCTCGGGGCTGAGGGTATGTACCAGTAGCTATGTGTTTGATCTCTCTCTCTCTCTCTCTCTCTCTCTCTCTCTCTCTCTCTCGTGTTCTTGATTTGGCATGATCTTGATGTATCGCGGGCTTTGCTATTATAGTTGGATCTTATGATGTTTCTCCCCTCTACTTTCTTGTAATGGATTGAGTTTTCCCTTTGAAGTTATCTTATCGGATTGAGTCTTTAAGGATTTGAGAACACTTGATGTATGTCTTGCGTGGGATACCCGTGGTGACAATGGGGTATTCTATTGATTCACTTGATGTATGTTTTGGTGATCAACTTGCGGGTTCCACGACCTTGGGAATCTATGCATAGGGGTTGTGTTGGGGACATAACTATTAGGTATAAACCGCCCATGAGGGGCCGAGTTATACTTTTACAGAATTACCCCTATTGAAGCCCATGAAGACAAGGAGTATGATGTGTTACTATGAAGAGTTGAAACGTCCAGGGCCCAAAGGCGGATTAGGGCCCATAGATGTAAACCGCCATATGATGTATAACTTGTGTTGTAAGATAGGAAAGGTAGAAACCGAGCCGGACACGTTTATGAGCCGGCCTCGGGATTCTTTAAACCGGCCGAGCGTCCTCCTGTGTATATAAAGGAACGAACTGGCGGTGGTTCAGGGACAACAAACAATAGCTCGAGACACAGGCAAAGCGGATTTGCTCCCTGGTCATCGAAACCCTAGCAATACCACAACAACTAAACGTAGGCTTTTACCTTCATCGTAAGGGGCCGAACTAGTATAAAAATCCTTTGCGTCCTTTGTCTGCTTTAACACCTTTAAGCTAACCCGTCGCGATGGCTCCACGACTAAGTCCTTATGCTAGGACATCTGTCGTGACAAAACCACGATAGTTGGCGCCCATCGTGGGGCTATCGCACGATGGTTTCGAGTTCTTAGAGGGCAGCTTCGAAGGGCTCAAGGGATACGCAGTGGGCCGGATGACTAAGAGTCGTCGCGGCAAGATCTACATCGACGACGCAGGCTGGGGCCCAGAGGCTGACTCGATTGAGTACGGGTACCGGGTCCCCTTCGGCGGCATCCACGTTTTCATTGGCAAGATCGGTGAACCGGGCCCTAAGCCGGACATGTGCACCAACATCGTTGAGACGGCTCAGCGTGCGAGACTAGCCCGGGTTCGGCCTGCCATGAAGCGTGTCTTTGTGGGAGTTGTCCACAGAACGGAAGCTGAAGATAAATCAGAATCCGGTGGTGAGACCGTTGTTTAATCTGGTGATGAGTCATCTACCAGAGAAACCGTGTATTTATACCTACTGCAAGATGGCCGGTTTGGGGGCGTTTCCGATGGCGACAGTATTCCTGAACCCCTCGATCCGTCGAGCCGGATTGCAGTCTTCATGACCGAATCACAATCTGTGCAACACTCTTCGACCGCAGCAGCGTTGACATCCAGTTTGGCAGCGGCAACAACAGGTGGGGTAGGAGGCCCTGCGCAGCCACCGGCTCAGGTCCTATCCGGTTTATTCGACACTTTGACAACACTGTTAACCGCTGAGGTTAGCCAGGCAGATAAGGAACAGCATGACGCAGAAGTTCCCAAGGTAAAGGGTCAGATAGATCAAGCCAAGGCAGTTCTGGCAGCTGAAAATACCAGGATGGGTGCGAAGCAGGACGAGTTGGATGCTCAGGCTTATCGGCTCATGTTGGATCAGAACGCATCAAATGAGGTAATGAGGAGAAGGTACCAGTCTTGCCTGCCTCCAGTTTACGACGCAAGGAATCTCTTTAGCATGCCAGGAGTAGGAACCGACAATCATCTCGTGGTATACCGGGCAGAAGCACCTGAAATGGGGGCATCGGTCCAGCCGCACGCAATGGAACCGTTTCGTCAGATCATCCCATCACAGCATGTACCGACGCCTCTGGGTCATTACTCCAACCCCTTGGATAATATAGTCACAGCCGCTTCATGATTGGCGGCCCTCGCCGTCGAAGGTGAGTCCCCCACAGCGGTGGAGACATGACGGGCTAGGGAGCTCATTCAGACAGCTTTGACTCAGCAGCAGGCTTATTCTTACAGACGCGAGAGGATTCACTCCACCCCCCGCCCAAGCCGGAGTTACAGCAGGCATATCGATGAATCGGCTGTGTCAAGCAGCGCGTGAAACCGTAACCCGCCTCAGGGGGATAACCCGGCAGGTGGTGGCGCACATGCTCGGGATGTGGTGGATCAGGGTAGACAGCTTCGAGAGAACGAGTTAGCAGCACAGTACACGACCCGTCAGCGTACCCCGGTTCGTCCAACCACCTCGGTGGAACCAGGGGTTACTTCCAGCTCTTTGGGGGTGCCGTGCCTCACCCCCGCTTTACGAAATGTACGTTTACCTAAGGATTTCAAAGGACCGCGAAAGGTGCCCAATTACACTATTGATTTATCCCCCGAGTCGTGGGTTGAAAGCTATGAGATGGCGATGGAGATGCTGGATGTGGATGATGCAGCATGTGCTAAGTACTTCACCATGATGTTGGAAGGAACGGCTCGTACTTGGCTGAAAAGTTTGCCAGCTAATTCCATCGGGTCATGGGCCGAGTTAAAGCGTCGGTTTATCTAGAATTTCAAAGACACATGCAAGCAGCCCTTGTCAATTGGGGACTTAGCTACCTGTGTCCAAGGAGATAATGAACAAACAATTCATTAGGTGCGCCGGGTTTCAGAGATCCTGCATTCATCAGACCGCATCAACCCTGATACAACAGTTTTAACATTGGAAGGGAATTGCCGGTTCACGCCTCTGAAGCTGAAATTAGGATGGCTCAAACGTCACTGCGATGACATGGTAACACTCATGGCAGCTCTGGTTAAGTATGCCGATTCCGATAGTACAAAGGACCCTGAGTCTGACTACTAAAAGTCGGGAAAAGGAAAGAAGAATAGCAAAGCACCACGGTCTAATCCGGCGAGCCATGGGAGTAGCGGTAAGCGTAAAGCGGATTGTGGCTAATACCAACACGCAGAATGATGGCCAGTGTCGTAAAGGTAGGCCGCCCCCGTGGAGCGGAGGATCAAATATCAATCTTGAGCACCAGTTAAATCAGCCTTGCCCTAGGCAGACCAGCTACGCACCTCTGGAAGGATTGCTTTATTATGCGGGAGTTCAAAAATTCGGATCATTTTCAATATGATCATGGACCGCCCGGCGATTCAGGGCCTGGTTTTCACGGGCCGAGATATCACGGTGGTGGTTCTGGCTCAGGATTCCAAGGCAATCAGAGCGGACATGGCTATCAGAGTGGACACGGTAATCAGGGCAGCCAAGGTGGTTATAATCATCAGGGGAATCATCAGCAGCAACAGTCGGGTTATCAGAGCAACCCGAAGCAGTTGAATAGTGGGCAGTATCATGTCTTCACCACTAGCTTGTGCAAGCGTGATCAGAAAGTTTATAAAAGGGCGGTGCACTCCGTTGAACCGAAGGTGCCTCATTATTTACGCTGGTCGGAACAACCCATTGTATGGAGTCGAGAGGATCATCCGCCCCGGGTTGATAATCCGGGTCAGCTGGCTCTAGTGGTGGCACCTCAAGTTGGGGGGTATAAGTTCACCAAAGTGCTCATGGACGGAGGGAGCAGCATCAACATCCTTTATTACGAAACCTTCCGTCGCATGGGGTTAACAGATAAAAAGCTCAGACCGTCGAACACTGTCTTCCATGGTGTAGAGCCTGGTAAATCGGCGTATCCGGTTGGTAAGATAGATCTGGAGGTTACCTTTGGAGATGAGCATGTTTATCTGCAACTCAAAATGTCGGGTCGTAAGGGGACCATCACAGTACATGGGAGCCATAAAATTGCTTTGGAATGTGAAGAGGGTGATGCAGCCTATGCTGAGTCGGTTTGTGCAACAGAGGAGTTGAAGGTTTACAAAGACAATGTTGATCCGACAGATATGTCTCCTTTGAAGAAGCCAACTACAGAGCATGATCCGGCCTTGAAGTTTAAATCGGCTGATGAGACTAAGCTAGTTGATTTTGTTCCTGGCGATTCATCCAAGCAGTTTAGCATCAGTGCTAACTTGGATCCGAAATAGGAAAGCGCGCTCATCGAGTTCATCCATGAGAACCAGGACATCTTCTCATGGAAACCTTCTGACATGCTAGGTGTATCGAGAGAACTCGCTGAGCACGCTATTAATGATGATCTCAAGTTCAAACCGGTCAAACAGTTTCTCCGCCGCTTTAATGAAGAATGACGCAAGGCCATTGGTGAAGAGGTAGCCAGGCTCTTGGCGGCTGGGTTTATTGTTGAGGTATTTCATCCTGAATGGTTGGCTAATCCGGTGCTAGTACTCAAGAGGAATGGCACTTGGCGTATGTATGTGGATTACACAGATTTGAACAAGGCTTGTCAAGCTGATCCTTTTGCTCTCCCTCGTATTGATCAAATCATTGATGCTACGGCGGGTTGTGAGCGTTTGAGTTTTCTAGATGCATATTCCGGCTATCATCAAATCAAGATGGTAGTTAAGAACCAGGAGAAGACAGATTTTATAACTCCCTTTGGAGCTTTCTGCTATGTGTCTATGCCCTTTGGGCTCAAGAGTGCCCAGGCGACCTATCAGCGCTGCATGCATAATTGTCTTCATAAACAGATTGGGCGGAATGTTCATGCATATGTGGATGATATTGTGGTAAAATCAAGAAAGGAAGAGACGTTGATAGATGACTAGAAGGAAACCTTTGATTATCTCAGGGTCTATAAGATGATGCTTAATTCGGCCAAGTGTGTTTTTGGTGTATCAGTAGGCAAACTCTTGGGGTTTCTGGTGTCAAACAGGGGCATCGAAGCTAATCCTAAGAAGATCAAAGCTATTACGTCCCTGGCTAAACCGGCGTGTATCAATGACGTTCAACGTCTGGCGGGCCGCATTGCAGCGCTAAGCCGGTTTATCAGCCGATTTGGAGAAAAAGCTATCCCTCTCTACCAGATGATGAAAAAGACAGACAATTTTGTCTGGAGTGATGCTGCTAATGCGACGTTTGAGGACTTGAAGAAACAGTTGGCAGAGTCGCATGTCCTTGCTGCTCCGGTTGATAATGAGCCACTATTACTATATGTGGCTGCTAATGCCCGGGCCATCAGTGTAGCCATTATAGTAGAGTGCAAGGAGGCTGGGAAGGAATATCCGGTTCAACGTCCGGTTTACTATATCAACGAGGTGCTTATTGAATCCAAACAGAGGTATCCGCATTGGCAGAAACTGGTGTATGGAGTCTTCATGGCAAGCCGGAAGCTTAAGCAATATTTTCAGGGTCATCCCATCACTGTGGTCAGCTCTGCCCCTTTGGGAGATATAATCCAAAACAAAGAAGCGACTGGCCGGGTTGCCAAGTGGGCCATTGAACTTGGACCTCACGGGTTAAAATATGTGCCTCGTACTGCAATCAAGTCCCAAGCACTTGTGGATTTCATCAATGATTGGACGGAGCTACAAGCGCCGGAGGAAAAGCCGAATCATACTTACTGGACTATTCACTTTGATGGGTCCGGGCAATTGGAGGGCTCGGGGGCTGGAGTCGTATTAACTTCCCCACGAGGTGATAAATTTTGTTATGTTCTCTGTTTAATGTTCCCTTGCACTAACAATGCATCCGAATATGACGCTCTCCTCCATGGTCTTCGTATGGCTAAGGAGATGAATTTATGCCGGGTTAAGTGTTCTGGTGACTCAGACCTAGTGGCTCAACAAGTGTCTGGTACTTGGGACTCCAAAGACCCGCTCATGGCAGCATATCGTCGAGAGGTGGATGTTGTTGATGGATATTTCAAAGGTTATCTAGTGGATCATGTGGACCGGTGAAAGAATGAAGTGGCGGAAGCATTAAGCCGTTTGGGTTCTCAACATAAACCGGTTCCTCCTAATGTTTTCCTGGACGTCTTGCACAACCCATCAGTCAAGTTACCGTCAGAGGAGGATTTGGCTGTTCCTGATCCGGAGGCTCAGCTGGTAGCGGCTCTTCATGCTATCCCAGATTGGACAGTCCCATACTTGGCGTATATGAACCGAGGCAAGTTACCGGAAGATGAGATCTTGGCCAGGCAGATAATCCAGTGGTCTAAGTCGATGACTATCGTCAATGGAGAGTTACATCATTGCAGTGTAACAGGGGCATTTCAACATTGCGTATCTTCGGAGGAAGGCCATGAAATTTTGCGTGAAATCCACGAAGGAGATTATGGTCACCACGCTGGTTCAAAGTCCTTGGTAGCTAAAGCTTTTCGTCATGGTTTCTATTGGCTGACGGCTCATGCTGATGCTGAAGACTTGGTCAGAAAGTGTGATGCGTGTCAAAAATTCTCAAGGGTGCTCATGTACCGTCTCAAGAATTGAGGATGATTCCAATCACTTGGCCGTTTGCGACTTGGGGGCTAGATATGGTTGGGCCCTTTAAGATATCTCAGGATAAGAAAACCCACCTTCTGGTGGCGGTTGATAAGTTCACCAAGTGGGTGGAAGCGGAGCCAGTCAGCAAGTGTGATGCAGCCACGACGGTTCAGTTCATCAAAAAGGTGATTTTCCGGTTTGGTTTTCCACACAACATTATAACTGATAACGACACTAACTTGTCCAAGGGTGCTTTGAAAGAGTTTTATTAACGTGAACACATCCGGCTTGACATATCTTCAGTGGCTCATCTTCAATCTAATGGTCAAGCTGAGAGAGTCAATCAAGAAATTCTGAGAGGCATCAAACCCCGGCTTATGGTTCCCTTACAAAGGACGCCGGGTTGTTTGGTAGAGGAGTTACCTTCCCTGTTATGGAGCATCAATACCACGCCCAACAGATCTATGGGTTACACGCCTTTTTTCATGGTTTACGGAGCAGAGGCAGTTCTCCCTAGTGACATCCGTCACGACTCGCCTCAGGTGGTGGCTTATGTTGAAGCTGACAATGAGAAGGCATGACAAGAGGCACTGGACCGGTTAGACGAGGAACGTGACATTGCAGCAGCTAGGTCGGCGATTTACCAGCAAGATCTGCGTCGATATCGCAGTCGCCGGGTTAGAACCAGAACTTTTCAAGATGGCAATCTGGTACTCCGGCTCATCCAGGACCAGACGGATATGCACAAGTTATCCCCACCTTGGGAAGGACCCTTTGTGGTTAGCAAGAATCTGCACAACAGGTCATACTACCTCATCGATGTTCAAGAACACAAGGACTCACGCACAACGGAGGATGAGACCCAATAACCATGGAACATTGCTCATCTTCGGCCCTACTACACCTGAGCCATAGGCTCCTCTTATGTATATGTATTTTGACAATGTATATATTATGATCAATATAATAAACCGGCATCCCTGCTAAAGTGGGGTCTCTACTATTTTTTTCATAAGAGTTTGTTCACACGGGGGCTTCTATTTATAAAACAGAGTTCTCATGACCCTCTTGAACCGGCTATCAAGCCAACATTATCATAAGAGCACAACTCTGGTTACTTCGGTAATCCGGCTATCAAGCCAATATTATCATAAGGGGCAAAAGAGAGTTTGATGCACAACACAAATCAAACATAGGCACCCACTGAGCACAGCTCACAATGTTACTTGGGGGCTCTTGTTGCACAACAACAAAGAGTTTTTAAGGCCCTTGTAATAGGCTATCAAGCCAGGCTTGGAAGCCAGGCTTTCTATAAAATTTCTAGGCCTCTTAATAATCTTTTGCAAAAAGATGTTCCATTTGTTTTTTATGATGATTGCGTAGAAGCCTTTGAAATACTTATGAAAGCCTTAGTCTCTGCACCTATTGTTCAAGCACCTGATTGGAACCTACCCTTTGAAATCATGCGTGATGCTAGTGATTATGATGTTGGTGCTGTTCTAGGGCAAAGAGTTGGTAAGAAATTAAATGTTATCCATTATGCTAGTAAAACTCTAGACAATGCCCAAAGAAATTATGCTACTACTGAAAAAGAATTTCTAGTAGTTGTATTTGCGTGTGATAAATTCAAATCTTATATTGTTGATTCTAAAGTAACTATTCACACTGATCATGATGCTATTAAATATCTTATGGAAAAGAAAGATGCTAAACCTAGACTTACTAGATGGGTTGTTCTGCTGCAAGAGTTTGATTTGCATATCATAGACAGAAAAGGAGTTGAGAACCCCATAGCAGACAACTTGTCTAGGTTAGAAAATATTCTTAATGACCCACTACCTATTGATGATAGCTTTCGTGATGAACAATTAGCAGCCATAAAAACTTCTCGTAACACTCCATGGTATGATGACTATGCTAATTACATTGTTGCTAAATTTATACCACCTAGTTTCACATACCAACAAAAGAAAAAGTTTTTCTATGATTTAAGATATTACTTCTAGGATGCCCACACCTTTATAAAGAAGGAGTCGATGGTGTTATTAGACGTTGTGTACCTGAGCATGAATAGGAACAAATCCCACGCAAGTGCCACTCCGAGGCTTACAGAGGACACCATCCAGGAGACAGAACGGCACACAAGGTGTCGGGGAAACTGGTCGCCCACGAACACCTATGGGATCGGAGCCCCTTTTCGGTCCGGCAAGGGAGCGGAGGGAGCGCGAAGAGCAGATCGAGGGGCGCACGCGAGCAGTTTACCCAGGTTCGGGCCGCACGGATGCGTAAAACCCTACTCCTGCCTTGGTTGTATTGAGTTCTTGAGCTCGGGAGCTTGAAGATCTACAGTATTAACTACACCGAGCGTGGGAGTGAACAAGTTTTTGGAATCCAACCCACTCTACGTTGTGCATGGGCCTCCTTTTATAGCTCAAAGGGGTCACCGACAGGTGTCAGCGTAGATGAGGGTAAAAGTGTAAAATTGGTGGTAGATGGAACAGTGCATAAACACTGTATGCACAGTGGTCTATACCTAACCCTGACGGTGGGGGACAAGGGCATTGAATGCCCGTCGCCGTCACCCCAAAAGTGTCCGCCCGGGCGTCTCCGTTCGCCACGATCGAGGGGCCACAGCTATCTGCCACGTGCCCCTGGAAGGGCCCCAGGGCGACGCGCGGACAGATGAGCTGGAGCGCGGGCACACAGTGAAAGCTTCCCCCGGCAAGCACCTTGCCGGGGTTGCTCTCTTGCCGGGCCCGGAAGCTTGTCGCTCCTCGGGTCCCGCCGGGGCGCGTGATGCGCCACGATATGTCTTCTGAGGTGCTGTTTTCTGGTCTTCCTGGCAAGCTCCTCTTGCCAGGGTCCTGTGAAAATAGAGTGGTCTTGTGCTTAGAGCAGCCCTCCTGGCAAGCTCCTCTTGCCGGGGCCTTGTTCTTCTGACTTGTATACTTTGTTCTTGAATGGCTTCAAGGGAACTAGAGAGGGCTTTGGCGGGCACGTGGTGAGCCCGACCACGGGACGCTGCTACTGCCCGTGCAGAAGTCGGGCTACTAAGGTACCCCTACTTTAGTACACCGACAGGAGCCCCCGGGCCTGGGCCACACACGGTGCCGAGCGCTGTTGGGCCAGGCCCAAAACAGTGCACGGGCACACACGGCCCACGACGCGCCGTATCCCTCTCCGCATCCGCCGCATCTCTCCCTAACGGCACGCGTCGATTGCGGCGTCGTGGGAGAGATCGTGGCCTGTTTCTTTAATGGGAAAATGCGGAACGTCCCCCACTTCCCCCTTAAAAGCAGAGGAAGCAGGGGCAGTTTCCCCCCATTTTCTTCATTGTGTCTTCAGTTTCCCCCCATTGCTCAAACTGCCGAGGCCGGCCGGGAAGCCTGCCGGGGAGCCTGCCGGGACAAGCGAGGCTGCCGGGCAAGGCACTGAGTCCAGTGAGCCCGCCGAGGAGGACGCCGAATCGGGCGATTCCGATGAAGACTCGGGCGGGTCACTGAACCTCGACGACCTCTCCTCATCCTCGGAGAATTCTCCGCCACCGCCAAGTCCTCCGCCACAGCCGAAGAAGCGCCTCCGCAAGGCCACTGAGACGGTAAAGCAGCCGGCGCCCCGACAGCAGCCGAAGCGTCGGGCGACGCGCGCCACCACAACGAGCAAGGTCGTCAAGGAGGCGCCCCGTGTCCCAGCGGCGAGCGGAGGGGGATCTTCCCGAAGCGGTTCTGGTGTTCCTTCTGCTCCTCGGTCCTCGGCGACGACCGGAACGGGGTCTTCTCAACCCACGGCTCCAGAGCCCGCCAAGCGCCCGAGGGAGCCTACTCCTCCAGCCCCTCGCGCTGGGATGCGCGAGGCGGAATTTGACTTCTCCGCCCTTAGCTCCGACGAGGAGGAGGAAGAGTAAGCACTTGCAACTTTCATTTCCTTTAAATTTTTTTCTTGTCTCGAATCATCTTGCTTGGTTCTGATCTTGTTTGGCTTCCAAGACCCTGACCCAGTGGATGGCGAAGAGGGCCAAGATCCCTGTGGTTGACCTTGAGGACGACGAGCCCGATGCCGCGGCAGGAGACACGCCCGCGAGAGGCTTGCCGGACCAGCCTGCTGCTCCGGAGAGCAGCCCCCAGCGCAGCCCCCAGCGCAAGTTCCTTGTTCACTTTTTCTGTTTATCGGGTGCACTTGAGCTTCTTATCCTTATTGATGTTTTTCTTTGCTTGTTGTCTGGTGCAGAAGTGGAGCTGCAGCCGCAGGAGCGTCAAGAGACTGCTCCCGACGAGCCACTTGTCCCATCGTCCCCGCCAAGGAGAAGCTCCCCGGTGAGGGAGGATGCTCCGCCAAGGGCGGGTACTCCGCCAAGGGCGATTACCCCGCCAAGGGCGAGCACCCCGACAAGGGAGGGCACCCCGCCAAGGGAAGGCGCCAGCAGCCCTCGGCCGGCGGGGGCCACTACTACGCCGCCAAGGGAGAACTCCCTGGCGAGGGACCCCTTTATTGAAGAGGCCCGCGCAGGTAAACCCTTGTACTTTCCTTCTTCTGAACTCTTCTTTTTTGGATATTTGCTTGACGATTCTTCTTTTCTTCTTTTTCTGTTGCTAGATCCGCCTCTCCCGGAGCCGATGGAGACGGAGACCATCGCCGAGGAGGAAGTGCGTGACAATGCTGGCGACGCCACCACTGCTGACGAGCCCGTCGCCGACGAGACCCTCGCGGCCACCGACACGGCAGCTGGGGAGGGGACCGGCGACCACCCTGACGGCCCCGAGGCCGCAGGAGCGCCGGACGCTGCACCGGCCGTCGACCCCTCCGCCGCCGTGACCGGGCCGGGTATCTATCTGGAGGCCGCCAACGGGGTCTTCATCCAAGTCCTGTGGGCGTCCTCGTCAAGGGAACCCATGGAGGGTGAGAGCTTCGATGGAGAAGTCCTCGCCTCCGCCGGGCTGAAGGTTGTCGACGCGCCCGGCAGCAGCAGTGAGCCCGAAGAGGAGCAGCTCCTGCGCTGGCTTCTGGCCTTGTACCGAGCCAGGCAGGCCAAGCTGGAGTTCCGAGAGGCTCTGGCCGCCAAGGCCAACATCGACTTGGAGAAACGCGCCGTGGAGCTCCGCGCCGCCAACCAAGCGGCCCTCCGGAACTTGGCGGAGGAGTGCGAGGAGCTCGCCGAAGCACACCAGGCGTTCATCCTCGAGAAGGCCGAGGTTGAGGAGCAGCATCGAATGGCCGCCGAGGATCTGGCTCGGCAGGAAGGAGCGCTGAACCAGCGGAAGGTCGACCTCGATAGCCACGAGGACGACCTTACCGCGCGCGAGCAGTCCATTGGCGGGGCTCTGCAGGAGGCGAGGGACGCCACTGCTGGCGCAGAGACCGCCAAGAGGGACCTGGAGGCGAAGGTGGCGCAGTTGGAGCTTGATCTGAAGACGAGCGAGGAGAAGGTTGCCGCGCTCAAACTTGAAAGGGAGAAGGACGCCCACAGGCACTCGGAGCTGCAGGTCCAACTCTCCGAGAAGGGCAAAGAGCTCAACGACGCCAAGGACTCCATCACAGACTTGGAGCTGAAATTGTCCACTCTTACTGAGTCGCTTGACGGGGCCCGGGACAGGGAGTCTAAGTTGAAGGACGATCTTCGGGTTGAAAGGGCGCTGCTAGACAGTGCTGCTCTGTCGCAGAACAACTTCCAGCGGGCGGTGGAGCAGTGGACCGAGGAGCTCGTCGCCTCTGCCGCCAACATCGACAAGGAGATGGTGGCGCTGAGGGCGGAGCACCTCGTGTACTCCCCCGACGAGAGCCTCCCCCACAGCGCCAAGCTGAGCTTGTTCTTCAGGGGAGTGGCGCCGGCCCTCGCGCAGCTACGGGAGAGGGTCCCCATTCAGCTGGCTAATGAGGCGCGCCGGCTTTGCATGGGTACCTTGGAGCGGGTGTTGACGAAGATCGTCTACCGCAACCCCGGGATTAATCTCGAGAACGTCCTCCGGACCTTGCCGCCCGAAGTTGACCTGGAAGCGTTGAAGGCACGAGTTGCCCACATCGTGGCCAAGGCGGGCAAGATCAAGAGGGTTGACGGAGACCGTGTAGATTAGGCTCCCTTCTTTCTGCTTCCCTTGCCGTTGTCGATTAAGTCATGGATAGTAGTTGGTTAGAACAGCGGCAAGTTATCTTATAATATAACTTTATTTTGGATAGTAAATGCAGTGTTATCTCTCTTGCTTGATCCCTTCACTTTGTATGCTTTCCACCTTACGCTTTTAGGGAACTTGCCGGCAAAGGGACCCTTGCCGCGAGCGCTGAGTGCGGGACTCTTAGCAGCCTGCTGGCAATGCCCTCGCCGGCAAGAAACCTTGCCGCAGCTAGTCGCAGCACACTTAGGTTGCTGAGCGAACTCGGAAACGAAATAAGGGCGCGACACTTGTCGCAGCTCACTTAAGCCGTTGAGCGTGCTTGAAGCAAGGTAAGGGCGCGGCTAGCCACGGGTAGGTTCCTCCGCGCACAGGTTTTCCATACAAAGTGTGGTCGTTCAAGGAAGATAACTAAGAATTTTAAAATTTTGAATGCTCAAACTTCGGCAACTTAGCTTTTGTATTCCGTCTGCTTCTCGGCAAGGCTTTCCTTCCTTGAACAGCACTTGGTCCATACCACTGTCTCATTCCCCCCCGGCAAACTTGTGCGCGAGGAACACTCCTTCTGCTTGAGAGAAAAAAGGAGGAGGGGAGGAAACACAGATATGGAGCCTTGCGGCCTATTGTCGCTTACCGGGATCGTGTGCTGCACAAAATGTCAGATAATACATGCAATGAAAGCAAGAATGCATGGAACGACAAGATGTGCGAAACAAAAGTTTTACTGATGCACGGGGTCTGCGCCCGGCTTTGTACAAAGGTTTACATGCAACAGCGGCAAGACTTGTACAAAAGGTGGTTGCCGGAGCGGGTCACGGCAACCGCGCCTCATGGGTGAAACTTGCGAAGATGCTCAATGTTCCAGGAGTTGCTCACCGGTAAGCCTTCTTCGGTCTCAAGGCGGACAGCGCCGGGCCTTGTGACTTGTCTCACCCGATAAGGGCCTTCCCACTTCGGCGTTAACTTGTTGGAGTTCTTGGCGGACTGAACGCGCCAAAGAACAAGCTCGCCTTCCTCGAGGCTCCTGGCCTTGACCTTGCGGCTATGATAGCGACGCAAGGCTTGCTGGTATCGAGCAGCTCGTACAGCAGCCTGGAGACGGTCCTCCTCGAGGAGCAGTGCATCATCTTGCCGCAGCTGCTCTTGCTCGAGCTCATCGTAAGCGAGTACTCGAGGAGACCCGTATACGAGTTCTGTGGGGAGAACTGCCTCTGCTCCATAGACAAGAGCAAAGGGTGTCTGTCCGGTGGCTCAATTTGGTGTCATCCTGATTGACCAAAGGGCCGCCGGCAACTCCTCGATCCAGTTTCTTCCGCACTTGTGCAGCCTGTCGAAGGTCCTTGTCTTGAGTCCGAGCAGCACTTCAGCATTTGCCCTCTCCGCTTGACCATTGCTTCTCGGGTGAGCAACAGAAGCGAAGCAGACCTTGGTGCCAAGGTCTTGGACGTATTGCATCAAGGTGCGACTTGTGAACTGTGTGCCGTTGTCGGTGATGATCCTGTTAGGGATTCCGAAACGGCAAACGATCGATCTGAAGAACCTGACTGCTGACTGTGCGGTCACCTTTCTCACTGGTTCCACTTCCGGCCACTTTGTGAACTTGTCGATAGCAACGTACAAGTACTCAAAGCCCCCGACGGCGCGGGGAAAGGGGCCGAGGATGTCGAGCCCCCAGACCGAAAAGGGCCAGGACAAAGGGATCGTCTGGAGAGCTTGAGCTGGCTGGTGTATTTGCTTGGCATGGAACTGGCACGCTTCACACTTGGTTACTTGTGCAGTTGCATCTTGGAGGGCTTCTGGCCAAAAGAAAACTTGTCGGAACGCCTTCCCGGCAAGTGCTCTTGCGCCAATGTGGTGTCCACATATGCCTCCGTGGATCTCTGCCAACAGCTTCTGTCCATCTTCCCGGGAAATGCACTTCAATCTGACACCATTGAGTCTTCTTCTGTACAGTTCATTGCCGACGAACTGGTACATACTTGACTGCCTGGTTATCCTCTCTATCTCTTCTGGTTCTTCGGGAAGTTCTCCGGTTTGAAGGAAGCGGACAATTTGCTGTGCCCAGGTTGGAGCTTGAGGCTCAACAACAAGGACTAAAGGCATCAGTGCTGCTGCGGGAACGTCAGCTTCCACGGCAGGAACCTACGGCTCTGCCGGAGCTGAGCGTTCCCCGGCAAGCCTGCCGGGGCAAGACTTGTCGGGAATGCCTGCTTCAACTGTATGAACCCTAGGGTCCACAGGAGCAGACTGTTCCTCAGCAACTTGGTCGTAGATCATGGGGACCTTGGCGGCGGCTTCAGGAAGATCCGCCGGCAAGTAGTCACCGGAGACCAACTTTCTCTTCTTGTTCTGCCCAACTGATGGTGTAACGGATGGTTGAGTTAACTTGAGCAGGAAGGTCCCCGGTTCCACAGGTAACTTCATTGCAGCACACTTTGAGAGGCCATCTGCGATATCATTTTGAGCTCTTGGAACGTGCTCCATCTGCAGGCCTTCAAAGTGTTCTTCAAGCTTCCTCACTTCATCGACATAAGCTTCCATCAAAGGGCTCTGGTAGCTCTTGTTTACTTGTCGGACCACCAACTGTGAATCTCCCCGCACAATTAGCTTATTGATCCCAAGTTCGGCTGCAACTCTGAGGCCGACAAGCAAACCTTCATACTCTGCAGTATTGTTTGTCGCTTGCTCCTTGGGAAAGTGCATTTGAACAACGTACTTGAGGTGCTCCCCGGTGGGTGCTACGAGTAACACACCAGCACCGGCGCTTTACAGCGAGAAGGCACCATCGAAGTACATTATCCATTCCTTGCTTGCTTCCTTGACGGGGATGCTTGTCTCTGGAACTTCTTCGTCTGGTGTTGGCGTCCATTCCACTATGAACTCTGCCAAAGCTCTGCTCTGTATAGTTGATGTGCTTTCAAACTTAAGACCAAAGCTTGACAGCTCCAGTGCCCACTCGACAATCCTACCCGTTGCTTCTGGGTTTTGCAATATCCTCTTTAGTGGAAAGTGAGTGACCACTGTTATCTCATGTGCTTGGAAGTAATGGCGCAGCTTTCTCGAGGCCATGAGGAGGCCGAAAAGCAGCTTCTGCACCCCATAGTATCTTGATCTAGCCCCTGCAAGAGGGAACTTACAAAATAAACTGGGCGCTCCACCATCTTCTTTCGCACTTCTCCTTGTTCCTGCGCAGACTCGTCCTTGTCGGGTTGAGAGCTTGTCGGGGAAGCCCCCTGCTTGTCGCTGGATGTGCTTGCCGGGGTTGTGGGCTCCTCATCTGCCTCCCTCTCTGCTACCAACGCAGCACTAACCACTTGATTGGTTGCTGCTAAGTACAGCAGCAACTTCTCTTGCGGCTTAGGTGCGACAAGTATAGGAGTGGAGGACAGGTATCCTTTCAAGTCCTGCAGCGCTGCCTCCGCTTCCGGAGTCCATTTCATTGGACCTGCCTTTTTCAAGATTTTGAAGAAAGGCAGGGCTCGTTCTGCAGACTTTCAAATGAACCTGCTGAGGGCAGCCACACAACCAGCAAGTCTCCGTACATCCTTGACGGGCTTCGGGGCTTCGATCTGCTCAATGGCCTTGATCTTGTCGGGATTGGCTTCAATCCCCCTCTGTGACACGAAGAACCCGAGGAGCTTGCCGGAGGGGACTCCGAAGACGCACTTCTCGGGGTTCAGCTTGAGTTTTATCGTGCGCAGATTTGCAAAAGTCTCATCCAGGTCTTGGATCAGGGTATCCTTGTCCTTGCTCTTGACCACTATATCATCCATGTAGGCTTCTACATTCCTGTGTATCTGTGGCTCAAAAGCATTGTGGACCACCCTTGCAAATGTTGAGCCCACATTCTTCAATCCAAAGGGCATGCATATGAAACAGTAAGTGCCACACGGAGTAATGAATGCGGTCTTCTCTTCATCTTCCTCAGCCATGAATATCTGATGGTATCCAGAGTATGCATCAAGGAATGAAAGCAACTCACACCCAGCCGTGGAGTCAACGATCTGGTCGATGCGTGGCAAGGGAAATGGATCCTTGGGACAAGCTTTATTCACATCAGTGAAGTCTATACAAAGCCTCCACTTCCCATTAGCTTTGCGCACGACAACTGGATTTGCCAACCACGTAGGATGAAGTACACCTCTAACAAGGCCTGCTGCTTCCAACTTCTTGATCTCTTCGGCAATAAACTCTTGGCGCTCCACCGCTTGCTTCCTGACCTTCTGCTTGACGGGCCGCGCGTGAGGACAAACAACAAGCTTGTGCTCAATTACCTTCCTGGGAACGCCGGGGATGTCAGACGGTTGCCATGCAAACACGTCGACATTCGCCCGCAGGAAGGCAACGAGCGTGCTTTCCTATTTGGGGTCGAGCGTAGCACTGATGGTGAAGGTACCACCAGTGCCGTCCTCCTTGGCGGACATCTTCTTGGTTGCGGGTGGAGCTGCCATTCCTTTCTTGCACTTGCCGATGGAGCTCGATGGTGCGTCCTCGACGGCAGCACAGCACTCCGAAGAGGTGCGTTTGCCGGAGTGGACCCCAGGGCTCTTGTCGGATTTGGTCTTGGTCTTCCCCCCGGGAGCTTGAGCGGCAAGTGTCTTGCTGTCTGCCGCGGCTACTGCATCCCGGTAGATCTTGTCGGCGCAAATAAGCGCGTCCTTCTTGTCGTCGGGGACAGAGATGACGCTTATTGGCCCTGGCATCTTGAGCATGTTGTATGCATAGTGAGAGGCTGCCATGAACTTGGCGAGCGCTGGGCGGCCGAGTATTCCATTGTATGGCAACGGAATATCGACGACGTCGAAGGTGATCCTCTCCGTCCTGAAGTTTAGCTCTCCGCCAAAGGTCACCGGCAGTGTGATCTTCCCCTTTGGCTTGCTCCTTCCCGGGTTGATTCCTTGGAAAGTTCCGGTTTCTTCGAGCTCGCTGTCGGGGATCTGCAGTTTCCGGATTACAGCAGAGGAGATCAAGTTTAGGCCGGCCCCGCCGTCAACCAGCATCTTGGTGACCTTGAGGTTGCGGATGGTTGGTGAAACCAACATCGGCAAGCTCCCGACCGCAGTGGTGCGGTCAGGGTGGTCCTCAAGGTCGAAGATGATGGGCGTGCTGGACCACTTCAGTAGTTTGCGCGACTCGACGGGTGGCTCTGCCGCATTCACTTCCCGCACCTATTGCTTGAGTTGGCGGTGGGAAGTGTGCAGAGAGGCACCTCCATCGACGCACAGAACTTCTGTGGCCTTCTTGAACTCCTGCTCACTATTGTCTCCGTCGTCCATGTCCTCGTCGTCGTCTTCGTCTTCATCCTTGTCGCGGCCCCGGGGAGGTCTATCTCCTTGCCGCTATTTGGCCTTGCCGCGGCGCCCTCCCCGGCCGTTGAATGGCCGCTTCTTGCCGGACTCACCTCCGCCTCCCTGGGCCTTCTCCTTGTCGCGTCGCTCGTATTCAGCCTTCTGCTGCTCTACGAGGTATTCGACCCTCTTGCAGTTCTGGAGATCGTGGCCCTTGGTGCGGTGGATCTTGCAGTACTGCTTGTCGGAGCCGTCCTTCTTGTCGGCGGCGGCTACAGTGGCAGGCTCCTTGCCGGAGCCACCAGCCTGAGTTTTCTTGTCGCCGGCCTCCTTGCCGGACTTCTCCACAACCAGTACTTCCTTGTTCTTCTTCTTCTTGTTGTTCCGCCGCCGGTTTTTCCTTGCCGGGGCGGCATCCTCGTTGTCCGTTCCCCCCGCTCCAGTATCCTCTCCGGGGAGTCTCCTCCCTTCTTCAGCGCGCGCACACTTGTCAGCTAAAGCGTAAAGCTCGCTGACGTCCCGGATCTTGGTCATCGCCATCTCCTCCCTCATCCGGCGGTTATGCACGTTCTGGTGGAACGCGTTGATAACCGCGGCAGGGTGGACATCCGGAATGTTGTGCTGAACGCGGCTGAATCTCTGGATGTACTTTCGCAGGGACTCTCCCTCCTTCTGGGCAAGAATGTGGAGATCGCTCTCCTGGCCGTGGGGTTTGTGGCCGCCCGTGAAGGCGCCGACAAACTGGTGGCACAAATCGGCCCAAGAAGAGATGGAGTTCTCCGGCAAGTGCATAAGCCAAGATCTAACGTTTGGCTTAAGCACGAGCGGGAAGTAGTTCGCCAGAATCCTCTCGTCGCGTCCCCCGGCAGCCTGCACCGCAATGGTGTAGATGCTGAGGAACTCCAAGCGATGGGTCTTGCCGTCGTACTTCTCGGGTACGTCGGGCTTGAAGTTCTTCATGCTGGGCCATTGGACTTGCCGCAGCTCTCGGGTGAACGCAGGGCAACCTGCCGCATACGGCAAGTCGCCTGGTTCATCGGGCGCGTGCAAGTCGACAGCAGTCCCAGCGCGCTGGTCGGACTGTCGCCGTGCTTCTCTTCGACGCTCGATGCGAGTTCAAGCGTCCTCTTGTCGCGTGTCGTCGAGGACTTGGCGCTGATCGCGGCGAGCTCGTGGATCCGACGACGCCGTGGAGTCGTCGTCGACGTTGATCTGGCGAGCTGGCGATTTTTGCTTCTGCGGCGGGGAGTGCACGGTAGTTGCACCCCCGGGGGTCTTGTCTCCATCGGCCTTCGCTTGGCTGACTTGCCGCGGCCGTGATGTTGCCGGTTGCTGCGGCGTTTCGTTGTTGGCGAAGGCGATGAGGCTCTGGATTGTAGCCCTCCAGTCTTCGGCCTTGTCCGCCGCTGGAGGGAAATCGAGGAGCAGCTGAGCCCTAGCTAGAGCTTCTGCTGGAGAGGAGGGAAGCGGTGGCAAGCGGTGCGAGGAGCGAGATATGCTCGGACTTCTAACAGCGTTAGAAGGAGCAGGTTCTCGCCCCGGCGACCGCGCCTTGCTCGTGCCGGCGCGCTGGCCTTGAGCGTCCCGTGACCCGCCAGCTTGGCTACGTCCCAGCAAGCGTATGGTACCTCCGGTACCACGCCGCTGCTGGTCCGGCACCTCCTGAGAGGGGCGCGGAGCATGCACGGACATCGAGGTCTTGGAGTGGGCCCGGTCGTCTGTCTTGTCCTTGGACTTGGCGGCGCCGTGAGTGTCCTCGCCGGCGTCCACCCTTCCGCCAGTGTCTACCCCACCAATCGTTGGTTCTGGTGGTGGTGGGATCGATGCGGACGGGCCTCCTACCTCCGAAGCCTTCTTCTTCGGTAGCATGCTGATGTAGTCGATGAGATTGATGAAGCTGGTGAAGTTGCTGAAGATTGCGCCCGCGTGAGCGCCGGATCAGGTTCGCACAACCTCGACGCCCCCTACCTGGCGCGCGAAAGATGTCGGGGAAACTGGTCGCCCACGAACACCTGTGGGACCGGAGCCCCTTTTCGGTCCGGCAAGGGAGCGGAGGGAGCGCGAAGAGCAGATCGAGGGGCGCACGCGAGCAGTTTACCCAGGTTCGGGCCGCACGGATGCGTAAAACCCTACTCCTGCCTTGGTTGTATTGAGTTCTTGAGCTCGGGAGCTTGAAGATCTACAGTATTAGCTACACCGAGCGTGGGAGTGAACAAGTTTTTGGAATCCAACCCACTCTACGTTGTGCATGGGCCTCCTTTTATAGCTCAAAGGGGTCACCGACAGGTGTCAACGTAGATGAGGGTAAAAGTGTAAAATTGGTGGTAGATGGAACAGTGCATAAACAGTGTATGCACAGTGGTCTATACCTAACCCTGACGGTGGGGGACAAGGGCATTGAAAGCCCGTCGCCGTCACCCCAAAAGCGTCCGCCCGGGCGTCTCCGTTCGCCACGATGGTGGCCTCGTCACCGTGGCTCGCCACCGTGTACCCCAGGCTGCACAGCCATCTGCCACGTGCCCCTGGAAGGGCCCCAGGGCGACACGCGGACAGATGAGCTGGAGCGCGGGCACACAGTGAAAGCTTCCCCCGGCAAGCACCTTGCCGGGGTTGCTCTCTTGCCGGGCCCGGAAGCTTGTCGCTCCTCGGGTCCCGCCGGGGCGCGTGATGCGCCACGATATGTCTTCTGAGGTGCTGTTTTCTGGTCTTCCTGGCAAGCTCCTCTTGCCAGGGTCCTGTGAAAATAGAGTGGTCTTGTGCTTGGAGCAGCCCTCCCGGCAAGCTCCTCTTGCCGGGGCCTTGTTCTTCTGACTTGTATACTTTGTTCTTGAATGGCTTCAAGGGAACTAGAGCGGGCTTTGGCGGGCACGTGGTGAGCCCGACCACGGGACGCTGCTACTGCCCGTGCACAAGTCGGGATACTAAGGTACCCCTACTTTAGTACACCGACACAAGGTATTACAATCTGATTTTTATTGGCCTACTCTTTTTAAAGATGCTCGTAAGTTTGTCGTTTCTTGTGATGAATGTCAAAGAATTGTTAATATTAGTAGACGTCAGGAAATGTCTATGAATTATTCACTTGTTATTTAACCATTTGATGTTTGGGGTTTTGATTTCATCGGACCGTTTCCATCCTCTAATGGGTATACACATATTCTAGTTGGTGTTGATTACATTACTAAATGAGTATAAGCTATTCCAACTAGTAGTGCTGATCATAACACCACTATTAAAATACTTAAAGAAGTTATTTTCCTGAGGTTTGGTGTCCTTGGATATTTAATGATTGATGGTGGTTCACTCTTTATTCATGGTTATTTTCGTAAATTGCTTGCTAAATATGATGTTAACCATAGAATTGCATCTCCATATCATCCTCAGTCTGGTGGTCAAGTAGAATTAAGCAATAGAGAGATAAAATTTATCTTGCAAAAAACTGTTAATAGATCTAAGATGAATTGGTCTCAAAAACTTGATGATGCATTATGGGCTTATAGAACTGCTTACAAAAATCATATGGCTATGTCTCCGTATAAAATGGTTTATGGAAAAGCATGTCACTTACCTCTTGAACTAGAACACAAAGCTTATTAGGCAATTAAAGAGTTAAACTATGATTTTAAATTTGCTGGTGAAAAGAGGTTATTTGACATTAGCTCACTTGATGAATGGAGAACCCAAGCCTATGAAAATGCCAAGCTATTTAAAGAAAAAGTTAAAAGGTGGAATGACAAAAGAATACAAAAGCGGGACTTAAATGTAGGTGACCAAGTTTCGCTATACAATTCTCGTTAAAGATTTTTTGAAGGAAAGCTTCTCTCTAAATGGGAAGGACCTTACATTATCAAGGAAGTTTATCGCTCCGGTGCCATCAAAAATAACAACGCCACAGGCAACAACCCGAGAGTGGTAAACGGGCAAAGAATCAAACATTATATCTCAGGTACTCCCATAAATAATGAAACCAATGTTATTGATACCATAACACCGGAGAAGTACATAAGGGAAACTTTCCAGCACGTTCCAGGAGCCTGAAAAGGAAAAAGTATGTGGTACGGTAAGTAAACCGAATCCAAACACTTTCCAAAGTCATTTTCTATCTGTTTTGGAATATTTAAAAAATTAGGAAAATAAAAAGTAGTCTAAAAAGTGCACGAGGAGGCGACAAGCCGTGGGGGCGCGCCCTACCCACCTGGGCGTGTAGGACGCGCCTCCCAGGCTTGTGGGCACCATGTGTGCCCTCCGGACTCCGTTTTCTCCCAGAATACGTGTTATGCACAATAAAAATTCATTATATAATCTCCCTAATGTTTTGATCACCGTATTACGGCAATATCCTCTATTCTTGTTTCGAGCTATTTTTTTGACAGATCTAGATCACCATGACGTCCCCAATCGCTTCCAAGGACAAGTTCTATGAGAAGGTCATCAACCCCTACCTCTCGGACGTGATGAAACACCCTCAAACCATGGAGCTGCACGAGGGGGTCACATACGGGATGTTCAAGGACCCAGGAGGACCGGAAGTGTGGAGGCCAGCCTTGAAGCGTTGGAGCAGGAGCTTTTCAAGTGTCAAGGGATAGTGGAACGCGGACTCAACGCCAACCAGATGATGATCGCGGAATTTACCCGTGACCACAAGATGGACACCAAAGATGTTGGGAAGGCCATCCTCAAGCTTCATGAGAAGAATGATCATCTCCAAGCACAGATCTATGACCTGCAAAACTAAAATAGTGAGTATGAGTATAGATTTAAGAGGATGAGTTTGACTGCAGATTTCAGAATTTCGGAGACACGTTCATCTTTCTACGATGGCGAACCTATGCCCTAGAAGATGGAGTACAAGCCTCCGACATCATCATCAACATCATCATCACTACCACCAAAGAAGGAGACTTGAGTACACGGGTATGGGCACTCCCCTTGGTTTGTGCCAAGCTTGGGGGTGGTGCCCCGGTATCGTATCAACATCACAACTTTATCGTTTATCTTAGTTCGATCCTTTTGGTTATATCTTGATCTCATAGAATAAAAGTTTTAGTATGATTTAGTCTTTGAGTTTTTCTTTTGATCTATCTATATAATCGAGTCCAATAGTTATATAATAAAGGGTAGTTTTGAGTTGAGGGTTTTGATAATAAAGAAAAGAAAAGGAAGAGACAAAACAAAAAGATAGTATATAATAATCTTATGGATAGTGATGACTTTACATAAAAAAAGTATGCTACATGAAACTTGTTGAGAGTTGACAAACATAGTTTTGGTCATTGTTGCAATTAATAGGGAGTAATAAAGAAAGAGAGGTCTCACATATAAATATACTATCTTGGACGTCTTTTGTGATTGTGAGCACTCATTAAAATATTATATGCTAAGAAGGTGATGTTGGACAAGGAAGACAACGTAGTGTGTTATGCGCCTTTATATCCAAATAGAGAATATATTGTCATAGATCCTCCAACATATTGTTCTTGCCTTTCCTCTCATGCTAGCCAAAAACTTCCTACACCTAGTAGAGATACTACTTGTGAATCAAAAATCCTTCAACCCAGTTTTGCCTTGAGAGTCCACTATACCTACCTACGGATTGAGTAAGATTCTTCAAGTTGTCATCCGTGCAAGCAATAAAAATTTCTCTTTAGATATGTGTTGCCTATTAGTGTAAGGAAAGCAAACTTTGTACGATCTTGTGATGGGGAAGAAATAAAAGCGACAGACTTCATAATAAAGGTCTCAATCACAAGTGGCCGTACAAAGTGACCTTCCTTTGCATTAAGATTTAGTGCAACCAACTAAAAACCGCATGGCAAGCTCTACTTCCCTCTATGCAGGGCCTATCATTTATTGTAATCTCTGCCTTAATATCAGAGTCAAGGTGATCTTCACCTTTCCTTTTTACTTTTATCCTTTGGAAAGCAGAATATGTTGGAGCTAGATCTAGATATATATACCCACGCAGATGTAGAGGACCATGAACCATTATTGTTGACATTACCCTTGAGGTAAATTGTTGGGAGGCGAAATTATAAGCCCTGATCTTTCTTTGTGTTTGATTGAAGCTTTTATTTCAATAGTATCGCGTGTGTTAACAATTATTAAAGACTAAGAGATGGTTGAGTATGTGAAACTTGCTATACAAAGCTCTTACATTGACTCTTTCCGATGTTATGATTGCTTCAATGACTGAGACCATAGTTTGTTAGTATTGAATAAGGTTTGTAGTTCATAGTTTACATTGTGAATGAGATATCACTTTGATATAAGAAATTATATGACAATATATTGCTGTTCTAAAGATGATCATGATGCCCTCATGTCCGTATTTTATTTTATCGACACCTCTATCTCTAAACATGTGGTCATGGTTACCGATTTTGTTTTTCGCTTGAGGACAAACGAGGTCTAAGCTTGAGGGAGTTGATACGTCCATTTTGCATCATGCTTTTATGTTGATATTTATTGCATTATGGGTATTATTTCACATTATGGTACAATACATATGCCTTTTCTCTCTTATTTTGCAAGATTTACATGAAGAGGGAGAATGCCGTCAGGTGGAATTCTGGACCGGAAAGGAGCAAACCTGAGTGGCCTATTCTACACAACTCCAAAAGTCATGAAAATCATCGGAGATTTATTTTGGAAATATAAAAATACTGGGCGAAGAAAATCCAGAGGGGGACCACCAGGTGGCCACAAGCCTGGGGGCGCCCTCAGGGCTTGTGGGCCCTTTGGCAGGTCTGCGATGCCCATGTTCTGCTATATGGAGGGTTATGACCTGGAAAAAATCAGGAGAGAACTTTTGGACGAAGCACCACCGTCTTGAGGTTGAACTTGGGTAGAACCAAAATAGGGCTCCAGTGGAGCTGTTCTGCCAGGGAAACTTCTCTCCGGAAGTGGGAAATCAAAGCCATCGTCATCACCAATGATCCTCTCATCGAGGGATGGTCAATCTTCATGAACATATTCACCAACACCATCTCCTCTCAAACCCTAGTTCATCTCTTGTATTCAATCTTTGCCTGAAAATCTCAGATTGGTGCCGGTAGGTTGCTAGTAGTGTTGATTACTCCTTGAAGTTGATGCTAGTTGGTTTATTTGGTGGAAGATCATATGTTCAGATCCTTGATGCTATTAAATAATGATCTTATTATGAACATGAATATGCTTTGTGAGTAGTTATGTTTGTTCCCGAGGAAATGGAGAAGTCTTGTTATAAGTAATCATGTGAATTTGGTATCCGTTCGATATTTTGATGAGATGTATGTTGTCTTTCCTCTAGTGGTGTTATGTGAACATCGACTACATGACACTTCACCATTATATGGGCCTAGGGGAAGGAATTGGGAAGTAATAAGTAGATGATGTGTTGCTAGAGTGACAGAAGCTTAAACCCTAGTTTATGCGTTGCTTCGTAACGGGCCATTCTGGATCCATATGTTTCATGCTATGGTTAGATTTATCTTAATTCTTCTTTCATAGTTGCGGATTCTTGCGATAGGGGTTAATCATAAGTGGGAGGCTTGTCTAAGTAAGGACAACACCCAAGCACCGGTCCACCCACATATCAAATTATCAAAGTAATGAACGTGAATCATATGAGCATGACGAAAACTACCTTGACAATAATTCCCATGTGTCCTCTAGAGCACTTTGCTTTATATAAGAGTTTGTCCAGGCTTGTTCTTTTCTTCAAAAAGGATTGGGCCACCTTGCTGCACCTTAGTTACACTTGTTACTTGTTACCCGTTATGAATTCTCTTATCACAAAGCTATCTGTTACTGATAATTTCAGTGCTTGTAGATAATGCCTTGCTGAAAATGGCTTGTCATTTGCTTCTGCTCCTAATTGGGTTCGACACTCTTACTTATCGAAAGGACTACGGTAGATCACCTATACTTGTGGGTCATCAGGGGGCGCCGTCCTCATATGTCTGTACCCACAATATTCCCATGATCTGTACTTGGACTCAGCGTAGAACATCAAGAAAAAGGATTACACGCACATAAAGAGTGTTCTCGATAGTGCCATATTAACCTTCAGCTTGTCTGGCAGACATATCAAGGTGCAAAATTACAGGAAGAACAGGCTGGGTTTCGGCCATAAGACTGACTTCTGCTGTATCCAGCAACCGTACACCAGTAAGGCTGATGGATTCGACCTCATGCATCACATGATCGATTATAGAAAAGGGATAATCAACGCCTTCGCATGTCAGCTACTTCCAGCGATGCCGAGATTGTCAACTAGGCCACAAGCATAGGAAGGACACCGGATCATCGGATCTGAGCTAAGTTTTATCACGTATGGTGTGAACTTGCCCAAGTGATCATGAAGGAGGTCCTCAAACTGACAGGGATGTTCTACCATGGATGTCAGGGGGATGAGCCCAGAGCAGGCAACAGAGCCCAGATCTTTTTCAAAACAACGGGGCTCACTTCGCCCCTCAAACCGGTTTGCACTAAGCCGAGTTCCGCAACCCGTCCAATACCGCTACCCGGCCAAGACCTAAACCCGGCAACAAGTCAGCGCTCGTCCCCTCCAAGCGCACGGCGGGGAAGAGCCCCATGACAGACCGCGCGTGGCTACAGTACCCCACCTACCCCCACTGACCAGGCGCAAAATGGCTGCAGTGCGCATCCATCCCGTCAGCATGTATAGATGGCGACAGGGCGTCCCAACACTGTAGCTGATCAGGCTTGCCCACTCCACGGTGTACGGTAGTCCGAGGCACAGTGTTTCCCGGAGAACCCGACATACCCTGGTACCCGGCGGGCCCCAGCGTCGGCTCCCAGTCATTGGCAACCCGGCCCCACGGCCTTGTATCTTTACCATTATAGCCTTAGGGGGTTGACCTATAAAACCCCCCAGGAGGTCTCCATGTACAGGGGCAATCAACACACACGCGCTCAAGCGATCCTTACTAGAACACACACATATTGATTCCCCAGGAGAGAAGCAGCCTAAGCCCTGGCTTGCCTTCCTTCTTCCCCCAAACAACTCTAGGAGCAACTCTATACTGCTACGTGCACCCATACATAAAACACTCGGCAGGACTACGGGTGTTATCTCTCCGAAGAGCCCCGAACCTGGGTATGTCTTGCGTTCCACGCTTGCTCATGCCAACCCCGCTTTTGGAGCCCACTAGTGCCCTCAAGCCTGTGTAATGCCCAGGATGGGACTATACCTCCTACGTGTCGAGGCACGACTTAAAGGTATAAGCCCATTCTGGAATGATCTCAAGTTCGGTATCTTTGCACATCTCATGTAAAAATAGGGATGAAAAGAGAAAGAGATAGTTGGCTTACACTCGCCACGTCACACAATTCATTACATAGTCAATCATCATTCAAATAACATCACAACCCGACTACGGTGAAGATCCAAATGAAAGATACCAAAAATACATAAAGCCACAGGTTCGAATCGCCCCTAGTAGAAACCACTACTGATCATCGGGATAGTGCACATAGTAACGGCTACGTTCCTCATCGTACTCCCAGTATAGCTCTATGCCGTCACCTGAGTAGTTCACCATGGTACCTGCATCTGGTGTGGTGTAGAAACTATGAGCCACGGAGGACTCAGCAATCCCGTTCCCGGGTAACTGAACTATCTAAGCCTTGGGTGTGGAACAAGGCTGAAGAAAAAATAAAAGGCTGCAGCTGCACTAGCACTAGCTTACATGATAAGAGCGAGAAGAGAAGTGCCACGAGCGATAAAGTGATCACGAAGTGATCCTAACTAAAACACGTCAATCATAACCCCACCGTGTTCACTTCCCGAACCCCTTTCGGAAAATGACCATCACGGTACTCACGCTGGTAGTGTGTTCTGAACATGGTGTCAAGCTTTCTACAACCGGATATTAACAAATTCCCATCTGCCACATAACCGCGGGCACGGCTTTTGAAAGTTCAAAACCCTGCAGGGGTGTTCCAACTTAGCCCATTACAAGCCCACGATCCGCGGAGTCGCAACTCCAAGGTGGGAAGGCCCGAGTATTCTCGAAATTTCGTGCTCAAGATATCCCGACTATGGTAAAACTAATCCAGCAAGACCTCCCGACGTGCCGACACCCTGACAGTAGCCGCGCGCATCTAGTCTCAGGCCACGACTGGATGAGCACTACGTACAGATACCGAAGACCCCAGCAAGCGGTGGCACTGCAAGTGGCTCTAGTTTGGACCAACACTCAAATCGAGCACTGGCCCAGGGGGTTGATTAATTAATCCTCGGTTTAATTACTCCCTCGGCAAGTTTTTAGTTGTTAGGCAAATGGAGTACCAATGTCGGGCCTCGCTGGAAGAGTTTTAGCGCTAAGCGGGTTATCGAGGGGGTCCCATAACCCCAACCATGTGAGGAACGCAAAATCAAGGAACATAACACCGGTTTATACGGTTCCTAGGGCGGCATGAGTGGAACAAATCACCAAGCAATAGGCATAGCCTTTCACACATTGCCAATATATAGATGACTTCATTTAAGAGTTTATATAGTGTGATATCCCAACAAGCTTCAACATGAAGCAAGAATCTTCAAATCTTCTCCTGCAACTAGCAATGCTATAAGAGGGGCTGAGCGAAGCCTACGTAGCCAATCAAAGGTTTGCATAGGTTGGGTGGTTAGACAGATTCATGGTTACAATAGGAGGCTGACAGACAAAACACGGGCATCGAGGCAATAAGCTAAAGAGCGAGACTTCTAGCAATAGGCAAAGATAGTAATGATATATGGGTCAGGTCGTCTTGCCTGTCGAGTCGTCGATGGGATCGTAAGACGGCTCCTCGTTCTCAACCTCGGTAGTAACCTCGTTCTCGTACTTGGTCTCGGCTTCCGGCTCTACTCAACACAAGAACACACGAGGCACAAAATCAAACAAGGTGCAATGCGCAAACTACAGGATGCATGGCTAATGCACTAAGGAAGCACTGCAGATGCACTTAGGATGCACAACATGACAACTTAGGAAGCACAGAGAAACAGCACAAGAAACATGACAATATACTCAAGCAAGTAGGATGCAAGACAAGTCTATTTAGGATGCAAAACATGGCAAGGTAAGAAGCAGGTTTAAATGAGGCCAGAAACTACTTAAGACAAATCCGGTAAGTCCTCATAAGCATAGTTTGAAATTATTCCAGAACTGAACAAACCTTAAGTTAAAGTTGTTAAACAGCAATTTAACATGCACCATGACAATCTACACGAAATTCAAGTCAAGTTTCATATAAAGTTTGTTTAAAACAGAGCTACGGTCTAGAAGATATGATCAAAACAAGATAAGCATGGCAACGGTGCAAGAAGCACCCAAACATCAAGAAAATATACTCCAAACATGTTAACAAGATGATATTATGAATCTACATGCAAAATCACACAAGTTTCATGTAGGGCACGCTCAAAACGGAGCAACGGACTAAAAGATACACCCGAAACAAGAAAACAATGTAAACCTGAAATTAACAGCCACATAGCAACTTGGAAGCAAGAAATATATACTCTACAGCACTCAAACATGGTGACAAGAAGCATGGACATGAAGTAGACATATCCTACAGCAAACAACTCCATTGGAGCAACTCCATAGGAGGCATGGATCAATAGCAGCAAGCTACAACATTTTGAACATGACAATAAAAACCTGACAGCAATATTTTATAGCAACTTGGGAGCAAGAATTAAATATGCTACAGCAACCCAAATGAGCATGTGAGGGCATGGATGGATAGACAACAACATATACAACAAGGAATGATCAATGGCCACCCCAAAACTAACAAGGATTTTCCTAGAAAAACAAGCAAACATAGCATCAGGATATTACAGATTCCAGACTTAGTGAAATTTCACTAAGTGTTAAAACAGTAACATTATCATGGCATGTTTGTGAGCATGTTTAAGTCACCTCAAAGCATATCATGGCAAATGGTTTGCACCTCAGCAAAGAGCACATGATGGGGAATCCAAAACATATGAGCATGTGGCATGGGGACAAACACAACAATAGCAACGAGCTCCTCAACTAGGCATCTCGTTACAAGTTACAAAACCTAACAGCCACATGCACTTTTGCACAAAGATAAACATGGCAATATGAACTCTAACATGCAAGCTAAAGCAACCAACATGTAGAGCATCTCATGATGAACATTTGGACATATCATTTGCTTCATTTGGATAAACATGCACCAAGTTATCACATCTCAAACATGGCATGAAAATAACTAGTAGCAGCAGTTTATATCATGTAGCACTCTTGTCATGATGATTAAGACATCTAGATGGACTCAAACATGCATGACACAATGGAACAAAACATAGTACACATCACCACGATCATTTTGACATATTATATGCACAAAACGGACAAGCACAGAAAAAGTTATCATCGTCACAAAAATGCATCAGACAACAAAAATAAACAACAAAAGACTTAGTAAAAAACAAGGGGTCAACCTCCAGTCAACGCGGCCGCGGGCCGGGTCAACGGGCGAAGCGGGTCCGCGGGTGTGGATCGGGACCTGTTAGTGAAGGAAATATGCCCTAGAGGCAATAATAAAGATGTTATTTGTATTTCCTTATATCATGATAAATGTCTTTTATTCATGCTAGAATTGTATTAACCGGAAACTTAGTACATGTGTGGATACATAGACAAAACAGTATGTCCCTAGTATGCCTCTACTAGACTAGCTCATTGATTAAAGATGGTTATGTTTCCTAACCATAGACATGAGTTGTCATTTGATCAATGGCATCACATCATTAGGAGAATGATGTGATGGACAAGACCCATCTGTTAGCATAGCACTATGATCGTTTAGTTTTACTGCTATTGCTTTCTTCATGACTTATACATGTTCCTATGACTATGAGATTATGCAACTCCCGAATACCGTAGGAACACCTTGTGTGCTATCAAACGTCACAACGTAACTGGGTGATCATAAAGATGCTCTACAGGTGTCTCCGAAAGTATTCGTGGTGTTGGCATAGATCAAGATTAGGATTTGTCACTCCGAGTGTCGGAGAGGTATCTCTGGGCCCTCTCGGTAACACACATCACAATAAGCCTTGCAAGCAAAAGACTAATGAGTTAGTCACGAGATGATGTGTTACGGAACGAGTAAAGAGACTTGCCGGTAACGAGATTGAACTAGGTATAGAGATACCGACGATCGAATCTCGGGCAAGTAACATACCGTTTGACAAAAGGAACAACGTATGTTGTTATGCGGTTCTGACCGATAAAAGATCTTCGTAGAATATGTAGGAGCCTATATGAACATCCAGGTTCCGCTATTGGTTATTGACCAGAGATGAGTCTCGGTCATGTCTACATAGTTCTCGAACCCGTAGGGTCCGCACGCTTAACGTTTGATGACGATCGGTATTATGAGTTTATGAGTATTGATGTAGCGAAGGTAGTTCGGAGTCCCGGATGAGATCACGGACATGACGAGGAGTCTCGGAATGTCCGAGAGATAAAGATTGATATATTGGACGACTATATTCGGACACCGGAAGTGTTCCGGAAAAGTTTCGGATTTATCGGGATTGCCGGAGGGGGTTACCGGAACCCCCTACGAGAGGGGATGGTCCATAGTGGGCCTAAAGGGAAATAGCGAGGCAGCCCATAGGGCTGGCCGGCGCCCCCACCTAGGGTTCCTAGTTGGACTAGGATTGGGGGGGCGCCACCTCTCCTATTCTTTCCCCCCTTCCTTCTTTTGGTGAATCCTACTAGGAATAGGATTGCAATCCTATTCCTAGTAGGAGTCCACTCCCTAGCCGCACCAGGAAGGGTCGGCCAGCCTCCCCCCTTGCTCCTTTATATACGGGGGCAGGGGGGCACCCAAAGACACACAAGTTGAATTGTTTTAGCCGTGTGCGGTGCCCCCCTCCACAGAATCACACCTCGGTCATACCGTCGCGGAGCTTAGGCGAAGCCCTGCGCCGGTGAACACATCATATCCGTCACCACGCCGTCGTGCTGACGAAACTCTCCCGTGAAGCTCAACTGGATCAAGAGCTCGTGGGACGTCATCAAGCTGAACGTGTGCTGAACGCGGAGGTGCCGTACGTTCGGTGCTTGATCGGTTGGATCGCGAAGAAGTTCGACAACATCAACCGCGTCATTTGACGCTTCCGCTCCCGGTCTACGAGGGTACGTAGACACACTCTTCCCTCTCGTTGCTCTACATCTGGTAGATAGATCTTGCGTGATCGTAGGAAAATTTTAAAATACTACGTTCCCCAACAGTGGCATCATGAGCCAGGTCTATGCGTAGATGATATGCACGAGTAGAACACAATGAGTTGTGGGCGATACTAGTCATACTGCTTACCAGCATGTCATACTTTGCTTCGGCGGTATTGTGAGATGAAGCGGCCCGGACCGACATTACGCGTACGCTTACGCGAGACTGGTTTCACCGTTACGAGCACTCGTTGCTTAAAGGTGACTGGCGGGTGTCTGTCTCTCTCACTTTAGCTGAATCAAGTGTGGCTACGCCCGGTCCTTGTGAAGGTTAAAACAGCACATACTTGACGAAACATCGTTGTGGTTTTGTATGCGTAGGTAAGAACGGTTCTTGCTAAAGCCCGTAGCAGCCACGTAAAACTTCCAACAACAGAGTAGAGGACGTCTAACTTGTTTTTGCAGGGCATGTTGTGATGTGATATGGTCAAGACATGATGAGTTATACGGTTTTGTATGAGATGATCATGTTTTGTAAAGTTATCGGCAACTGGCAGGAGCCATATGGTTGTCGCTTTATTGTATGAAATGCAATCGCCATGTAATTGCTTTACTTTATCACTAAGCGGTAGCGATAATTGAGGAAGCAATAGTTGGCGAGACGACAACGATGCTACGATGGAGATCAAGGTGTCGCGCCGGTGACGAAGGTGATCATGACGGTGCTTTGGAGATAGAGATCAAAAGCACAAGATGATGATGGCCATATCATGTCACATATTTTGATTGCATGTGATGTTTATCTTATTATGCTTCTTATTTTGCTTAGAACGACGGTAGCATTATAAGATGATCCCTTACTAAATTTCAAGGTATAAGTGTTCTCCCTGAGTATGCACCATTGCGAAAGTTCATCGTGCCGAGACACCACGTGATGATCGGGTGTGATAAGCTCTACGTTCAAATACAACGGGTGTAAGCCAGTTTTGCACACGCAGAATACTCGGGTTAAACTTGACGAGCCTAGCATATGCAGATATGGCCTCGGAACACTGGAGACCGAAAGGTCGAGCGTGAATCATATAGTAGATATGATCAACATAAGATGTTCACCATTGAAACTACTCCATCTCACGTGATGATCAGACATGGTTTAGTTGATTTGGATCACGTGATCATTTAGATGACCGGAGGGATGTCTATCTAAGTGGGAGTTCTTTAGTAATATGATTAATTGAACTTTAATTTATCATGAACTTAGTCCTGGTAGTATTAGCATATCTATGTTGTAGATCAATAGCTCGCGATGTTGCTCCATGTTTATTTTTTCCTAGAGAAAACCAAGTTGAAAGATGTTAGTAGCAATGATGCGGAATTGTTCCGTGATCTAAGGATTATCCTCATTGCTGCACAGAAGAATTATGTCCTTGATGCACCACTAGGTGACAGACCTATTGCAGGAGCAGATGTAGACGTTATGAACGTTTTGACAAAAGCTCGATATGATGACTACTTGATAGTTTAGTGCACCATGCTTTACGGCTTATAACCGGGACTTCAAAAACGTTTTGAAACGCCACGGAGCATATGAGATGTTCCAAGAGTTGAAATTAGTATTTCATACTCATGCCCGTGTCGAGAGGTATAAGACCTCTGACAGTACTTTGCCTACAAGATGGAGGAGAATAGCTCAACCAGTGAGCATGTGCTCAGATTGTCTGGGTAGTACAATTTCTTGAATCAAGTGGGGGTTAATCTTCCAGATAAAATACTAATTGACAAAGTTCTCTAGACACTATCACCAAGTTAGTAGAACTTCGTGATGAACTATAATATGCAAGGGATGACGAAAGTAATTCCCGAGCTCTTCACGATGCTGAAATCGGCGAAGGTAGAAATCAAGAAAGAGCATCAAATGTTGATGGTTAACCAGACCACTTGTTTCAAGTAAAGGGCAAAGGGATAGAAGGGGAACTTCAAGAAGAATGACAAGCAAGTTGTCACTCCCGTGAAGAAACCCAAAGCTAAACTCAAGCCTGAAACTAAGTGCTTCTACTGCAAAGGAAATGATCACTAGAAGTGGAACTGCCCTAGATATTTGGCGGATAAGAAGGATGGCAAAGTGAACAAAGGTATATTTGATATACAGATTATTGATGTGTATTTTACTAGTGTTCATAGCAACCCCTCGGTATTTGATATTGGTTCAGTTGCTAAAGAGTAGTAACTCGAAATGGGAGTTGCATAATGAACAGAAACTAGTTAAAGGATGAAGTGACGATGTGTATTGGAAGTAGTTCCAAGATTGATATGATCATCATCGCACACTCCCTATACTTTCGGGATTAGTGTTGAACCTAAATAAATGTTATTTGGTGTTTGTGTTGAGCATGAATATGATTTGATCATGTTTATTGCAATACGGTTATTCATGTAAGTTAGAGAATAATTGTTGTTCTGTTTACATGAATAAAACCTTCTATGGTCATACACCCAATGAAAATGGTTTGTTGGATCTCGATCGTGTGATACACATATTCATAATATTGAAGCCAAAAGATGCAAGGTTAATAATGATAGTGCAACTTATTTGTGGCACTGCCGTTTAGGTCATATTGGTGTAAAACGCATGAAGAAACTCCATAATGATGGACTTTTGGAATCACTTGATTATGAATCACTTGGTGCTTGTGAACCATGCCTCATGGGCAAGATGACTAAAACTCCGTTCTCCGGAACTATGGAGCGAGCAACAAATTTGTTGGAAATCATACATACTGATGTATGTGGACCAATGAGTGTTGAAGCACGCGGCGGGTATCGTTATTTTCCGACCTTCACTAATGATTTAAGCAGATATGGGTATATCTACTTAATGAAACACAAGTCTGAAACATTTGAAAAGTTCAAAGAATTTCAGAGTGAAGTAGAGAATCATCGGAACAAGAAAATAAAGTTTCTACGATCTGATCGTGGAGGAGAATATTTGAGTTACGAGTTTGGTCTTCATTTGAAACAATGTGGAATAGTTTCACAACTCACGCCACCCGGAACACCACAGCGTAATGGTGTGTCCGAACGTCGTAACCGTACTTTATTAGATATGGTACGATCTATGATGTCTCTTACCGATTTACCACTATCGTTCTGGGGTTATGCTTTAGAGACAGCTGCATTCACGTTAAATAGGGCACCATCTAAATCCGTTGATACGACACCTTATGAACTATGGTTTGGCAAGAAACCAAAGTTGTCGTTTCTTAAAGTTTGGGGCTGCGATGCTTATGTGAAAACACTTCAACCTGATAAGCTCGAACCCAAGTCGGAAAAATGTGTCTTCATAGGATACCCAGAAGAGACTGTTGGGTACACCTTCTATCACAGATCCGAAGGCAAAATATTCGTTGCTAAGAACGGATCCTTTCTAGAAAAAGAGTTTCTCTCGAAAGAAGTGAGTGGGAGGAAAGTAGAACTTGATGAGGTAATTGTACCTTCTCCCAGATTGGAAAGTAGTACATCACAGGAAATTATTCCAGTGATTCCTACACCAATTAGTGAGGAAGTTAATGATAATGATCATGAAACTTCGGATCAAGTTTCTGCTGAATGTCGTAGATCAACCAGAGTACGTTCCGCACCAGAGTGGTACGGCAACCCAGTTCTGGAAATCATGTTACTAGACCATGATGAACCTACGAACTATGAGGAAGCGATGATGAGCCCAGATTCCGCAAAATGGCTTGAAGCCATGAAATCTGAGATGGGATCCATGTATGAGAACAAAGTGTGGACTTTGGTTGACTTGCCCGATGATCGGCAAGCCATCGAAAACAAATGGATCTTCAAGAGGAAGACCGACGCAGACGGTAATATTACTGTTTACAAAGCTCGACTTGTTGCGAAAGGTTTTTTACAAGTTCAAAGAGTTGACTACGATGAGACTTTCTCACCTGTAGCGATGCTTAAGTCTGTCCGAATCATGTTAGCAATTGCCGCATTTTATGATTATGAAATCTGGCAAATGGATGTCAAAACTGCATTCCTGAATGGATATCTCAAAGAAGAGTTGTATATGATGCAACCAGAAGGTTTTGTCGATCCAAAAGGTGCTAACAAAGTATGCAAACTCCAGCGATCCATCTATGGACTGGTACAAGCATCTCAGAGTTGGAATATACGCTTTGATGAGGTGATCAAAGCATATGGTTTTATACAGACTTTTGGAGAAAGCCTGTATTTACAAGAAGTGAGTGGGAGCACTACAACCTTTCTGATAAGTATATGTGAATGACATATTGTCGATCGGAAATGATGTAGAATTTTCTGGAAAGCATAAAAGAGTGTTTGAAAGGAGTTTTTCAAAGAAAGACCTTGGTGAAGCTGCTTACATATTGGGCATCAAGATCTATAGAGATAGATCAAAACGCTTGATAAGACTTTCGATAAGTACATACCTTGATAAGATTTTGAAGTAGTTCAAAATGGATCAGTCAAAGAAGGAGTTCTTGCCTGACTTGTAAGGTGTGAAGTTGAGTAAGACTCAAAGCCAGACCACGGCAGAAAATATGGAGAGAATGAAAGTCATTCCCTATGCCTCAGCCATAGGTTCTATAAAGTATGCCATGCTGTGTAACAAACATGTTGTGTACCTTGCCATGAGTTTGTCAAGAGGGTACAATAGTGATCCATGAGTAGATCACTGTACAGCGGTCAAAATTATCCTTAGTAACTGGATGACTAAGGAAATGTTTCTCGATTATGGAGGTGATAAAGAGTTCGTCGTAAAGGGTTACGCCGATGCAAGCTTTGACACTAAATCCAGATGACTCTAAGTATCAATCTGGATGCGTATTGAAAGTGGAAGCAATTAGCTAGAGTAGCTCTATGCAGAGCATTGTAGACATAGAAATTTGCAAAATACATACGGATCTGAATGTGACAGACCCGTTGACTAAACTTCTCTCACAAGCAAAACATGATCACACCTTATTACTCTTGGGTATTAATCACATAGCGATGTGAACTAGATTACTGACTCTAGTCAACCCTTTGGGTATTGGTCACATGGAGATGTGAACTATGGGTGTTATTCACATAACGATGTGAACTATCGGTATTAAATCACATGGCGATGTGAGCTAGATTATTGACTCTAGTTCAAGTGGGAGACTGAAGGAAATATGCCCTAGAGGCAATAATAAAGATGTTATTTGTATTTCCTTATATCATGATAAATGTCTTTCATTCATGCTAGAATTGTATTAACCGGAAACTTAGTACATGTGTGGATACATAGACAAAACAGTATGTCCCTAGTATGCCTCTACTAGACTAGCTCATTGATCAAAGATGGTTATGTTTCCTAACCATAGACATGAGTTGTCATTTGATCAACGGGATCACATCATTAGGAGAATGATGTGATGGACAAGACCCATCCGTTAGCATAGCACTATGATCGTTTAGTTTTACTGCTATTGCTTTCTTCATGACTTATACATGTTCCTATGACTATGAGATTATGCAACTCCCGAATACCGTAGGAACACCTTGTGTGCTATCAAACATCACAACGTAACTGGGTGATCATAAAGATGCTCTACAGGTGTCTCCGAATGTATTCGTGGTGTTGGCATAGATCAAGATTAGGATTTGTCACTCCGAGTGTCGGAGAGGTATCTCTGGGCCCTCTCGGTAACACACATCACAATAAGCCTTGCAAGCAAAAGACTAATGAGTTAGTCACGAGATGATGTGTTACGGAACGAGTAAAGAGACTTGCTGGTAACGAGATTGAACTAGGTATAGAGATACCGACGATCGAATCTCGGGCAAGTAACATACCGTTTGACAAAAGGAACAACGTATGTTGTTATGCGGTTCTGACCGATAAAAGATCTTCGTAGAATATGTAGGAGCCTATATGAACATCCAGGTTCCGCTATTGGTTATTGACCGGAGATGAGTCTCGGTCATGTCTACATAGTTCTCGAACCCGTAGGGTCCGCACGCTTAACGTTTGATGACGATCGGTATTATGAGTTTATGAGTATTGATGTAGCGAAGGTAGTTCGGAGTCCCGGATGAGATCACGGACATGACGAGGAGTCTCGGAATGTCCGAGAGATAAAGATTGATATATTGGACGACTATATTCGGACACCGGAAGTGTTCCGGAAAAGTTTCGGATTTATCGGGATTGCCGGAGGGGGTTACCGGAACCCCCTACGAGAGGGGATGGTCCATAGTGGGCCTAAAGGGAAATAGCGAGGCAGCCCATAGGGCTGGCCGGCGCCCCCACCTAGGGTTCCTAGTTGGACTAGGATTGGGGGGGCGCCACCTCTCCTATTCTTTTCCCCCTTCCTTCTTTTGGTGAATCCTACTAGGAATAGGATTGCAATCCTATTCCTAGTAGGAGTCCACTCCCTAGCCGCACCAGGAAGGGCCGGCCGGCCTCCCCCCCCCTTGCTCCTTTATATACGGGGGCAGGGGGGCACCCAAAGACACACAAGTTGAATTGTTTTAGCCGTGTGCGGTGCCCCCCTCCACAGAATCACACCTCGATCATACCGTCGCGGAGCTTAGGCGAAGCCCTGCGCCGGTGAACACATCATATCCGTCACCACGCCGTCGTGCTGACGAAACTCTCCCGTGAAGCTCAACTGGACCAAGAGCTCGTGGGACGTCATCAAGCTGAACGTGTGCTGAACGCGGAGGTGCCGTACGTTCGGTGCTTGATCGGTTGGATCGCGAAGAAGTTCGACAACATCAACCGCGTCATTTGACGCTTCCGCTCCCGGTCTACGAGGGTATGTAGACACACTCTTCCCTCTCGTTGCTATACATCTGGTAGATAGATCTTGCGTGATCGTAGGAAAATTTTAAAATACTACGTTCCCCAACAGTTAGGGCTCCCGCTGGATCGGGATCGCTCGATCGGATCGAAGGCCGGCGGCGGTTGCTCGTACCTCCGGCGAGGCGGCCAGGCCGGAGGAGTCCTCGGGCGGCGCCGGCGGCAAGGGACCGGCGGGGCAGGGAGTCCTCGGCCGGCGGCGAGGTGCTTGACGGGCGGCGGCTCGAAGGGAGCCCGGCGGAGGCTGTTCGCCGGGGCGGCGGCGGCTGACGGCGCCCTCCGGCGGCGGGGCGCGGCTGGCGTCGGGCGCCCGGCGCGGAGGCGGAGGCGGAGGGGCGCGCGGGGCGCGGCCCGGAGGGTGGCGGCGGCGGGCCCGCGGCGGGCCGTGCGGGCTGGCGCGGTGGGGCGGCGGCGGCTGCCATGTGTCACACACGGATAGGCCGAGGGGGCGGCACGGACTGTCCGGCCCGGGTCGGACACGTCCGCCCAGCTCGGACTCCGAGGCAGGGCTGGAGGAGGAAGAAGACTAGGGTTTTTGGATGAAAATTGAGGGGTGGACGTTTTTATAGGCACAAGGAGCTAGGAGACTCCAAATGGGGAGCGGTTTTCAGCCACGCGATCACAATTCAACGACCGAGATGATGGGAAGGGTTGTGCTGGGTTGGTGGGCTGTTGTGGAGGGGATCTTGGGCCTCAAAGAGGAGATACTTTTAGCCCACTAGGTTAACCATTGGAGTACTAAACGAACTCCAAACGCGACGAAACTTGACAGGCGGCCTACACGTATCAAAACAACATCGTACGACAAGTCTCACGTCATTCCGGAAATGTTACACGGCCACACACGAAAGAAGGACTCGGGGATGCCACGTGCACGTGTGAGAGCGTCGGAACTCGAAACGGACAACGGGAAGAGACGAGTGGGACCGGATGCAAACGACAACACAAATGCAATGCAATGCACATGACAACATGACATGAATGAAATGCACACACGCACACGACAAAACAACGAAACCCGAAAAGAAAGAAGAACCCAGAACGGAAATGATGAAGCCAAAGTTCATATATTGCCATATAGGGAAAGTGTTACATCCGGTGCATTCCCTATCTTTAGCCATCCCTTGGAATATGTCATGCGCCCACCACGACAGTTGGCACCCACCATGGGGCTGTCCGAGGTCCCGGCCGGAAGCATGTTCGAGACGGGGCCCGTCGTCGTTTTTGGCGAATGCGTCGAGTGCTGCTCATCCCCCAAGCCCGTCGCGCTCGCAGCCAACGTCATCGACGCCTTCTTCGCCTCCTTCTCCGTGTTGCGCATCTCCAATGCGCCCGCGGCCAACGAGTATCCCAGCGAGGTGTTCGACGTCTTCGAGTCCCCGTTCCCCCTCGGCGACGGAGACACTGCCGAGGCAGGAGATCACTACGTATGGGTGGAGGTGTTCGTCACCCGCGCTAGCTCCACCTCATCCAACGCTGCCAAGAAGGTTGTCGCAGCCAAGGCCACAACGGGGCGTGTTGATCCGCCCGACCCGCTGCGCGCCATGCTATAGAACCTCAGCATCACCATCAGCATCGACGCCGACGCCTCCCAGGAAAGGGCACAACTCGACGAGGAGTGTGTGCGCCTGCTGGACCAGGGCACATCGCTCGCCGCCGTGCAGCGCCAGCTGGAATCCACTCAACGCGAGCGTAACGCTGCGTACAGCTTTACGCCGGCCGCAACCGAACCCAGCCGGTTTGACAAAGTGCGTACCCAAGGAGGAGCCCTCGGGCACACATTAGGCGTGATCCCCCCATCTATGACACCCCGGTCAAGAACATGCGTCCCGCGAAGGCAGACGCAGAGGGACTGGAGCTCCTTCAGGGCGACGAGCTGCTAGAGTGGTAGCAGCGTGGCCGGGATCTCCTCGCCATGGCCAACGTGCATCAGAAGCTCCTTGATGAGAAAGAGAGGGGGAAGCGCCACGACAACCCTGCCACGTCTGGCTCGCGCCGCTCAAAAGACCAGGACGCGCTCCGGGACACCCTCTAGGCGTCCTCCCCGCATGACGAAGAGGCCCAGTCCGCGAGGTCCCCCGGCGAACTCAAGCTACAAGGGGCAGCGTCGAGCTAGGGATGCCGGCTCCCGATGACGGACGACAGCAGGATGCCCCCTCAACCCCGACAAGACCGGCCATCCCCAGTCGGTCCGGCTACCCATGGCCCGGCCGCAAGCCGGCTAGGTCCGCACGCCATCGACGGCGCCGACGCTCGCCATCGCCTAGACGGCTCGGCCTCTCCCTCCAGCTCGAAGAAGATAACGTAGTCGGATCGGCTTGTTTTGGCCCGCGCATCCGGGACGAGCCCTTCCACAAAGGATTCACGCTCCCCAGCGATACCCCCAAGTACAACGGCACCGTCAAGCCAAAGGACTGCCTCATCGACTACATCACCGCCATCGGCATCGCGGGCGGCAACCGCCGCCTTGCCGTATGGTATGCTCCGCTCATGCTCCAGGGATCGGCTCGCACGTGGTTGAACGGCATGCCAGCCGTCAACATCAATGCGTGGGTCAATTTCGAGCAAGCATTCACCCACATGTCCAGTTAGACGCTGCCAGTAAGGTGATACTAGCGTCAGCCGGCAGCCGAGAGCAGCCGCTAGGAGAACCACCAGCAGAACAACAAGCGCAAGGCC
>LR738713.1:498856802-498945045 GCA_902687465.1 Secale cereale
AACAACCGCCAAGTCGCCACGACCGAGCAAGCACCACCCGACGACCAAGGCGGCAACCGGCGTCAGCATACGGACAAGACCGCTTGGCAACCTGCCATGAGCTTTGAGCAGATGATCGAAGCCCCTTGCAAGCACCACAGTGGCGCAAAGTCGTCCACGCACATGCTCCGGCAATGCGCCATCACCAAGCGCATCATGAGGGTCAACATCCCGCCACCTCCAGCTCTGGCTCCGGACTAGGGGTAGCCGGCTCCACCTCCTCCTCCCCCGCCTCCTGCAAACGGCGCAATGCGTGATGACGTATTCCCCAACCAGAACGTGAGCTACGTCGTCTTCACCAGCCTTGGCGACGACGAGCACAATGACCGCCTGCTCCGCCAAAAGGTGAACACCGTCATCCCAGCCAAGCCAGACTACATGCACTGGTCGGATTGTCTGGTCACCTAGAGCCGGGAGATGTTGGGAAACATAGCATGCAATTTCAAAAATTTCCTACGCTCACGCAAGATCTATCTAGGAGATGCATAGCAACGAGTGGGGGAGAGCATCTTCATACCCTTGAAGATTGCTAAGCGGAAGCATTTATCAGCGCGGTTGATGTAGTCATACACCTTCACAATCCGTCCCGATCAAGTACCGAACATACGACACCTCCGCGTTCAGCACACGTTCATCTCGATGAGGTCCTCGCCTTCTTGATCTAGCAAGATGGGCGAAGTAGTAGATTAGTTTCGGCAGCACGATAGTGTGGTGATGGATGGCGGTGAAGAACAATCTCTGCAGGGCTTCGCCAAGCACTACAGAAACTAGACGCGGGAGAAACTAGACGGACGGGCTTGCCGGCACATGGTTTGGTGAATCTTGATGTGTATCTGGTGCTAGCCCTGCCCCTCTATTTATATGTTGAGCCCTAGGGTCGAAACTTAGAGTAAAAGCCTCCTCAAAGTCGGTTTTGCCCAAAAGGCAAGAGTCCCACTCGGACTCCAGGACCAAACGCCGCAATCCTTGGCATCTGGCCCAGATTGGCCCCCTGGCCTCCGCAAAACTCCTTTTACACAGACTTAATGCCACGTGGGCCTGACCCCTTAGCTTAACCATATCATCCTATATATAAATCTTTACCTCCGGACCATTCTGGAGCTCCTCGTCATATCCATGATCTCATCTGGGACTCCGAACAACATTCGGTCACCATCATGCATAACTCATATAATACTATATCGTCAACGAACGTTAAGCGTGCAGACCCTACGGGTTCGAGAACTATGTAGACATGATAGAGACACCTCTCTGGTCAATAACCAATAGAGGAACCTGGATGGACACATTGCACTAGTACATGTCGGTGCTATACAAACAGTTTTTAACCCCTTTCCGTGATGGCATTTGGAACTGTCGCCTAGTGAGTGTGGGCGATAGGGGGGTCCTTCCCACACGACCCAGAAATTGTCGGGGATAGGCACTCTTGGGACACCAAATGAGCTCGTGTGCGATCGAGTGAGGCATCGAAACCCAACCATTTCCGTAGGTATGTACATCCCACATGGTGAATCCCAGAAAACATTTCCGTAGGTATGTAGATCACACACGGTGAATCCCAGAAAGACATTTCCGTAGATATGTATATCACACACAGTCAATCCAAGGAATAAGTTTCCGTTCTTATGTACATCCCACATGGTCAATCCAGGGAAAATGTTTCCATTCGTATGTATATCACACACAGTCAATCCAAAGAGTACGTTTCCATTCTTATGTACAACCCACATAGTCAATCCAGGGAAAACGTTTCCGTTCGTATGTACATCCCACACAGTTTTATGTGCAGTCTCGTGTGTCAAAGGTGTAACTATCACACACGCTCTGCCTTGGTTATCTGTTTGCTTTTATCAACTACATCACACAAAATTTGATGAAAAAAACTGTGTGGCATTGGGCTATCCATCAGAAGCGCTTTTACTGCTAGAACCATTTGCAAAGTTCGATGACTCATGTTGCAGGTTTATTAGTTTACAGTTCATAATTCCAGTATTACACAAATTCACATTTCATATCGAACAGTTGTTTGTCAATTTCATACCAGGCACATAAATATATTATAACAGTAGAGTATGATAGCTACATGAAAACAACACAGTACAACATATAGCTAGTTCAACTTCATAAGAACAATATTAGAACAATATATTCATTTCCCTAATTGAGATCATCCAGGCTCGTCTTATCCATCTATGCTTGCAGTTCAGTAAGAACCTATTTTGCACGGGCCAACTGGGAAAGTGCCTCCTCCTTTGCCAACACCATCTTAGCAAAGTATGATTTAAAAAATCTGAGCTCATTCTCCACCTTCCACATTTCATCCCGCATCTTCAAATATTCTTCAGTGTTGACGACAGTTTCTCTAAGGCTACGTCTGTTCTCTTCCTCATACATGCTCCAGAGCTTCACTTGGCACATCTTCAAAGACTCTGGCCACTCTTGATCAACCCTCTCCAAGTAAGAACACTTCCCTTCATCCTATAATATTCAAAACTAGATCAGTAACAATTGTAGGGGAAATGGGTTTGTAGGAACACAGAAAATCACCCATGCTTATTTCGAAAAACTAAAGAAACATTTTAATTATGACATATCTTCTCAAAAAGATCAATGTGCAAATGAATTAATTGCTACTGAGACAACAACCAAATTCTGGAACATTAGAAGCTATAATTAACTACAACAACGCTACAAGTTCTTACTCATGAACAATAAATAACAAATTGACCATTTTATGGGGAAGGTAAATATAACTGCAATAGCATAGCGACAGTGTTTGGATGACGGCAAATTGATACTAATAGGTGTGTACATGCACAAATTTAGTAACATAGAACTAATAGCCATAAGGCTGTCCACTGTGTATGCCAAAACTGGTGTAAAGACAATAGCTGCTACATCTCTCACCTCTACCTTGCACTTGCAAGCCGATGCAGCGGAAAAAATCAGGGACCCGAACTCCGGAGCACGTAGTTGCTACCATGCCCAGTTCCTTCATGCCATAAAGATTTGGTATTTTACTGCTTGGCTGCTTGGATATGTGGACCAAAGTTGGATGCACAAACTGTTGAAGTGGTGCCAAATAATTTTCTAATGGCACCGCTGATGAGATGGCAAAATTTTAAGATACTAGGAACAAAGTGTGACACTGTCTTAGGATGCGTTTGGTTGAAGGTGTGGTATGAATGGGTTGGGACCGTGATAGTGTGTGAATCACATCTAACAAATTATTTGCAACAACGAAAGAAGGTCTAACCTTCTCTTCACATGCCAGACACTTCCTCCCACTGTCCATAGATTCAAACGCAACTAGCTTCGCGCATGGAGATTGATGGTGACAACGAGCAGATAGATCTTCAGCCACCCCACTCCATTCGTTGCCACTGATGGTCCTAGAGAGCTACAAGAGGAAGAAATGACTCAAATCGAACGCCGGATAAAAATCCTTTATTCCAATGCATAGCCCGAGAGAGAGGAGAGAGGCATACCTGGGTGGTGAAGGAGTCGTCGCCCGAGGAGGAACCGCTGGAGAGGTCTTTGAAGAAGACCATGGCGACCCCGGCGGTAGGATGCGAGAAGACGACAGCGAGGAAACGACTATAGCTTAGGAAGGAATGAAGGAAAGAGGAAACAGGGGAAATGTGACTTGGGGTCAGGGAGAAAAGGGGGTAGGGAAGGGGGGATGGGGGCAGGGGTAGATATTTTGGCGGTAGGCCAAACATTTGGAAATGTGGAGGGAAACTTTGCGCACGGTGCCGCCGAACCATTCACTTTGAACGATTGTGTGCATCGTAAATGATTATTCTGCTTTACGCCCGTGGGATGAGTTTGATAATTCAAATTTTGGTGGAAATTTCCCCGGGTACGTCATTGCATAATTGAACATCGCTTGCAAATTTGGGCACACAAAAGAGTGTACCGCAGACAGACCACACTTACTGAATCGAGCAATTTTAGTAATTGAACAGAGCCAGTAGACCTAAACATTGCTCTAACAAAAGACCAGCATTAAAAACAAAGCCTAAGTACGCATAATTTTAACAAATCCGCCGCCGCCCCATCCTATGCATCGCCGGTGTGAGATGAGACGTCGATGACTTGTCCTGGCGACATGCCGTCGTTGGTAGACTCCACGTCCCACCTGCTCAAGTCGACCGCGCCCTTGTCCTCGGCGCTGCCCTCAAGGTTGTAGTACTCGTAATAGTGGTCGCGCCAAAGCTCGCGTTGGTACTCCACCGCCGATTCCTCGACGGACAGACTCTTCTCTACCTCAACCTCCGCCACGCGCAACTCCTCCTCCCGACGCTCCTCGATCTCCGCCGCCTCCTGCATCTCCAGCTCCCGCTCGACGACTACATGAGGAAGCAGGTGCTCCATGGCCACCGCCACCTTTTCGGGCGTGGGTTGAATACTGGAGTCTGAGGTGTCCTGGAATATCTTGGTGTGTGCAGCCTCGATCTTGGCATGGATGTCCTCGACCTGGGCCAGGGCGACATCGGTGGCATGAACGGCAACACGAGCGCTCTCGGTGTTTGCATCCGCCATCACAGCAGCTGCTGCTGCTGTCTCGGCTGCTTCAGCTGCCCTGTCGGGTGTCGCAGACGCCCTGTCGGTGGAAGGGTCCACTCTCTATGCGGATGCCGCGGCACTCTCGGCGTAGGCGGCCGCGCTCTCGACGCAGGCGGCGGCGCTCGAGGGAACGCGGCCATCGTACGGGCCTTCATGAAGCGTTTCCACGGCGTCATCTTTGCAAGAAGGGGGTGCGGGAATGGGGATCGGGATTCATGGATTCGGGGGTTGCCGGCACTAGAGCAGACGAGCCAGCGAAGCTTAAGGAGGGAGACTTAAATAGACCCAGATATTTTCATCGCAAACGGTTCCTAGAAAACAATTGTGTCTGATGTTATAGATATTTTTTATTAAAATCTGACCTTTTCTGAAATTGAAAAGCTTGACAAATGAACTATAAAAATGTTGAAAGTTAGCATGGTATCATCATTTCACCCACATAGCACGTGCTAAAAAGTTGAGAGGGTTACGGCAAAAACTGGATGCACTTCTTGTACAAAATGGACAATCTCTTTCGAGGTATCGGGGTTTCGGATGAAAACACATCTGTTACAAAGGGATTTCATTTTTTTGAACTTAATTGTACTCAAGACTTTTTTGTGTTCAAAATGCACCATTCAGAGCAACATCGTCAATTTTTAACCCTTTCTGACTTCATTTGGTGTTTTTCATGCATTTACTAAAAAAATTGAGCTAAATGACCCCGAGACTGAAAGCATTACAAATGAACTCCTAAAAATTTTAAAGTTGGCATGGTATCATCATTTCACCCACATAGCATGTGCTAAAAAGATGAGAGGGTTACGGCAAAAACTGGATGCACTTCATGTACAAAATGCACAATCTCTTTGGAAGTATCAGGGTTTCATACAAAAATTCATCTGTTACAAAGGTATTTCATTTTTTTTGAACTTATTTGAACTCTAGACTTTTTTGTGTTCAAAATGCACCATTCAGAGCCACACCATCAATTTTCAACCCTTTCTGACTTCATTTTGTATTTTTCATGCATTTACTAATTTTTTTGAGCTAAATGACCCCGAACTTGAAAAGCATTACAAATGAACTCCAAAAAAGTTGAAAGTTGGCATGGTATCATCATTTAGCCCACATAGCATGTGCTAAAAAGATGAGAGGGTTACGGCAAAAAATGGATGCACTTCGTGTACAAAATGGACAATCTCTTTCGAAGTATTAGGGTTTCATACGAAAACTCATCTGTTACAAAGGTATTTCATTTTTTTGAACTTATTTGAACTCTAGAATTTTTTTGTTCAAAATGCATCATTCAGAGCGACATCGTCAATTTTCAACCCTTTCTGACTTCATTTGGTATTTTTCATGCATTTACTAATTTTTTTGAGTTAAATGGCCCCGAAATTGAAAAGCATTATAAATGAACTCTGAAAAGGTTGAAAATTGGCATGGTATCATCATTTCGCCCACATAGCATGTGCTAAAAAGATGAGATGGTTACGGAAAAAACTAGATGCACTTCGTGTACAAAATGGACAATCTCTTTCGAAGTATTATGGTTTCATACAAAAACTCATCTGTTACAAAGGTATTTCATTTTTTTGAGCTTATTTGAACTCCAGACTTTTGGCGTGTTCAAAATGCACCATTCAGAGCCACACCATCAATTTTCAACCCTTTCTGTCTTTAGTTGGTATTTTTCATGCATTTACTGGTTTTGTTAAGCTAAATGACGCTAAAATTGAAAAGCACTACAAATGAACTCTAAAAAGGTTGAAAGTTGGCATGGTATCATCATTTCACCCACATAGCACATGCTAAAAACTTGAGATGGTTACGGCAAAAACTGGACCCACTTCGTGTACAAAATGGACTCTCTTTCGAAGTATCAGGGTTTCAGACGATAACTCATCTGTTACAAAGGGATTTCATTTATTTGAACTCCAGACTTTTTGTGTGTTTAAAATGCACCGTTCAAATTCACATCATCAATTTTCACCCCTTTCTGACTTCATTTGGTTTTTTTCATGCATTTATTGATTTTTTTTAAAGCTAAATGACATTGAAATTGAAAAGCATTACAAATGAGCTCTGAAAAGGTTGAAAGTTGGCATGGTATCATCATATGACCCACATAGCATGTGCTAAAAAGATGTGAGGGTTACGGCAAAAGCTGGATCCACTTCTGTAAGTGCATCTAGTGCCCCCTAGTTGGTTTTGGAGTATTGACGACAAACGTGATTGAGGGACTAACGTGTTTGTGAGAATTGCAGGATAACACATGTAATAGTCCCTCACAGATTCGGTTTAACTTCCAGAGATGACCCCTAAAAATGTGTGAAGACATTGAAGACAGTGGTGGTGTGAGAAGATATTCACGTGAAGATAATGACCTATGAAGACATTCATTGAAGACTATAGAATGCGAAGACATAGTTTCTTTCGTAGTTCTTTTTATTCTTTCTTGAGTCATAGGAACCGCCGTACTGTTAAGTGGGATCCAAGTGAACATAGTCGAATGACTGAAGTGATGCTTAACCAAAACACCTATGTCTTCAAGCGAAGACAAATGAGGGCAAATCTTATCTAGAGCTATGTCACATCCCTAGCTTTACCTTGCCCTAGGATAGCACTTGCCTGTTGCATCATGTTTAAATTTCTCATAAACTGGAAATGGGGATGTTCAAACCCTAGCACCCAATGAATTCAACTAGGGTCAAATTAAAATCTTTTTTCAATGAACCCAAAATGCCCTTTGGAAAAGTTCATCATTTTTGGATTGATTAAAAACCTCTGCCAAAAATGTTGCACATATGTCGGTGTACTAAGATAGGGGTAGCTTAGTACCCCAACTTGTGCACGGGCAGTAGCAGCTTCCCATGGCAGGGCTAACCACGTGCTCGCCGGGAACCTTTCTAGTCCCTATGAAGCCATTCAAGAACAAAGTATACAATTCAGAAGATCAAGGCCCCGGCAAGAGGAGCTTGCCGGGAAGGCCGCACCAGGCTCAAGGTTAACATTTTAGCACAAGACCCTGGCAAGAGGAGCTTGCCAGGAAGGCCAAGGAATACGTATCTCAAGAGATGCCTCGGTGCGTCATGCGCCCCGGCAGGACCCGGAGAGCGACAAGCCTCCGGGCCCGGCAAGATCGTGACCCGGGCAAGGTGCTTGCCGGGGAAACCTACGCTGTGTGCCCGTGCTCCAGCTCATCGGCCCACGCGTCGCCCTGGGGCCCTTCCAGGGGCACATGGCAGATGGCTGTGTAGCCTGGGGCACACGGTGGCAAGCCACGGTGACGAGGCTACCGCCGTGTCGAACGGAGAAGCATGGACGGACGCTTTTGGGGTCGACGGCGACGGGCATTTAATGCCCTTGTCCCCCACTATCAAAGTTCGGTGAAGACCACTATTCATACACTGTTCATGCACTATTCCCGCACTGTTACAACTACCACCAAAATTACACTTTTACCCTCCTCTACGTTGACACATGTCGGTGACCCCTTGAGCTATAAAAGGAGGCCCATGCACAACGTAGAGGGGATTCGAAACCTAGACAACTCTCTCGCTCGGTGTAGCTAGTACGGTAGCTCTTCAAGCTCCCGAGCTCAAGAGCTCAATACAATCTAAGCAGGAGTAGGGTTTTACGCGTCCGCGCGGCCCGAACCTGGGTAAACTGCCCGCGTGTGCCCCTCGATCTGCTCTCCGTGCTCCCTCCGCTCCCTTACCGCAACGTAGAAGGGGCTCCGGTCCCATAGGTGCTCGTGGGAGGACAGTTTCCCCCGACATCTTTGGCGCGCCAGGTAGGGGGCGTCGAGGTTGTGCGAACCTAATCCGGCGCTCACGCGGGCGCATTCTTCATCAACCTCTCCAACTTCATCGGCTTCTTCGACAGCATCAACATGCCTCCGAAGAAGAAGGCTTCGAAGGTCGGAGGCCCGTCTGCGTCGATCCCACCGCCACTAGAACCAACGGTTGGTGGAGGAGACGTCGGCGGAAGGGTGGTCGCCGGCGAGGAAACTCACGGCGCCACCAAGTCCAAGGACAAGACCGACGACCGGGCGAACTCTAAAGCCTCGGCGTCGGTACACGCTTCACGTCCCTCTCAGGAGGTGCAAGGCCAGCAGCGCCGTGGTACAGGAGGTACCATACGCTTGCTGGGACAAGGGCAAACTGGAGGATCGCGGGATGCTCAAGGCCATCGTCCTGGTACGAGCAAGGCGCGGTCGCCGGGGCGAGAAACTGCTCCTTCTAACCTTGTTAGAAGTCCGAGCATATCTCGCTCCTCGCACCGCTCGCCGCCGCTCCCCTCCTCTCCAGCAGAAGCTCTAGCAAGAGCACAGCTGCTCCTCGATTTCCCTCCAGCGGCAGATAAAGCCGAGGACTGGAGGGCGACGATCCAGAGCCTCATCGCCTTCGCCAACAACGACACGCCGCAGCAGCCGGCGACATCGCGGCCGCGGCAAGTCGACCAGACGAAGGCCGATGGAGACAAGACCGCCGGGGGTGCAACCACCGTGCACTCCCCGCCGCGGAAGCAGAAGACGCCACCCCGCCGGATCAACGTCGACGACGACTCCACGGCGTCGTCGGATCCGCGGGCTCGTCGTGACCAGCGCCAGGTCCTCGACGACAGGCGGCAAGAGGACGCTCGAACCCACATCGAGCGTCGACGAGAAGCCCGAAGACAATCAGATCAGCGCGCTGGGACCGCTGTCGACACGCACGCGCCCGGTGAACCAGGCGACTTGCCGTACGCGGCAGGTTGCCCTGCGTTCACCCGTGAGCTGCGGCGAGTCCAGTGGTCCAGCATGAAAAACTTCAAGCCTGACGTACCCGAGAAGTACGACGGCAAGACGCACCCCTCGGAGTTCCTCAGCATCTACACCATCGCGATGCAGGCTGCCGGGGGACGTGACGAGAAGATACTGGATAACTACTTCCCGCTAGTGCTTAAGCCAAACGTCCGGTCTTGGCTTATGCACTTGCCGGAGAACTCCATTTCTTCGTGGGCGGATCTGTGCCACCAGTTTGTTGGCGCCTTCACGGGCGGCCACAAACCCCACGGCCAAGAGAGCGATCTCCACATCCTAGCCCAGAAGGAGGGAGAATCCCTGCGCAAGTACATCCAGAGGTTCAGCCGCGTGCAACACAACATTCCCGACATACACCCTGCCGCGGTTATCAGCGCGTTCCACCTGAACGTGCGTAACCGCCGCATGAGGGAAGAGATGGCCATGACCAAGATCCGGGATGTCAGCGAGCTCTACGCTCTGGCTGACAAGTGCGCGCGCGCCGAAGAGGGGAGGAGACTCCCCGGAGATGATGCTGGCGCAGGAGGAAGCGACAGCGAGGATGCCGCCCCGACAAGGAAGAGCCGGCGGCGGAACAACAGAAAGAAGAAGAGCAAGGAGGTGCTGGTCATCGAGCAGTCCGGCAAGGAGGCTCCCGCCAACACGGCACAGGCTGGCGGTTGCGGCAAGGAGCCCGCACCTGTAGCGGCAGCCGACAAGCAGGACGGCTCCGACAAGCAGTACTGCAAGATCCACCGCACCAAGGGCCACGATCTTCAGAACTGCAAATGAGTCGAGTACCTCGTAGAACAGCAGAAGGCTGAATACGAGCGTCGCGACAAGGAGAAGGCCCAAGGAGGCGGAGGAGAACCAAGCAAGAAGCGGTCGTTCAATGGCCGGGGAGGACGCCGCGGCAAGGCCAAGCACCGGCAAGGTGATAGACCTCCCCGGGGCCGCGACAAGGATGAGGAAGAAGACGACGACGACGACATGGAAGAAGGAGACAACAGCGAGCAGGAGTTCCAGAAGGCCACAGAAGTTCTGTGTGTCGGCGGAGGCGCCTCTCTGCACACTTTCCACCGCCAACTCAAGCAGTGGGTGCGAGAAGTGAACGCAGCTAAGCCGCCCGTTGAGTCACGCAGGCTGCTGAAGTGGTCCGGCACGCCCATCATCTTCGACCTTGAGGACCACCCTGATCGCACCACTGCGGTCGGGTGCTTGCCGATGTTGGTCTCACCAACTGTCCGCAACCTCAAGGTCACCAAGATGTTGGTTGACGGCGGGGCCGGCCTGAACTTGATCTCCTCGGCTGTGATCAAGAAACTACAGATCCCGGACGGCGAGCTCAAAGAAACCGGGTCGTTCCAGGGGATCAACCCGGGAAGGAGCAAGCCGAAGGGGAAGATTACGCTGCCAGTGTCCTTTGGCGGGGAGCTTAACTTCAGGATGGAGAGGATAACCTTTGACGTGGTCGATATCCCATTGCCATACAATGGGATACTTGGACGTCCTGCCCTCGCCAAGTTCATGGCAGCTTCCCACTATGCCTACAACATACTCAAGATGCCGGGGCCGATAAGCGTCATCTCTGTCCCTGGCGACAAGAAAGACGCGCTTATTTGCGCCGACAAGATTTACCGGGATGCAGCAGCCGCAGCAGAAAGCAACACACTTGCCGCTGAAGCTCCCGGGGGGAAGACCAAGGCCAAGTCCGGCAAGAGCTCTGGGGCCCACTCCGGCAAACGCACCTCCTCGGAGTGCTGCGCTGCCGTCGAGGACGCACCATCGAGCTCCACCGGCAAGTGCAAGAAAGGGATGGCAGCTCCACCGGCAACCAAGAAGGTGTCCGCCAAGGAGGACGGCACTAGTGGTACCTTCACCATCGGTGCTACACTCGACCACAAATAGGAAAGCGCGCTCATTGCCTTCCTGCGGGCGAATGTCGATGTGTTTGCGTGGAAACCATCTGACATCCCCGGCGTTCCCAGGAAGGTAATTGAGCACAAGCTTGCTGTTTGTCCTCATGCGCGGCCCGTCAAGCAGAAGGCCAGGAAGCAAGCCGTGGAGCGCCAAGAATTCATCGCCGAAGAGATAAAGAAATTGGAAGCAGCAGGCCTGGTTAGAGGCGTGATCCATCCTACGTGGTTAGCAAATGCAGTTGTCGTACGCAAGGCCAATGGGAAGTGGAGACTTTGTATAGACTTCACTGATGTGAATAAAGCATGTCCCAAGGATCAATTTCCCTTGCCGCATATTGACCAGATTGTTGACTCCACCGCCGGATGTGAGCTGCTTTCCTTCCTTGATGCATACTCAGGTTACCACCAGATATTCATGGCCAAGGAAGATGAAGAGAAGACTGCATTCATTACTCCATGTGGCACATATTGCTTCATACGCATGCCCTTTGGATTGAAGAATGCAGGCTCAACATTTGCAAGGGTGGTGCACACTGCTTTTGAACCACAGATACACAGAAATGTAGAAGCCTACATGGACGATATAGTGGTCAAGAGTAAGAGCAAGGATACCCTGATCCAAGACTTGGAAGAAACATTTGCGAACCTGCGCAAGATACAGCTCAAGTTGAACCCCGAGAAGTGCGTCTTCGGAGTCCCCTCCGGCAAGCTTCTCGGGTTCTTTGTGTCCCAGAGGGGGATTGAAGCCAATCCTGACAAGATAAAAGCCATCGAGCAGATTGAAGCCCCGAAGCGCGTCAAGGACGTAAGGAGACTTGCTGGTTGTGTGGCTGCCCTCAGCAGGTTCATTTCAAAGTCTGCAGAACGCGCCCTGCCTTTCTTTAAAATCTTGAAAAAGGCAGGTCCTATGAAATGGACTCCGGAAGCGGAGGCAGCGTTGCAAGACTTGAAAGGATACCTGTCCTCTACTCCAATACTTGTCGCACCTAGACCACAAGAGAAGTTGCTGCTGTACCTAGCGGCAACCAATCAAGTGGTTAGTGCTACGTTAGTAGTGGAGAGAGAGGCAGATGAGGAACCCACATCCCCGGCAAGCGAATCCAGCGACAAGCAGGGGGCTCCACCGACAAGCTCTGGCCCCGACAAGGACAAGTCTGCGCAGGAACAAGGTGAAGTGCGAGAGAAGATGGTGCAGCGCCCAGTGTATTTTGTAAGCTCCCTCTTGCAGGGGGCTAGATCAAGATACTCTGGGGTGCAAAAGTTGCTTTTCGGCCTCCTCATGGCCTCAAGGAAGCTAAACCATTACTTCCAAGCACACGAGATAACAGTGGTCACTCGCTTTCCGTTGAAAAGGATATTGCAAAATCCCGAAGCAACAGGCAGGATCGTCGAGTGGGCACTCGAGCTGTCAAGCTTTGGTCTCAAGTTTGAGAGTACTTCAACCATACAGAGCAGAGCTTTGGCAGAATTCATAGCGGAATGGACCCCAACGCCAGATGAAGAAGTTCCAGAGAGAAGCGTCCCTGTCCAAGAAGCGAGCAGTGAATGGGTAATGTACTTTGATGGTGCTTTCTCGCTGCAAGGCGCCGGTGCCGGCGTGGTACTCATAGCGCCCACTGGAGAGCACCTCAAGTATGTTGTCCAGATGCACTTTCCCAAGGAACAAGCGACGAACAATACTGCTGAGTATGAAGGTTTGCTTGCCGGCCTCAGAATAGCGGCCGAGCTTGGGATCAAGAAGTTGATTGTGCGGGGAGATTCACAGTTGGTGGTCCGGCAAGTGAATAAGAGTTATCAGAGCCCCTTGATGGAAGCTTATGTTGATGAAGTGAGGAAGCTTGAAGAACACTTTGAGGGTCTACAAATGGAACACGTTCCAAGAGCTCAGAATGATATCGCATATGGCCTCTTAAAGTGTGCCGCAATGAAGTTACCTGTGGAACCAGGGACCTTCCTGCTCAAGTTAACTCAGCCATCCGTTACACCATCAGTTGGGCAAAACAAGAAGAGAAAGCTGGTCTCCGGCGACTACCTGCCGGCGGATCTTCCAGAAGCCGCCGCCAAGGTCCCCAAGATCAGCAGCAAAGATGCTGAGGAACAGTTTGCTCCTGCAGATCCAAGGGTCTGTACAGTTGAAGCAAGCGTTCCCGACAAGCCTTGCCCCGGCAGGCTTGCCGGGGGACCATCAGCTCCAGCAGAGCCGCAGGTTCTTGCCGTAGAAGCTGGGGTTCCCGCAGCAGCCCTCGTGCCTTTAGTCCTTGCCCTTGAGCCTCAGGCTCCGGCATGGGCACAGCAAATCGTCCGTTTTCTGCAAACTGGAGAACTTCCCGACGAGCCAGAAGAGATAGAGAAAATAACCAGGCAGTCAAGTATGTACCAGTTCGTTGACAATGAACTGTACAGAAGAAGACTCAATGGTGTCAGGTTGAAGTGCATTTCCAGAGAAGATGGACAGAAGCTGTTGGCAGAGATACATGGAGGCATATGTGGCCACCACATTGGCGCAAGGGCACTTGCCGGGAAGGCGTTCCGGCAAGGGTTCTTCTGGCCAGAAGCCCTCCAAGATGCAACTGCACAAGTAACCAAGTGTGAAGCGTGCCAGTTCCATGCCAAGCAAATTCAGCAGCCAGCTCAAGCTCTCCAGACGATTCCTTTGTCCTGGCCCTTCTCGGTCTGGGGGCTCGATATCCTCGGCCCCTTCCCCCGCGCAGTCGGGGGCTTTGAGTACTTGTACGTAGCAATCGACAAGTTCACAAAGTGGCCAGAAGTGGAACCAGTGAGAAAGGTGACGGCACAGTCAGCGGTCAGGTTCTTCAGAACGATTGTTTGCCGTTTCGGAATCCCTAACAGGATTATCACCGACAACGGCACACAGTTCACAAGTCGCACCTTCATGCAGTACGTCCAAGACCTTGGCGCCAAGGTCTGCTTCGCTTCTGTTGCTCACCCGAGGAGCAATGGTCAAGCGGAGAGGGACAATGCTGAAGTGCTGCGCGGGCTCAAGACAAGAACCTTCGACAGGCTGCGCAAGTGCGGAAGAAACTGGATAGAGGAGTTGCCGGCGGCTCTTTGGTCAATCAGGACGACACCAAGTCGAGCCACCGGACAGACACCCTTTGCTCTTGTCTATGGAGCGGAGGCAGTTCTCCCCACGGAACTCGTATACGGTTCTCCTCGAGTGCTCGCTTATGATGAGCTCGAGCAAGAGCAACTGCGGCAAGATGACGCATTGCTCCTTGAGGAGGAACGTCTCCAGGCTGCTGTACGAGCTGCTCGATACCAGCAAGCCTTGCGTCGCTATCATAGCCGCAAGGTCAAGGCCAGGAGTCTCGAGGAAGGCGACCTTGTTCTTCGACGTGTTCAGTCCGCCAAGAATTCCAACAAGTTGACGCCAAAGTGGGAAGGCCCTTATCGGGTGAGACAAGTCACAAGGCCCGGCGCTGTCCGCCTTGAGACCGAAGAAGGCTTACCGGTGAGCAACTCCTGGAACATAGAGCATCTTCGCAAGTTTCACCCATAAGGCGCGGTTGCCGCGATCCGCTCCGGCAACCACCTTTTGTACAAGTCTTGCCGCTGTTGCATGTAAACCTTTGTACAAAGCCGGGCGCAGATCCCGTGCATCAGTAAAGTTTTTGTGCTTCGCACTACTTGTCATTTTCGTGCTTTTCTTTGTTATTTGCATGCATTGTTTGGCACCTTGTGCAACGCACATCCCCGGTAAGCACTAGCAAACCGAGAGGCCCTATGCTTGTTTTTCCTCCTCTTTTTCTTTCCCTCTTAAGCAGAAGGAATATTCCTCGCGCACAAGTTTGCCGGGGGGAAGGAGATGGAGGATGAACCAGGTGCTGTTCAAGAAAGAGAAGCCTTATCGGGGAGCAAACGAAGAGCAAACGAACTATGAAAGCTAAGTTGCCAAAGTTTGAGTAATTCAAATTTTTTAAATTTTAGTTGTCTTCCTTGAACAACCACACTTTGTATGGAAAACCTGTGCGCGGAGGAACCTACCCGTGGCTAGCCGCGCCCTTACTCTGTTTCGAGCACGCTCAACGACTTAAGTGAGCTGCGGCAAGTGTCGCGCCCTTACTTCGTTTTCGAGTTCGCTCGGCAGTCTAAGTGTGCTGCGACTAGCTGCGGCAAGGTTACTTGCCGACAAGGTCTTTGCCAGCAGGCTGCTAAGAGTCCAGCACTCAGCGCTCGCGGCAAGGGTCTTCTTGCCGGCAAGTTCCCTGAAAGCGTAGGGTGGAATACATACAAAGTAAAGGGACCGAAACAAGGGAGATAACACTGCATTGATTGATCAAAATAAGATTGTATATTACAAAGATAACTTGCCGCGATACTAATAGATTCTTGTCCATAACATACCTTGCAGCAGCAAGGGAAACAGAAAGAAAGAAATCTAATCTACGCGGTCACCTTCACGCCTTGTGATCTTGTTCACCTTGGCGACGATGTGGGCAACCTGCGCCTTCAACGCCTCCTGATCAGCTTCGGCCGGCAAGGTGCGGAGGACGTTGACGAGGTTGATGCCAGGGTTGCGGTAGACAATCTTCGTCAAGACACGCTCCAAGGTGCCCATGCAGAGCCGACGCGCCTCGTCGGCCAGCTGCACGGGGATCTTCTCCTGCAGCCGCGCAAGTGCCGGCGCTATTCCCCTGAAGAACAGACTCAACTTGGCGCTGTGGGGGAGATTCTCATCCGGGGAGTACCCGAGATGCTCCGCCCTCAGCACCACCATCTCCTTATCAATATTGGCAGCGGAGGTGACCAGCTCATCAGTCCACTGCTCCACTGCCCGGTTGAAGTTGTTCACTGAGACGGCGGCGCTTTCCACCAAGTTCCTTTCCTTGCGGAGTTCGTCCTTCAGCTTTGTCTCGCGGTCCCGGGCGGCGTCAAGCGAACCAGTCAGGGTGGAGACCTTCAACTCTAAGTCAGCGATGGAATCCTTGGCAGCAGCAAGCTCTGTGCCCTTCTCGGAGAGACGTACCTGCAACTCAGAGTTGGTGTGGGCGTCTTTCTCCCGCTCCACATTGAGCGCAGTGACTCTGTCCTCGCTTGCCTTCAGGAACAACTCCAGCTGCTGCACCTTGGCCTCCAGCTCCTTCTTGGCGGTCTCTGCGGCAGCTGGGGCTTCCTTGGCCTCCTTCAGGGCCCCGCCAATGGCTTGCTCCCGGGCGGTGAGGTTGTCCTCGTGGCTGTCGAGGTCGACCTTCCGCTGGTTGAGCGCTCCCTCTCGCCGAGACAACTCCTCGGCGGCCAGCCGCTGCTGCTCTTCTGCCTCAGCCTTCTCCAGGAGGAAGGCTTGATGCGCCCCGGCAAGCTCTTCACGGTCCTCCGCCAAGTTGCGGAGGGCCGCCTGGTTGGCGGCACGGTGCTCCGCGGCGCGCTTCTCCAAGTCTGCTCCAGCCTTGGCGGCAAGAGCCTCCTGAGACTCCAACTTCGCCTGCCTGGCCCGGTACAGAGCCAGGAGCCGGCGAAGGAGTCCCTCCTCTTCTGGCTCGTCGCTCTCGCCGGGCGCTTCAACGATCTTCAAGCCGGCGGAGGCGAGGACCTCTCCGTCAAAGGTCTCTCCCTCCGCGGGTGCTCGAGACGAGGACGCCCACGGGACTTGTATGAAGACCCCGTTGGCGGCCTTCAAGTAGACGCCCTGCCCAGCCGAGGAGGCAGAAGGGTCGGCGGCCGGTGCAGCGCTTGACGCTCCCGCTGCCTCCGGGCCAGCAGTGTGGTCGCCGGTCCCTTCCCCAGCCGTGGCGTCTGCGGGCGGGGCGGTCTCTTCAGCGGCAGGCTCGTCGGCTCCAGCCATGCCCTCAGTGGCAGTGGCGTTGCCGCCGTCGCCGTGCACCTCCTCCTCAACGGTGGCCTCCGTCTCCATCGGCTCTGGGGCAGGAGGATCTAGCAGAAGAAAAAGAAAAGAAAAAGTCAAGCAAATATCCAAAAAGACAACTTCAAGAAGAAGAAATTACAAGATTTACCTTCGCGGACTTCTTCAACGACAGGCTCCCTCGCCGGGGAGCTCTCCCTTGGCGGCGGAGTGGTGGCCCCTGCTGGCGGAGGGCCGCCTGCGCCCTCCCTTGGCGGGCTGCTCACCCTTGTCGGGCTGCTCACCCTTGGCGGGGTACTCGCCCTTGGCGGAGTGCCCGTCCTTGGCGGAGCATTCTCCCTTGCCGAGGAGCTCACCCTTGGCGGGGAGGGTGGAGCAAGTGGCTCGTCGGGGGCGACCTCCTGGCGCTCCTGCAGCTGTGGCTCCACTTCTGCACAAAACAACCAAGACATCAGCACAAGCAACAACCTCGAGTGCGCCCTTCAAGCAGAAAGATAAAGACCAGACTTACGCTGGGGGCTGCTCCTCGGAGCAGCAGGTTGATCCGGCAAGTTTGCCGCTGGCACGTCTCCGGTCGCCGCGGCGGGCGAGTCGTCCTCAACCTCGACCACAGGGATCTTGGCCCTCTTCGCCATCCGCTGGGTCAGGGTCCTGAAAACAAAAACAAGATCAGAATCAACAAGGAAAATCAAGACAGAATCAAAGAAACTAAAAGAAGTACAAGTACTTACTCCTCTTCCTCTTCGTCGGAGCTGAGGGCGGAGAAGTCAAACTCTGCCTGAGGTGCTCCCGCGCGAGGAGCTGGGGGAGAAGGCTCCCTCGGGCGCTTGGCGGTCTCCGGGGCCGTGGGCTGCGAAGACCTGGCCCCCGTCGTCGTCGGGGCCCGAGGAGCAGAAGGAACATCCGTTCCACTCCGGGAAGATCCTCCCCCGCTTGGCGCACGGGCACGGGGTGCCTCCTTGACGACTTCGCTCGTCTTGGTGGCGCGCGTCGCCCGGCACGCCGGCTGCTGTCGAGGCGCCTGTGGCCTCGCCGCCTCAGCCGCCTTGCGGAGGCGCTTCCTCGGTTGTTGCGTAGGACTTGCCGGAGGCGGGGAGTTCTCTGAAGATGAGGAGGCGTCGTCTTCGAGGTTCAGAGATCCACCAGAGTCTTCGTCAGCCTCGACGTCCTCCTCCTCCCTGGCAGGCCCGCTGGACTCAGCACCATGCCCAGCGGCCTCGCTCCCTCCGGCGACCTCGCTCCCTCCGGCGACCTCGCTCCTCCCGGCAACCTCGCTCGTCCCGGCAAACCTCACGGAAGGCTCCCTGGCAAACTCCTCGGGCGCAAGCTTCAGCAGCTTGAGGATTTCCGCCTCCTCTGCTTGGCTCACTGCGTCCGCGGCCTGTGCTTCGTCCACTGCGTATCCAAAGTCACCCGCCGCCGCAGCTGCGGCGGCCTCCTCCATCCTGGAGGCGATGTAGGCTATATCCCGGCCAGTTGTGGCCCGGGTGAGGCCTTTGTTCTCCTCGGCGTTGCGGGGCGTCTCGACCAAGTTGTCAAAGAAGGACAGCATAGTATCCGGCGGAGGCTCTATCCAAGTGGGGGCGACGCCATGGGAGTCGCACGCAGGCATCATCGCGCGCAAGGAATCACGGGCAGTGCTGTTGCACAGCGGCACCACTCCCCGGGAAGGTTTGAACCACTCCGGGTGGGCCGGGTCATGCTTGAAGAGCTCTCGGACCATCCCCTTCAACTCCAAGGCAGTGAAGTTATAGTTTAATCCAGGGCGCAGCCTCATGATATCCGCCGCATTGCCGAATTCCCAGGCGGCCCTCTTCCTTTCTTGTAGAGGGGCGATGCGGCGACGGAGGAAATCTGCCCCAACCTCTCCGATAGTCAGATTGGCGACCCGGAGACGAATAATCCTGATGAGGGCGATACTAAGCTTGTTGTCCTCCGGGGCCAATTCGCTCCAATCCCTGCCGCGCACTATGGCTGTTGTGCACGGCGTAGTGAAGGGCTCCGGCTTATCCTCCACCACCCAGCACCAATCGGCTCTCCATTCCTCCCACTTGCCGCGGAGCTCTCCCTTCAGGTACGAGTCCTTTTTGTTCAGCCTGAAGATCCAGGAGATGCCGCCGGAGAGGGGAGCGCCAGCCTCTACTCTAGGCATGAAAAAGTGGCGGAAAAGGGCTACGTTTGGATGAATCCCAACATAGTTTTCGCACAGATGTACGAAAATGGCCATCGTAAGGATGGCGTTGGGGGTGAAATCTAGAAGGTGGAGGCCATATGTGTTCATGATATCACAAAAGAACTCCGAGAACGGAGGGCACAGACCACAGTGGAAAAACGCAGCGAAGAAAAAGTACCCGCCGGGGAACATATCTTTGGCGATGGCGGGGAAGACGTGGGTGCGGGGATGAGCTTTGGTCTCCCTCGCCCAAAACAAATAATATTTGTCCCGCAGCTCCCTCGGACCAAGCCTTGGCGCGAAGACCACGCACTTCTTCCGCAGGGCGGCCAGCTTCGCCGCCTGCTCGGACTTCTCCTTCTTGGCCTTGTCTGCTTTCGCCTTGTCGCTCTTCGGAGCCATGGCGGGGGCGGCAAGGAAGAAGGCGAGGAGCTCGACGGTGCCGCGGATGCGGGAGGCGGCGGAGGAGGGAGTGGAGCTGGGCTCTCTATCGACCTTGGGGAGGCGGAGGGCGACGGGGGTTTCTGGAGAATCAAGAAGCAATGAAGACGATGGAGGGAACTGCCCCTGCTTCCTCTGCTTTTAAGGGGGAAGTGGGGGACGTTCCGCATTTCCCATTAAAGAACAGGCCATGATCTCTCCCACGACGCCGCAATCGACGCGTGCCATTAGGGAGGGATGCGGCGGATACGGAAAGGGATACGGCTTGCCGTGGGCCGCGCGTGCCCGTGCACTGTCTTGGGCCTGGCCCAACAGCGCTCGGCACCGTGTGTGGCCCAGGCCCGGGGGCTCCTGTCGGTGTACTAATATAGGGGTACCTTAGTACCCCAACTTGTGCACGGGCAGTAGCAGCTTCCCGTGGCAGGGCTAACCACGTGCTCGCCGGGAACCTTTCTGGTCCCTATGAAGCCATTCAAGAACAAAGTATACAAGTCAGAAGATCAAGGCCCCGGCAAGAGGAGCTTGCCGGGAAGGCCGCACCAGGCTCAAGGTTAACATTTTAGCACAAGACCCTGGCAAGAGGAGCTTGCCAGGAAGGCCAAGGAATACATATCTCAAGAGATGCCTCGGTGCGTCATGCGCCCCGGCAGGACCCGGAGAGCGACAAGCCTCCGGGCCCGGCAAGATCGTGACCCCGGCAAGGTGCTTGCCGGGGAAACCTACGCTGTGTGCCCGTGCTCCAGCTCATCGGCCCACGCGTCGCCCTGGGGCCCTTCCAGGGGCACGTGGCAGATGGCTGTGCAGCCTAGGGCACACGGTGGCAAGCCACGGTGACGAGGCTACCGCCGTGTCGAACGGAGAAGCATGGACGGACGCTTTTGGGGTCGACGGCGACGGGCATTTAATGCCCTTGTCCCCCACTGTCAAAGTTAGGTGAAGACCACTATTCATATACTGTTCATGCACTATTCCCGCACTGTTACAACTACCACCAAAATTACACTTTTACCCTCCTCTACGTTGACACCTGTCGGTGACCCCTTGAGCTATAAAAGGAGGCCCATGCACAACATAGAGGGGGTTCCAAACCTAGACAACTCTCTCGCTCGGTGTAGCTAGTACGGTAGCTCTTCAAGCTCCCGAGCTCAAGAGCTCAATACAATCTAAGCAGGAGTAGGGTTTTACGTGTCCGCGCGGCCCGAACCTGGGTAAACTGCCCGCGTGTGCCCCTCTATCTGCTCTCCGTGCTCGGGGCTCCGGTCCCATAGGTGCTCGTGGGAGGACAGTTTCCCCCGACAACATATTTCTAGGACCATTCTGGATTTTTGAATTAAATCTTAAATTATTTGCATTTGGGCATTTAAATGCTATATACTATTTTTAAAATGTCCAAATATTCATGAACTAAAATGTTTACTGTTGGAAATAATTCAAACAGTAGCCTCAAGCAGTTTCATGAATTTTGAGCTTGTTTAAGTATTTTAGATAAAGCCAAAACAAATGCAAAAATTAGAAAACAGAAACAGTTTTAGAAGAGAGAGAGAGACTCACCTGGGCTAACTTACCTGGTGGCCCAGCAGTTTCGGCCCAGCCCACCTGGCCTCCTCCTGTCGTCTTCCTCCTTGCCAGGAGGACGGGCGCGTGCCGACGCGCGCGCATCACCGTGCGGCCACCTCCACCCTGCCTGGCTGCCTCCTCCTCCCCCTGGACGTCTCTCGCAGCGCCACGCCAGTCCCTGGTCCCTCTCTCACTTTCCCTCGATCTCTCTCGCCTCTCCTGGCTCTCTCCCCCGCGCCACCGAACACGCCCGTCGTCGCCGTTCGCTGTTGCCACGGGCACCGCCTATCCCTCGCCCCCTGGAGCTGCCCACGAGCTCTACGACGTCGTCCTCGACCCCCCTAACGGGCGTGTCCTCGACGTCGTCCTCGCCAGCTACGCGTAGAGCCTCTCAGCCGCTGTTTTGGTCACCGGAGGGCTATTCCCGAGCCCCTCCGCCGCATTTGTCGCCGCCGGCGCTTTTGACTTTTTGACCGGTGGGTTGACCCCCCCCCCCCCAAGTCACTGACATATGGGCCCCACGCCCTTAGTTAACCACTAACTCAATGACAGGTGGGGCCAGCCCCTGTTAAATTAGTTTAGTTTAAAACTAAACTTAATTAGGCCTGAGAGACTGACATGTGGGCCACCCCCCTGACACTTTATTTAGGTTTAAATTAACACAAATTAATAGGGTTAGCTAGTTGTGTCACTAACTAGTGGGTCCCACTGGTTAGGTTTGACCTGGACCGGCCCCAGTTGACTGCTGACATCACAGTGACGTCATGCCGACGCGGTAAGTATTTTCTGGAATTTAAAATAAATCAGAAATGATTTATTTATTTCAGAAAATAACCAAAACTTCTAAAAATCACAGAAAATAATCTATAACTCCAATGAAAATAATTTATATATGAAAAATGATCAAAAAAATTCAAGGAATCTGTTTATGGCATTTTCATGCATGTTTGAACAAGTTAAACCTGCTGATCAGGTCAAATCAATTAAATGGCATTTGAATAATCACATATGGAGTTTGAATTTGAACCTTTGGTTCAAATCAACTTCATTTAAATCACTGCTAGTTGCATTAGCTCAATCAACAGCATATTGCCATGTCCTGATCATGCATCATATTGCCGCATTGCATTGATTGTGTTCTCTCTTGTTTGCCAGTGTTTGTCCCCTCTCAGTAGACGTTGTTCCGACGATGTGATCGATGACACCGATGAAGAACTATTACTATCTTCAGAAGTGACAGGCAAGCAAAACCCCATTGAGCATTCCGATACAATCCCACTTTCTCGCTCTTGCTCTCTGATACTGCATTAGGACAACAACGCCATAACTGTTACCTACTGCGGTAGTTGAACCCCTTTCCTCTGCATGACCCGTCATTGCCACAGTAAATAGTTGAAACCCACTAGCATGAGTAGGAGTTGTTTGAGCCATGTTGTGCCTACTCATTCATGCTTTCTGGTTATGCCTGCTACTGCTTAGAGTTGTGTCAGGTCTGATTCATCGGGGATGAATTGGAATGTGGTGAACATGTCCTACTATTGAGAGCTAAGTGTGTGAACACGATTTGGTAAAGGTAGCGATGAGAGGCCATGTAGGAGTACATGGTGGGTTGTCTCATTGCAGCCGTCCTCAGGAACTGATTTCTGTGTTGGTTGATCCATGACCAGTTACTACCATGCATTGGGCCCGAAACCAATGGACCCTCTCGATTTATTAACAACCCTTGTCCTCTGTCCGAGAGTTGCAACTAGTTTCTGGTGTTTGTAGTTTACTGGAGGTTGTGCGCAGCGCTGACCCTCGGGGTGGGTTGTGACGCGGCAGGTACGTTGCACGGTGTACCGGTCGCCCGTTTGGTGATGCGGGAACCCTGTACACATCGTTTGGGGCCGTGAGCGACACCCCGGCCGGATCTCCCCACGGATGGAACCCAAATAGGCGATAAACCTGGACTAGGGACTTGTGTGGTTAGTGAGGTCGTGGCCGACACCCTCGCTGGGCTTCCGCTTGAAGGTTGCCGAGTACACGTTGTGTAAACGGCGGTAAGTGGTGAGAGTGTGTGTGAAAAAGTACACCCCTGCAGGGTTTATATGATCTATTCGAATAGCCGTGTCCGCGGAAATGGACTTCTGGGTTACCTGTACAGTTCATAGACAAGTGAAAGTGGATACTCTAAAACACGCAAGATAAGCGTGAGTGCTATGGATGGCCTTCTCGTAGGGAGACGAGAGCGAATCCATAGTGGTGTATTGATTGGTGAATATGTGGACTCGTGTGCGCCACCTCAAAAGAGTTACTTGCAGTCGTAGTTCAGGATAGCCACTGAGTCAAACCAGGCTTGCTGCAGTCAAACTCCACCACCCCTTTGTTGATACTGATGCATATGTAGTTTGTTCTGATGTAAGTCTTGCTGAGTACCTTTGTACTCACGTTTGCTTAATTTATGTTTTGTAGAGAGACTTCAGTCTCACTAGTGGTTCCGCGTGGACTTCGACGTTTAGCTTGTTACCTCAGCTACGATCTTGTACCCTTGGGAGGGTCTTGTAGATAGTCAGGCTTCTCAGACTTTTTCATTTGTAGTTGTCTGTACTCAGACATGTTATGCTTCCGTTGCCTGTATGCTCTATATGTTGGGTCATTTGACCTCTGTTTGTAATAAATGCTATGATGGCTCTTCTGGGCCTTTATCTATATGAGTTGTTGAGTTATGTTGTGATACCATGTTGTACAGCACATACTTGCATGTTATGCGTACGTGTAATGTGTATTGCTATGTGTGGGATCCGACACCTAGTTGTTTACCCTTGGTAGCATATCTTAGAGGGAAATGTCTGCTAGTGCTTCCACTGAGCCTTGGTAGCTTGCTACTGCTCCGGAACACTTAGGCTGGCCGGCATGTGTCCTTCTTCGTTCCTGTGACTGTCCCTTAGGGGAAATGTCACGCGTTGTTCCTTTAAGTCCTTGTAGCTTGCTACGACTTGGGTTCATATGTTGATGACCGACACGTTCGTTGCTGGGTCATGTATGCATGTCTCTGTAATTTAGCGCCACTTTTGGTTTATAACTAGTCATGTCGGCCCGGGTTCTCTGTCATATGGATGCTAGCGACACTATCATATACGTGTGCCAAAATGCGCAAAAGGTCCCGGGCCAAGTAAGGTGGCACCCGTGGGGATACCATGCGTGAGGCCGCAAAGTGATATGATGTGTTAAAGGCTAGACCTGTGTGAATTAGGATCGGGGTCCTGACAAGCTCGATAAGTCAGCTTTACTTGGAGCTCAAGTAAAGTTGCCGTGTGTGTTCACAATCCGACCGTTGGACACGTGTCATTTCAGGCATATCATGTCGGGTTGCCTCATGGCTATAAATAGCCCACCCCCTACACCATAAATTGGTGGCTGCTCAGAGTTAGTGAACGTATTTTATCGTTTGAGAGCAACCCACCTCCGAAGCCTTTGAGAGAAAAGATCCTTGTGAGGACAAATCCCAAAACACCCAAAGCCAAAGAGAGTTAAGCATCACTGACGTATTTCTGTCTGTGACCTGAAGACTTGTTACACTTGAGGATTGTGCTTCCTCCAGCCGGTTAGGCGTCACGTTCTGAGCGTCCTAGAGTGACTGTGGACCGCGAGTGAACAAAGTCTGTGAAGGTTCGGAAGTCTACCTTGAAGACTTACCAGAGTGATTGGACGAGGACTGTGTGTCCTTAGCTCAAGGGGAATACGGTGAGGACTGTGTGTCCAGGACTGTGTGTCCTCAGGTTTGAATACCTAGTCGCCCTAACTAGATGTACAGTTGACACACCAATTGGAACTAGTCTACCAAATCCTTGTCTACATCAAGCAACTGGTTCTATCCCTTCTTCCTTTACATTTCAGTTTGTCTTCATGAAGCCCTTACTTATCTGTCTGATCTGTTTGACTACACTGTGTGAAGATTGCTCACTGTTTAGTTTCAGTTATATCTTCCATCTCGATCAATGCTATCCAGTCACCAATAGTATGTGCATTATCTTCATGATGCTTGCTTGACCATTGCATGCTTGGATACCTTTATCTTCTGCTGCTTATCATATAGGTTCATTTCTGTCATCTGTCTTCAATGCCCTCGTGTTTTGAAGACTTTCGAAAAAATTGCCTATTCACCCCCCTCTAGTCGATAACTTGCACTTTCAATTGGTATTAGAGCAAGGTAGTCCCTTGTTTTGTGTGATTCGGTTTAACCACCTGGAGTTTTAGCTATGTCGACTATAGGGATAATCAAAGTCTCCGCTGCGTGTCCTGTCTTCGATGGCTCTGATTACCCCTACTGGAAGAATAAGATGCGCATGCATCTTGAAGCTATTGACGTCGACCTCTGGTATGTCGTCAAGAACGGCGTTCCCAAGGCTGGTGAAGGTGTCACTCCTGCTGATGTCAACAAGTTCATTCAGCTGGATTCAACTGCCAAGAATATCATCTGTGGTCATCTGACCGAAGGACAATATGGCCATGTGAGTGCTCTGAAAACGTTGAAGCTAGTCTGGGACTGGCTCTCCAAGGTCAACGAAGGCGTCTCAACCCAAAGAGACGCAAGGATCAGTGTTCTTCACAACATCTTCAACCGCTGCAAGAGAAACGACAATGAGAACGTCCATCTCACATTTGATCGCCTCACTGACATTACCAATGAGCTTCATGCACTCGGCGCCACTGAGATCACAAAGCATGAAATTGTCAAGACACTCCTGAGATCACTTGACAGCTCATTTGACACCCTAGCCCTAATGATTCAAGAACGTCCTGACTACAAGACTCTAGATCTGTCTGACATACTTGAGCGGCTCAACACACATGAGTTTTAGCTATCTGAGAAAAGAGACATATATGGACCCAACTATGGCCGAACTCGCGCCTTGAAGGCAAAGGCTGTTTCCTCATCTGAAGAAGAATCTGACTGCAGTTCTGGCGATCTTGAAGACATTGGCAGAGAACTAGTGATGCTTGCGAAGAAGTTTCAAAGGTTCTCAAGGAAGAAAAACATCGGAAAGTCTTCAAGATCCAGCTCAAGAAATGATGAAGCTTCCTCTCGTGACTACAAGAAGAGAACTTGCCACAAGTGTAAGAAACTAGGTCACTACATCTCTGAGTGTCCACTGTGGGACAACGAGAACTAGAAGAAGAAGAAGAAGAAGAAGAGCAAGGAATATGATTCTGATGACAAGAAGAAAAAGAAATTCTCAAAGTCTTCTTCCAAGTCTTCGTTGAAGTCTTCATCACATAAGAAGAGCTCTTCTGGCAAGGCTCATGCTTTTGTTGGCAAAGAGATGGATTCAGAGGAGGAGTCTGCTTCTGAGGAGGCAGAGGTGGAGTCTGAGGAGGAGTCCGATTCAGGCGTGGCAAGCCTGGCTCTGGCTTTAGCATATGTCACCAAGCCCATCTTCAACACTGAAGACCATGGCCTCGTCACCAACACAAATGCCAAGGATGAAGATGACTCTACTCCCACCTTCTGCTTCACGGGATGTGGTGCCAAGGTAAACTCATGCGATGCTTACTTTCAAACCTCAAGTGAGTATGACTCTGATTGAGAATCCAAACCTAGCTACAAAACACTTGCTAAAATTGCAACTGAACAATAGAAAGCTATGGAACATATTCAAAAACTGTTAGACAAAAGCGATGATGTGTTGGACGCGGAAATGACCCGATCTCAGTCCTTAATTAAAGACATCAAAAATCTTCATGTTAAGTATGAGGAACTTGAAAGTCGTCATGAAACGCTCTCAACTACTCATGAAAAGCTTTCCTATTATTATCTTCAAAGGAAGCAAGAACTTGAGAAATTGAGAGTGGCTCATGAAGATCTTCAAAAAGAGAGCGAGTCACTTCGTGCTCAACAGATCAGTCTCACTCAGGAAGGATTTGAACCACCATGTCTAAAATGCCTTGAGCGTGATAACACTACCTCTGTTGATGAATCTTCTACTGCTGCTACTGCTGCAATATGTTCAACTGCTGATGTGGTAGCTAACCCCTCTAAGGAGGATACCACTACTATTGCTGATGAGAATGCCAGGTTGAAGACATTGCTTGAAACAGTAATGTTTAAAAGTCTTAAAAGGCATCAGACACTTTGTGATGTCCTAAAGAAACAGATTCAGAACCAAAACCTTAGGAAAGAGGGTGTTCGGTTCGAAAGGAAAATGAATGTTGATGGTTCCTACTGGAAGCCTAAGCAGTATCCCAAAACTACATGGGCTGCTGCAAAGGGTCCACCAGTAGATCCATCCACTTTATCTGGCTTCACTTGTGCTAACCCAATTATTATTGATGAATCATTTGATGCAAACTATAAAGTGTTTAAGAATTAGAATGGTGAAGTGTTTGCCAGGTATATTGGTACTAACTGCAGGAATGGGCCACCTATGAAGAAGATCTGGGTGCCCAAAAGTTGTCTTGAGAATCTTCATGTGAATGTCATCATGACACCACCTGGGAAGAAGACAAACCCTGGACCAAATGCTTCATATGGTCCAAAGGTTTCATACAGACACAGGACTCAACAGAGTCACCCTAACGCCAATGTTTTGCAGGGAAATCATATTGAGTCCTATGAATATGAGCGTGTTTCCTCAAACCGCTATGTTCATAAAACTAAGAACTTTTCTGCTTATTCATATGAATATTATTCACCTCCTGCAAGGCTATTTGCTAGGGCTCCTAAGCCAAAATTCTCAGATGTTGCACTTAGACTTATTGCTTCTAAACCACCCCTAAAGATGTGGGTGGTTAAGAAAAATTCACTTCTCTTGCAGGGAAGGGTCTCCAACCGAAAATCATCTTCTGACGTCAATGCTGGGGACCTTAAACATCTTGTGGGGCGCACGATCAAATGTCCAAATGGTTTAACCATGTATTTCGTCCCATGGTTTCTTAACAAGCTTCCTATCTTGCCTAACAAAGACCTAAACTTCCATAACCCGCTTGTTCGTCAAATGTTTATGCTTCACACTTATTTTTGTGAAGACTATGTCGCTAACTGATCTGTAGGGTACTGCTTCGGAAGCCCCTGAATGGATAATTGATAGTGGATGTACTAACCACATGACTGGTGATCGATGTCTTCTCATGGACTCAACTCCATGTCCTTCTCCCAAAAGTCACATCACATTCGCTGACACTGGTAAAAGCAAGGTACTAGGACTTGGCAGAGTTGCTATCTCAAAGGATCTACACATGGACAAAGTAATGCTTGTTGAATCACTTGGATACAACTTAATGTCAGTCTCCATGCTATGTGATCTAAATATGATTGTGATATTGGGAAAATATCGTTGCCTTGTGCTTATGGAATCTGACAAATCTCTAGTCTTCGAAGGACATCGAAAAGGTGATCTGTATATGGTAGATTTCTCTGCAGGCCAGAGCTTCAAGTATGTGTTCTAGCAAAAGCTTCAGAGTGCTGGCTTTGGCACCAAAGACTTGGTCATGCTGGCATGAGGAACCTACACACTCTCATCAAGAAGAAGCACGTCATAGGCATCGAGGGCGTCAAGTTCAAGAAAGATCATCTGTGTGGTGCCTGTGAAGCTGGAAAGATGACTAGGTCCAAGCATCTCTCGAAGACAATCATGACTACATCACGTCCTTTTGAGCTGCTTCACATGGACTTATTCGGCCCCACTCACTACTCTACTCTCACTACTACTGCTTGCTTATATGGTTTCGTGATCGTTGATGACTACTCTAGATACACTTGGGTGCACATAATCCTGTTTAAGACTGAAGTGCAGGATGTCTTCAGACGCTTCGTGAATCAGGTCATGAACAACAATGGCATCAAGATCAAGCACATCAGAAGTGACAATGGAACTGAGTTCAAGAACACTGGGCTCGACACCTATCTTGATACATTGGGCATTACGCATGAGTTCTCTGCTCCATACACACCTCAACAGAATGGCATCATCGACCGCAAGAACCGGACTCTCATCGAGATGGCACGCACTATGCTTGATGACTACAAGACACCAAGAAGATTCTGGCATGAAGCCATTGATACTGCATGTCGCATCATCAACAGAGATTATCTTCACAAGTTATTCAAGAAAACATCATATGAACTACTGACTGCTAAGAAGCCAAACGTCGGCTATTTCAGAGTCTTTGGTGCTAAGTGCTGGATCAAGGATCCGCATCACACTTCCAAATTTGCACCGAAAGCACATCAGGGTTTTATGCTCGGTTACGGAAAGGACTTGCACACCTATCGGGTCTTCAATCTCTTTCACTATAAAGTGGTTGAAACCGTAGATTTGCGGTTTGATGAAACTAACGGCTCGCAAAGAGAGCACCTGTCAAATGTGGCAGATGAAGCTTCTCCAAGTGAATCTATCAAACAAATGGATACAGGCGAAATCATACCCACCGAGGTACCAACTGAAGATGAAATCATCATATCTCCACCCAATAATTCTGAAGACAATGCTCAGCCTGAAGCCAACGCTGAACATGGACACAATCAACAAAATGAGCAAAGTCTTCGCCCAGCTCATCCTCGAGTTGCAAATGAAGTCCAAATCGAGAAGATTCTTGATGGCATCAATGCAACTGGTCCACTCACTCTCTCAAAAGCAACTCAGCTAGCCAACTTCTGTGGTCACTCTGCATTTGTCTCAATATCTGAACCTAAGAAAGTTGATGAAGTCTTTATGGAATCTGAATGGATTCAAGCAATGCAAGAAGAGCTTCAACAGTTTGAGCTGAATAATGTCTGGGAATTTGTAAAGCGTCTTGATCCATGGAAACATAACATCATTGGCACTAAATGGATCTACCGCAACAAACAAGATGAGCATGGTCAAGTAGACAGAAACATGGCTCGTCTCGTTGCTCAAGGCTATACTCAAGTAGAAGGGATTGACTTCGATGAAACCTTTGTTCCTGTTGCCAGACTTGAAATGGATGTGAAGAGCGCCTTTCTGAATGGAAAAATTGAAGAAGAAGTGTATGTTGCACAACCTCCAGGCTTTGAAGACCCAAAGCGTCCTAACATGGTTTACAAGCTCAACAAGGCACTGTATGGACTCAAACAAGCTCCTCGTGCGTGGTATGACACACTCAGACTTCTTGAAGAGCAAAGGCTTCAAACCTGGATCATTGGATCCCACACTCTTCAAGAAGGCATATGATGGAGAACTGTTCGTATGTCAGATTTATGTGGATGACATAATCTTTGGATGCACTGACAAAAGATACATCGATGAGTTTGGATACATGATGCAAGAGCAATATCAGATGTCTATGATGGGTGAATTGAAGTTCTTCCTTAGTCTCCAAACCCGCCAGTAGAAGAATGGCATCTTCATATCTCAAGAGAAATACCTCAAAGATTGCCTGAAGAAGTTTGGAATGCAAGATTGCGAAGGGTACACGATGCCAATGCCAACCAAAGGTCAATTGGGCTCCGACGACAATGGTAAAGAGTTCGATCAAAAGGTATACCACTCCATGATTGGTTCTTTACTCTACTTATGTGCATCTAGGCCTGATATAATGCTTAGTGTTTGCATGTGTTCCCGATTCCAAGCGACACCAAAGGAATCGCATCACCTCGCTGTAAAGCGAATTCTTCGATACTTGGCTCACACCCCAACTCTAGGATTATGGTATCCCAAGGGCTCTATGTTTGATCTTGTTGGATTCTCATATGCTGATAATGTTGGTGACAATGTAGATCGCAAGTCCACCTCAGGCACATGTCACTTTCTTGGACGATCTCTTGTCTGTTGGTCTTCAAAGAAGCAGAACTTAGTATCTCTCTCCAGAGCTGAAGCAGAATACATTGTTGTTGGATCTTGTTGCGCTCAGCTTCTCTGGATGAAGCAAACTCTCAAGGATTATGGCATCAACATGGAAAAGGTGCCTCTCTTCTGCGATAACGAGAGCGCCATCAAGATTGCTCACAATCCCGTTCAGCACTCGAAGACAAAGCACATTGAGATTCGTCAGCATTTTCTCAGGGATCATGTGATCAAAGGATATTGAAATCATAGATGTCAACACCGAAGAGCAACTGGTAGATATCTTCACTAAGCCCTTGGATGAGAAAAGGTTTTGCAAGCTGCGGTGTGAGCTAAATATCCTAGAATCCTCAAATGTCATGTGATTGGACACACGTCCTAACGCTTAAGCATTTTGATGACTTAGATGTGCAACACACTAAGTAACGTATATCTTCAACTCATGAAGACTTAGACTCTGAGTGTGAATACATTAATGTGGAATTTGACTATGGAGCGCCACGATAATTGTGCGCCGTGTCCTAGTCTAATACTTTCTATACGTTGGGTAACGCCACCACTAAACTTTTCTGAAGATTTCATTTGGCGTCATGATTGCTTTATCTTCATACTTGATTTGTCTTCAACATTGGTTGTCTTCAAGACTCCTTGTCTCATAATGATCTGTTTGGTTTCTCTAATATATACATATATAGGCGTTCTGTCCTCTACAGCATTCACTTATAGCTATGTATTCAAACCTTTTAATCTAGGTGAATGTGATCGGACCATCTTCCTCTCTATGCTGATCTCTCCAACTCTCTCTATCTCTTCATATGCATTCTATTGACAGTTGTTGAATGTCTTCACTCTATCCTTATCAGGTGAAGATATAGAGACAATTATTTAAAATAGTTTTTAATGCTATATCCCTTTTTGCCCGAAAATCAGAGGAACCGAAACGTCCATCCGACATATCAGGCGCGCGTGGGATCGTGGCTCAACTCTCCATAAGATGCATGCCAGCCACGTGTCGTTCAAATGTGAACCGCCAGGGGCACCTGCGTAATTGCACTGCGTCGTCACCCCTCCTTATAAATACTCCACCCGCGCGGTCATTATTTCCTTCTCCCACCTCTCGCCATCTCGCTCAACCCTAGCGCCTCTGCTAGCACCAGTCGACGCCAGAGACGAAGCGCTTAGCTACCGCGACTTCTTCGATGCCTTCTTCACATCAGCCATGGACCTCGTCTCTCCGCCGCCGCCGTAGGTGTCTTCCACCGCCAAGTAGGGCACGGAAGATCGATCTGATCGACATCCTACTCTTTCCGTCTAGCAGTTCTTCACTGCGGTAAATATATCTCTCTTTTTACCATTGTTGTGATCCGTTAAATTTATAAAACATCATTACAAGTGGTTTCTGTACATCTGAGATCTATTTCCTTCTTTCCTTCTCTCATATGTTGCAAATATATTCACTTATGCTTCACTACTAGTTAGATTCCTCACTTGTACTTATTCCTGGATTCGTACAAATTTGGAACCAACTCACTCCATATAAGTGAATGTCTTTGCATTATGAGGTCAATGTCTTCAATCCTACTTTAATCTTTAAATCTTCTGAGAATGCATATGACCTCTTCCCCTTCCCTCGCATCTCTAATTCTGTCACAGGTACATGTCCGTGGGAGAATCCCTTGGTTCTCATAGTCTCCATTCATTTGCAGAATTCTTACAGCATCACATTGAATCACCTGAAGCCAGTTCTTGTCTGACCAGTCATCGGAAGACAAACTGCATTGTGAAGCCTTTCTGTCTGAACTCAATGGCTTCTGAGAAACAATCCAAGCAGGGTGGCAGGCAGAGACGTACTGACACCGCTAAAGATCTTCCCCCTGATCTATTCACCATGTACAAATCTGACCCAGAAGAAACCTATGGAGAACGCAAATCTAGAATCCAATGCATTCAAAGATATTGGGCAGGGCAATGGTTTCTGTACAAATTTGTGACCCCTGAGTATGCTTCAAAGAATGCCATTCGCCCTCCATGGGGTGATATCGTCTACAAGAAGCTCCAGCCCAAGACTGAGTCTGAAGCCATTGCCAAGAGCTTCTTTTTGTGCATGGTCAGAGGACTAATGCCTTCAAATGCTGACCCATCTAGTCTTCGATGGTGTCGTGATGATGAATTATTTGAATAAAACTACAAATTTGCCAAGAACTCTGCAACTCAGAACATGAAAGAATTGGACATTGACTTCAATCCTGGCCCATCTCGGCCACGGTCTGATGGATCATGCGAAGCAAATGAAAATCTCGTCAGCCCCTTCAATGGCCTTGACGGATTGTTGTCCCACATTGCTGCTCAAAGAGCAACGGTGGAAGATGTTGCTGAAGACATGGAACCAGAAGTTGTTCCTGAGTCTGTGAAGCCCAAGAATAAATCAAAGGCTTCCAAACCAGCTGCAACCCCAAGGGCTTCAAATGTGAAGCCCCTGAAAACTGTACCCTTGGAATCCAGTGTGCAGTCTGAGGATCACTCTCGCATCTCTCAGAGGTCAAAGCAGCTTGTGAAGCCATCTGGCCAAGGACTTACTCATGGTAGCATCCTGTGCAATGAAGATGACATCATTGATCTGTCGAGTGATGAAGATCTTGCTGATGATGCTCTGGAAATGCTAATTAAGAGCAAGCAACAGACCGAAATCTTCAATGAGTTGCCTCTCTTTGACGCTGATATCATCAACAACTTCATTGATGAATGGTTTGAAGATACATCTCTTTCACTTGATGATCTTCAGCTTCCAATTGATATCAGTGTGACCTTCCAAGGATACATTGCTCAAGAACTGATTGTTGCACAGAAGGTTATTGAGCAAAAGAACAAAATTGATCATGAGAAGGCTTTGTTCAAGAAGCACATGGCAAGCCTCGGTGCAAAAGAAGTCCAAGGCTTCAAGACTATGATGACAGACCTCAAGGTTGAATTTGCCAAGCACCGTGAAGTTGCAAAGGGCTCAAGGGAATGTATCAAGCGCTATGCTGAGAAATGCGTCCAAGCCCACAATGAGGCTGTCAAGAGGAAAGCTCTTGGCCGTCCAGGCATTGATCCCAAGCTGGCTGCCAAGAAGCCAAAGAAGAACAAGAAGCATGCTGATGAAGACACTGAACCACCAAGGCAGGAAAGACCCAGCATTGTCTTCCCTAACAGCATGACTAGCCCAAAGCCAAAGGTCCCATCAGCAGCTTCTACTCAAAAGAAGATGAGGCAGGTTGAAGTTGAAGCTAAGAAACGAAAGCATCATGATGCCTCTGCTGATGCTCCCTCCAAGAAGAAGCAAAAGCTGAAAGCTTCAAAGGCTTCACGGCAGCCTCACGTTTCCTCCACAAAGCCATTGGTGGTCAAACCCATTTATGTTGCCTTGCCTGCCTCCTCCAACCGTGAACATCATCTGGTTGTCCATGAGCCTGCTCCCTCAGAGGCTCATCGGACTAAAGAGATTCTAGTTGTTGACTCACCTGCAGCTGAAGAAATTGGTCATGATGACAATGTAAATGATGATGAAGTCCTTCCTCAACTTGAACCCCAACCAGTTCAATCACCAGCTCTCATGAGCAGTGAACTCATAAGCATTGGTGGCCCCACGACGCCAATGACTCAAGATGAATATTGGGAAGAGCAACACCCGAACACCCCCCTACATGAAGTCATTCATTGCACTCCGCCATTTCTTGCTACCACTCCAGTACTTGAGACTCCAACAACAACTCCAGAAGAAGACATGGAGCAGACCAATGCAAATGCTTCACTAATTGCGTCGCCCAAGTTTCGAAGGCTTCGCAAAGGTCTCAGGCCTCAAACCTCCATGTCAAGCATTCCTGAAGATGGAGAACAGAACTCTAACTCGGTGGCACGTCAAGTGTTTCCTAACGCCATTCCTTCATAGTATGCTCCTGAATCTGAAGCCAAGCTAGCTGAAGACATTCCAACTGCATCAGCCGATGAAGCAAAAGAGGACACTTGTGAAGTCACTCCCCCTCCCCAAGATACTGTTGCCCAAGAAGAGGTGCTCGTCATGCAAGAACCCATCCACCAAGATATTGTTGTGCATGAGGCCACTCAGCCTGAAGCCACTGAACCTGAAACACATATGACTGCTCCATCAATGAACGCTGAAGCCAATGACACTGTCATGGATGAAGCCAATGTGCAAAATGAAGTCGTTGCTGCTCCTGAAGTGATTGCTCTTGATGTGATTGCTCCCTCTTCTAAACCCTACACCATGGCCCAAGCCTACAATAAATATGATGAGCTTGTCACTGTCAAATGGTCACTTCTGAAGCTTCCCGCTGCCCCAGGCCCACAATATGATTATCATGTGGAGCGGAGGCCTCAGACCCTGAAGCCCAAGCCCAGATTGCCTCGGCATCCCAGCACTGCAACTACACAAGGGTCATTCAGTGTGCATAGCTTCAGGGCAAACAACACCTTCTTTGATTCTGCTAAGAACCCATACAAGAAGCCCAAGATTTCTTCTGATAGGTTCTGGAGCTTTCAGCAACAAAGCTATTACTCTTGCATTCTGTATAATTAGGACCGGATTTTTCCGCATCAGTGTCTTGATTGTGATGCCATTGGTGGACTGCCCTGCCTTGAAGAAGCCCTTGACTGCTTTAGAGAAGTTGGATTGCTTCCCTTTGTCACTGCCAAGGAACACTGGAATGAAGAGCTTCTACTGCAATTCTATGCTACTCTGCATATCAGAGGATACATCAGGGATCCGAAGACATGGGTCCTTGAGTGGATGACAGGTGGCATTCATCATGAAGCTAATGCTCAGACACTCCTTGAGCTTACTTCCCTGCCCACTCCTGGTGAGTTGTATGAACCAGGTTGTTCTCTATATCAGAAAGAGCTTCAAAGCATCTTCAAGAAAGCTGAACCCAATATGAGTGAAATGCTTAGCATGATGAAGCCATTGCCCCCTAATGCTAATCTTCCAAAGTAATTCTTCATGAAATACCTTGAGTACTTGCCTCGCACCATATACCATATTCTGAGGCGTACTCTTTGGCCTGTCAAGGGACACTCATCTGAAGCTACACTGAATGGCGTCATGAAGAATTTGGTCTTCCATATTTTCAATGGCATCCGCTTCAATACTCATGACTTCTTCCTTTGCCAACTGGCTGCCTCTGCTATTGATCTGTTTGGCCGCAAGCTCTACGATCCTTGGATCATGAGGCTCATTAAGCTTCATTCAACTGTCAGCTATCAAGCCTCTGCACGCAACCATGTTGTATTCTTGCCAGAGGTTGATACATCTTATGAAGCCATGTATGCTGAGCCTGCCAAACAACCACTTCAACTGCACAATGCTGATCGCCAAATCTTCACACACCAGGTTGAAAGTGTGTATGTGCCCAAGGCAAATGTAACTGCTTACCCTCTGGCCGGGCATCCGAGCCTCCCACATCGTGCCAACACAGATTCCACTAGTAGCACCATTGCTCAATGGCCGAAGAAGCGTCCTCGTGTCCTGAATGACCGAGAGCTTCTTGTTTCACTTCACCATAAACATGATAGGCATCATGACTGGATGAAGCGGCAAATGCAGAGTCTTCTCACATATGTGAATCGCATTCGCAACTTGGCTACCAAGAATTCGTTTGTTGCACATGAATCCTGTCGGCGGTTCTGGAAGAGTCTTACCCTGCTATCCTCTAAAGCTAATCTTCAAGCACATGGCTTCACTGAGCAATTCAAGTTTGACTCCAGTCCTCCCCAAGCTGTGACTTGGCATCCAACCCCATCTATTGAAGATTCTGAGTATTCATCTTCGACTACAACTGTGGTTGCTCGTGTCATCGATGAAGAAGATGACGCCACCTCCCCAGCAATCGCTTCACTGCATCACGATTCTGCGTCAGGCCCCTCTGCGCCACCAAACTCCACCGTCGACCCGACTGCACCAGCATCTTCTCCGCCTGGGAATGCATAGATACTATATGTCTTCTAACCTTTTTGGTCCTTACTGGCAAAAGGGGGAGAAGCATATGAGTTGATAGTCTTCAAGCGGGTCCATATATGGGTCGGGTGCATTATTTTTGCTAAGTTCTTACAACTCTCATTTTGAAACAGTTGGCTCTTGAGTTGTAACACTTAAAACTTGATAGTCGTCTGCTACATTTGCTACTGTTTTCTTATGCTTGGTCAAATATCTATCCTATGCACATGAAGTCATACAGCAGACGCCCATTTTCCATTATGCATCTCATTATATTCACTACATCCTTGTATGCATGATGGATTGTCTTCATAAAATTGAAAGAGATCTCCATAAAGCAAAACCTACCATGTGCCTTTGCATTCAAAAGCAAAACTACTATGTGCACATCTTCAGGGGAGCCCTCTCAATATTATGAAGCCATTGACCGTGTCATCCATAATTTCATATATTGTATCCTCGTTGAAAACCTCAACATGTTTGTCAATCACCAAAAAGGGGGAGATTGTAAGTGCATCTAGTGCCCCTAGTTGGTTTTGGACTATTGACGACAAACGTGGTTGAGGGACTAACTTGTTTGTGAGAATTGCAGGATAACACAGGTAATAGTCCCTCACAGATTCGGTTTAACTTCCAGAGATGACCCCTAAAAATGTGTGAAGACATTGAAGATAGTGGTGGTGCGTGAAGACATTCATGTGAAGATAATGACCTATGAAGACATTCATTGAAGACTATAGAATGAAAAGACATAGTTTCTTTCGTAGTTCTTTTTATTCTTTCTTGAGTCATAGGAACCACTGTACTATTAAGTGGGGTCCAAGTGAACATAGTCGAATGACTGAAGTGATGCTTAACCAAAACACCTATGTCTTCAAGCGAAGACAAATGAGAGCAAATCTTATCCAGAGCTGGATAAGTCAGCTTTACTTGGAGCTCAAGTAAAGTTGCTGTGTGTCTTCACAATCCGACCGTTGGACACATGTCTGTTCCTTAGTGACCAAGGGTCATTTCGGACATATCATGTCAGGTTGCCTCATGGCTATAAATAGCCCACCCCCTACACCATAAATTGGTGGCTGCTCAGAGTTAGTGCATGGCTTTTGTCGTTTGAGAGCAACCCACCTCCGAAGCCTTTGAGAGAAAAGATCCTTGTGAGGACAAATCCCAAAACACCCAAAGCCAAAGAGAGTTAAGCATCACTAAAGTATTTCTGTCTGTGTGACCTGAAGACTTGTTACACTTGAGGATTGTGCTTCCACTAGCAGGTTAGGCGTCACGTTCTGAGTGTCCTAGAGTGACTGTGGACCGCCAGTGAACGAAGTCTGTGTAGGTTCGGAAGTCTACCTTGAAGACTTACCAGAGTGATTGGGCGAGGACTGTGTGTCCTTAGATCAAGGGGGATACGGTGAGGACTGTGTGTCCGGGACAGTGTGTCCTTAGGTTTGAATACCTAGCCGCCCTAACCAGATGTACAGTTGACACAACAACTGGAACTGGTCTACCAAATCCTTGTCTCCATCAAGCAACTGGTTCTATCCCTTCTTCCTTTACATTTCAGTTTATCTTCATGAAGCCCTTACTTGTCTCTCTGATCTGTTTGACTTCACTGTGTGAAGATTGCTCTCTGTTTAGTTTCAGTTATATCTTCCATCTCGATCAATGCTATCCAGTCACCAATAGTATGTGTATTATCTTCATGATGCTTGCTTGACTATTGCATGCCTGGATACCTTTATCTTCCGCTGCTTATCATATAGGTTCCTTTCTGTCGTCTGTCTTCAAAGCCCTCGTGTTTTGAAGACTTTCGTAATAATCGCCTATTCACCCCCCTCTAGTTGATAACTTGCACTTTCAACTTCGTGTACGAAATGGACAACCTCTTTCGAAGTATCAGGGTTTTGGACGAAAACTCATCTGTTACAAAGATATTTCGTTTTTTGAACTTATTTGAACTCCAGACTTTTTATGTGTTCAAAATGCACCATTCAGAGCCACATCGTCAATTATCAACCCTTTCTGACTTCATGTGGTATTTTTCATGCATTTACTAATTTTTTTAAAGCTAAATGACCCTCACATTGAAAATCACTACAAATGAACTTTGAAAAGGTTGAAAGTTGCCATGGTATCATCATTTCACCCACATAGCATATGCTAAAAAGTTGAGAGGGTTACGACAAAAACTGGACGCACTTCGTCTACAAAATGGACAATCTCTTTCGACGTACCAGGGTTTCGGACGAAAACGCATCTGTTACAAAGGGATTTGATTTATTTGATCTTATTTGAATTCCAGACTTTTTGTGTGTTCAAAATGCACCATTCAAAGCCACGTCATCAATTTTCAACCCATGCTGACTTCATTTGACCTTATAAAGACATTTAAGTGATTTTCTAGCCATTTAATGACCGTAATTCAAATTTGAACTATCTGCATGCAACGGCTAACCATATAGGTTTGAAAAATCATATTTTTGTGTACTTGTGTGCGAGTTAAAAAATCTTCAGACCATGTGTCCAAAAAGGAAAATGTAAAGATCTCGCAAGAAAACCGGCCCCACATGATTGGCACTCTATTTTGCGCCTCGAGGTTTGGAAGGTGAATGGCGGGGGTTATTAATCAGACACGGTTATGTATTGGAAACCGTCAGCTATTATGTTCACACACGGATTCTAATGCAGCAATCGTGTGTAATTCAAACTACAATCATCGTAAATTCCGGCGACATGCATGTGTACTGTTCCCGTCGATCCTGATTCCGGCGGCCAATAAATATTACATTGCTCACGTCGTCCGCCTGCATTCTCATCTACATCCTCCCCTCGCTCGCCCTCTCTCTCTCTCTCTCAAAGCTCTGCCATGGCGTCACGGATCTGCCCACGTGCCGACGAGGAGTCGCCGCCCCCCGAGGACGCTCATTCGATGAGCAGCGACGAGGAGGACCCCTACGCGATGTCGGACGAGGTTGCGCCGGACCCCCCAATTTTGGATTGGTTTTGGGGCCAGTGCAATCTTTGTCTATGGAAGTCACTGTCGTCGGCTGAGAAAGCCAGGCAAGTGGCATTCAAGAAGGAGATGGCGGAGGAGAAAGCCAGGTACCAGGCGGCCTGTGAAGCCCGTGATGCCACCTGGAAAAAGGAGAAGGTGCAGCTTTGGGAGCGGGCCCGTCGTCGTGCGGAGGACGTGTACGAAGATGGGTACTTCGCGAGGAAGGCCAAAGGCGCTAGGCGCCTCATCACTGCGTGGAGGTGGGCCGATAAGCTCTAGCGTGCCACCGACGAGGTGCTCCGGTGGGCGCCCAACGAAATGGCAAGATCGTTCGCGCTCGTCCGCCAGCAAGAGGTAGATCGGTACGTCAAGCGCTGCGAGGCTGAGGAGGCGGAGTACTGCCTCCGCGCTGGGATGACACCGCGCATCAGGAGTGATTATTAGTTTTAGTATTCTTCGTTTTCAATTTTATGCATTGTACCTATTAGTTAAGTATCATCACGTATATGTGATGATATTATATACATTATGTGATGAACTAATGAACAATTTATATATATATATATATATATATATATATATATTATGAATTCCATTTTCTATCTGCTTTTGTATACTAATTTGAATCTATCTGTTATCATCCACATATACATAATGGAAAGCATATATACATACATTGAAACAGAAGATATAAGAATGAAAAACAAAGTACACACATTGAAACAGAGCAATTAACAGAGCAATGCTATGATTGCTATTAATACATAGTTATCCATGTCGAAAAGACTCAACAAAATAAAACACGTCCATGAGACCATGACCAGCAGCCCTTGCCTATCGTAGCTCTTGGCTCTGCCTGAACTCGTGCAGGCGTTCGTCCAAGCTGTCGACACGCTCGTGGTACATCTGGAGCGCGATATCGAGCTCCAAGTTGGCTATTTCATCAGAGATCACCAACTCGAGGATGCGACGGTCATGTTCCTTTACTGCGCCCAGGTGGACACCTGGGCCAAGGAGGCGGTCGAGCCTACGGACCAGCGCGCTGGCATCCAGCGGGCCGCGTACAGGGCGAACGGCGCCACCCATGCGAACGGCGCGGCGGGCGTCCGGTGCAAGTATGGCGCGGCTGGCCTCTCGTGCAAGTACGGCGTTGAGGGCCTCTGCTCACTCCTGGCGAGGAATATGGGTACTGACGGGACGTGTACCCAGCTGCGACGCCGTGTCGACAGCAGGCAAGCACCGATGGATCCGCTCTTGCTGTGCGGCGCTGCTACTTCTCGAGCTTGTGTTGTATTCCCTCGAAGAGGAAAGGGAGATGCAGCATAGTATCGTAAGTATTTCCCTCAGTTTTTTAGAGCCAAGGTATCAATCCAGTAGAGACCACGCGCGAGTCCCTCACACCTGCACAAACAAATAAGAACTTCGCAGCCAACGTGATGAGGGGATGTCAATCCCTTTACGGTCACTTACGAAAGTGAGATCTGATAGAGATGATAGTTTGATATTTTTGGTATTTTTGGATATAAGAACATAAAGTAAAAGCGGAACAGTAAAGTATATTGTAAATTGATAAGTTGAGAATAGACCCGGGGGGGCATAGTGTTCTCTAGTGGCTTCTCTCATGATAGCGATATTCTACGGCGGGTAAACAAATTAATGTCGAGCAATTGATAGAAAAGCGAATAATTATGAGACTATCTAGGCATGATCATTATATATAGGCATCACGTCCGGGACAAGTAGACCGACTCCTGCCTGCATCTACTACTATTACTCCACACATCGACCGCTATCCAGCATGCATCTAGTGTATTGAGTTCATAAGAACAGAGTAACGCCTTAAGCAAGATGACATGATATAGAGGGATAAACTCAAGCAATATGATATAAACCCCATCTTTTTATCCTCGATGGCAACAATACAATACGTTCCTTGCTGCCCCTACTGTCACTGGGAAAGGACACCGCAAGATTGAACCCAAAGCCAAGCACTTCTCCCAACGCCAGAACTATAGATCTAGTAGGCCAAGCCAAACCAATAATTCGAAGAGACTTGCAAGGATATTATGAGCACACATAAAGAGTTCAGAAAAGAACCAAATATTTATCATAGATAATCTTGATCATAAACCCACAATTCATCGGATCTCGACAAACACACCGCAAAAAGAGATTACATCGAATAGATCTCCTCGAAGACCGAGGAGAACTTTGTATTGAGATCCAAAGAGAGAGAAGAAGCCATCTAGATACTAGCTATGGACCCGAAGGTCTGTGGTAAACTACTCACAACTCATAGTGAGGCGATGATGATGATATAGAAGCACTCCGTGGAAGATCCCCCCTCCGGCGCAGCTCCGGAACAGGCCCCAAGATGGGATCTCACGGGAACAGAAGGTTACGGCGGTGGAATTAGGGTTTTCTCTATTCTTCTGATGGTTTCGGGATACGTAGATATATATAGGAAGAAGCAGGGCACCGGGGGCCTTACGTGGGACCCACGATGCAGGGGGCGCGCCCTAGGGGGGAGGCGCCCCCCACCCTCGTGGGCAGCACGTGGCCCCTACTCCGTGGTTCTCAAGTCTACCGTGCGTGATTTGCTCCAAAAATATCTCTCCCGAAGGTTTCATTCCGTTTGGACTCCGTTTGATATTCCTTTTCTGTAAAACCCTGAAATAGGCAAAAAACAGCAATCTGGACTGGGCCTTTGGGTTAGTAGGTTAGTCCCAAAAATAATACAAAATTGTATGACAAAGCCCATTAAACATCCAAAACATCATAAATAATAGCATGGAACAATCAATAATTATAGATACGTTGGAGACGTATCAAGCATCCCCAAGCTTAATTCCTGCTCGTCCTCGAGTAGGTAAATGATAAAAATAGAATTTTTTATGTGGAATGCTAACCAACATAGTTTTTCAATATAATTCTCTTAATTGTGACATGAATGTTCAGATATGAAAGATTCAAGACAAAAGTATATATTGACATAAGAAGTAATAATACTTCAAGCATACTAACAAAGCAATCATGTCTTCTCAAAATACTATGGCTAAAGAAAGTTATCCCTACAAAATCATATAGTCTTGCTATGCTCCATCTTCATCACAAAAAATATTCATATCATGCACAACCCCGATTTCAGCCAAGCACTTGTTTTCATACTCTATTCTTTCAAACCTTTCAACTTTCACGCAATACATGAGCGTGAGCCATGGACATAGCACTATGGGTGGAATAGAGAGGTGGTTGTGGAGAAGACAAAAAGGAGGGAGATAGTCTCACATCGACTAGGCGTATCAATGGGCTATGGAGATGCCCATCAATAGATATCAATGTGAGTGAGTAGGGACTGCCATGCAACGGATGCACTAGAGCTAAATATGTATGAAAGCTCAACAAAAGAAACTAGTGGGTGTGCATCCAACTTGCTGGCTCACGAAGACCTAGGGCATTTGAGGAAGCCCATCGTTGGAATATACAAGCCAAGTTCTATAATGAAAATTCACACTAGTATATAAAAGTGACTAAACATGAGACTCTCTATCATGAAGAACATGGTGCTACTTTGAAGCACAAGTGTGGAAAAAGATAGTAGCAATTGTCCCTTTTTCTTCTCTTTTTCTTTTTTTCTTTCTTTTTTTGGGACTTTCTTTTTTTCTTTGCCCTTTCCTTCTTTTTCTTTTTTTGTGGAGGGGCTTTATTGATTTAGCCTTTCCTCCCATGGGACAATGCTCTAATAATGATGATCATCACACTTTCATTACAACTCGATACCAGAACAAGTATGACTCTATATGAATGCCATCCAGCGGTGTACCGGGATGTGCAATGAATCAAGAGTGACATGTATGAAAAATTATGCATGGTGGCCTTGCCACAAATACGATGTCAACTACATGATCATGCATGGAAATATGACAATATGATGCGTGTCATATGAACAGAATGGTGGAAAGTTGCATGGCAATATATCTCGGAATGGCTATGGAAATGCCATGATAGGTAGGTATGGTGGCTGTTTTGAGGAATAATATGGTGGTGGTTTTGAGGAAGGATATATAGTGGGTGTATGGTACCGGCGAAAGTTGCGCGGTACAAGAGAGACTAGCAATGGTGGAAGGGTGAGAGTGCGTATAATCTATGGACTCAACATTAGTCATAAGAACTCATATACTTATTGCAAAAATCTATGAGTCATCAAAACAAAGCAATCAACGCATGATCCTAGGGGGGAGGTTGGTAGGAGTTAACCATCGCGCGCCCCCGACCTCCACACAAAGGTTGACACTTTACAGATACCTCATGCTCTAACTTCGTCACATAGCGGTTCACCATACGAGCATGCTACGGGAATCACTAACCTTAACACAAGTATTTCTCAATTTCATAATAACTCCACTAGCATGACTCTAATATCACTATCCTCATATCTCAAAACATTTATCAAGCATCCAACTTCTCATCATATTCAATGCACTTAGTGTGAAAGTTCTTACTACATTGATATCGGATGTCTACCATGTGAAGACTAGTTTTATAGCCTAAACACATTACCATGCTGTTTTAATAGACTCTCAAATGGATATAAGTGAAGCATGAGAGTTCAACAATTTCTTCAAAATATTACCACCACCGTGCTCTAAAAGATATAAGTGAAGCACTAGAGCAAAAACTATGCAACTCAAAAGATATAAGTGAAGCACATAGAGTGTTCTAACAATTCCTAGGCCATATTTAACTCTCTCAAATAGGTGTGTCTAGCAAGGATAATTGTGGAAAACTAACAAGCAAAGACTCAAATTATACAAGACGCTCCAAGCAAAACACATATCATGCGGTGAATAAAAATATAGCTCCAAGTATAGTTACCAATGGATGAAGACGGAAGAGGGGATGCCTTCCCGGGGCATCCCCAAGCTTAGGCCCTTGCTACTCTTTATTCCGTAGTCCATCAAAGCAATACTCAAAACTTGAAAACTTCATAACACAAAACTTAGACAAAAATCTCGTGAGCTCCATTAGTATAAGAAAGCAAACCACTACTCAAATATATTGGTGTTAAACCTACTTTATTCCAACTTCTCTATGGTTCATACCTCCCAATATTACTCATAGATGCATTGAAATAAGCAAACAACACACGAAAAATAGAATCTGTCAAAAATAGAACAGTCTGTAGTAATCTGCAGGTTTCGCATACTTCTGTAACTCCAAAAAAATTCAAACTAAATTGGTAAACATGAGGAATTTGTCTATTAATCATCTGCAAAAAGAATCAACTAAATAGCACGCTCCAGTAAAATCTGATGACTATTCTAGCGAGCGCTAACGATTCTTTTTTTCACAGCAAGATCACATAAACTTCACACAAGTCTTCCCAAAGGTTCTACTTGGCACAAACACTAAACAAAACACAAAACCACATCTAAACAGAAGCTAGATGCAATATGTATTCCCTAACAGCAGCAAAAAAATATATAATTGGGTTGCCTCCCAACAAGCGCTATCGTTTTACGCCCCTAGCTAGGCACGATACATGATAGATCTAGGTATCGCCATCTTTGGAAGGCAATCCATAAGTGGCTCTCATAATAGATTCATATGGTAATTTGATTTTCTTTCTAGGAAAGTGTTACATGCCTTTCCTTATAGGAAATTGGAATCAAATATTTCCTTCCTTCATATAAATAATTGCACCGATCTTTCTAAGGAAAGGTCTACCAAGAATAATAGGACATGAAGGATTGCAATCTATATCAAGAACAATTTAATCTACAGGCACATAATTCCTATTGGCAACAATAAGAACATCATTAATCCTTCCCATTGGTTTCTTAATAGTGGAATCCGCAAGATGCAAATTTAAAGAACAATCATCAAGCTCATGGAAACCTAGCAAATCACACAAAGTTTTTGGGATAGTGGAGACACTTGCACCCAAATCACACAAAGCATAGCATTCATGATCTTTAATTTTTATTTTTATAGTAGGTTCCCACTCATCATAAAGCTTTCTAGGGATAGAAACTTCTAACTCAAGTTTTTCTTCATAAGATTGCATCAAAGCATCAACTATGTGTTTAATGAAAGCTTTATTTTGACTATAAGCATGCGGAGAGTTTAGTACGGATTGCAACAAGGAAATACAATCAATCAAAGAGAAATTATCATAATTGAATCCCTTGAAATCCAAAGTAGTGGGTTCATCATTATGCAAAGTTTTAATCTCTTCACTCCCACTTTTAACAATTTTAGCACCAAGATCTAAAAACTCTGAATCATTGGGACACCTTAAAGTAGAATCATCTCCATTCCTATCTTCATCAAGATTTATACTTGAAAACAAGGATCTAATAGGATATGCATCAACAACTTTCAGATCTTCATTTTTATTTTCATGATAACTAGAAGAACTCGCTTTAATATAATCCTCTCTTTTAGCACGCATCCTAGCGGTTCTTTCTTTGCATTCATCAATGGAAATTCTCATGGCTTTGAGAGACTCATTGATATCATGCTTAGGTGGGATAGATCTAAGTTTCAAATAATCAACATCAAGAGTAATTCTATCCACACTTCGAGCCAATTCATCAATTTTCAGCAATTTCTCTTCAAGCATAGCATTTAAATTCTTTTGCGAGATCATAAACTCCTTAACACTAGTTTCAAATTCTGAAGGCATCTTTCCATAAGAGTTGTTGTAGGAATTACCACAATTATTAGAGGAATTACGAGGAAAAGGCATAGGATTGAAGTTCCATCTATAAGCATTGTTACCAAAATTATTCCTACCAACAAAATTCACATCCAAAGATTCATTGTTATTTTCAATCAAAGTGGACAAAGGCATCTCATTAGGATCAGAAGAAGCACTCTTAGCAGCAAATAATTTCATAAGTTCATCCATCTTTCCACTCAAAACACTTATTTCTTCAATAACATGCACTTTTTACTAGTAGATCTTTCGGTGTGCCATTGAGAATAATTAACCATAATATTATCTAGGAGTTTGGTAGCCTCTCCTAAGGTAATTTCCATGAAAGTGCCTCCTGCGGCCGAATCTAAAAGATTTCTAGAAGCAAAATTCAAGCCAGCATAAAAGTTTTGAATAATCATCCATAAGTTCAAACCATGTGTAGGGCAATTACGTATCATTAATTTCATTCTCTCCCAAGCTTGTGCAACATGCTCATGATCTAGTTGCTTAAAATTCATAATATCGTTTCTAACAGAGATGATCTTAGGAGGAGGGAAATACCTAGAGATAAAAGCATCTTTGCACTTATTCCACGAATCAATACTATTTCTAGTCAAAGAGGAAAACCAAGTTTTAGCACGATCTCTAAGTGAAAACGGAAATAACTTTAATTTAACAATATTGTTATCCGTATCCCTTTTCTTTTGCATATCACACAAATCAACAAAGTTATTTAGATGGGTAGCGGCATCTTCACTAGGAAGGCCGGAGAATTGATCTTTCATGACAAGATTCAACAAAGCAGCATTGATCTCACAAGATTCTGCATCGGTAATAGGAGCAATCAGAGTGCTAATAAAATCATTAATGTTGGTATTGGAGAAGTCACACAATTTGGTATTGTTCTGAGCCATAGTGACAAGCAAGCAATCCAACACACAGAAGCAAACAAGATGCAAGCGAATGATAAACACACCGCGGAAGAAGGGCAAATAAAACGGCAAGGGTGAAGGGGGGAGAGGAAAACGAGAGGCAAAAAATGTAATGCGAAGGATAAGGGTTTGTGATAGGTACTTGGTATATGACTTTTGCGTAAGCCTCCCCGGCAACAGCGCCAGAAATTCTTCTTGCTACTTCTCGAGCTTGCGTTGTATTCCCTCGAAGAGGAAAGGGAGATGCAGCATAGTAGCAAAAGTATTTCCCTTAGTTTTTGAGAACCAAGGTATCAATCCAGTAGGAGACCACGCGCGAGTCCCTCGCACCTGCACAAACAACTAAGAACTTTGCAGCCAACGCGATAAGGGGTTGTCAATCCCTTTACGATCACTTACGAAAGTGAGATCTAATAGAGATGGTAGTTTGATATTTTTGGTATTTTTGGATATAAGAACAGAAAGTAAAAGCGGAAAAGTAAAGTAGATTGTAGATTGATATGTTGAGAATAGACCCGGGGGCCATAGTGTTCTCTAGTGGCTTCTCTCATGATAGCGATATTCTACGGCGGGTAAACAAATTACTGTCGAGCAATTGATAGAAAAGCGAATAATTATGAGACTATCTAGGCATGATCATTATATATAGGCATCACGTCCGAGACAAGTAGACCGACTCCTGCCTGCATCTACTACTATTACTCCACACATCGACCGCTATCAAGCATACATCTAGTGTATTGAGTTCATAAGAACAGAGTAACGCCTTAAGCAAGATGACATGATGTAGAGGGATAAACTAAAGCAATATGATATAAACCCCATCTTTTTATCCTCGATGGCAACAATACAATATGTGCCTTGCTGCCCCTAGTGTCACTGGGAAAGGACACCGCAAGATTGAACCCAAAGCCAAGCACTTCTCCCATTGCAAGAACTATAGATCTAGTAGGCCAAGCCAAACCAATAATTTGAAGAGACTTGCAAGGATATTATGAGCACACATAAAGAGTTCAGAAAAGAACCAAATATTTATCATAGATAATCTAGATCATAAACCCACAATTCATCGGATCTCGACAAACACACAGCAAAAAAGAGATTACATCGAATAGATCTCCTTGAAGACCGAGGAGAACTTTGTATTGAGATACAAAGAGAGAGAATAATCCATCTAGATACTAGCTATGGACCCGAAGGTCTGTGGTAAACTACTCACAACTCATGGTGAGGCGATGATGATGATGTAGAAGCACGCCGTGGATGATCCACCCTCCGGCGGAGCTCCGGAACAGGCCCCAAGATGGGATCTCACGGGAACAGAAGGTTGCGGTGGTGGAATTAGGGTTTTCTCTGTTCTTCTGATGGTTTTGGGGTACGTAGATATATATAGGAAGAAGGAGGGCACCGAGGGCCTTACGTGGGACCCACGAGGCAGGGGGGCATGCCCCGCACCCTCGTGGGCACCACATGGCCCCTACTCCGTGGTTCTCAAGTCTCCCGTGCGCGATTTTCTCCAAAAATATCTCTCACGAAGGTTTCATTCCGTTTGGACTCCGTTTGATATTCCTTTTCTATAAAACCATAAAACAGACAAAAAACCAGCAATCTGGATTGGGCCTTTGGGTTAGTAGGTTAGTCCCAAAATTAATATAAAAGTGTATGACAAAGCCCATTAAACATCCAAAACATCATAAATAATAGCATGGAACAATCAAAAATTATTGATACGTTGGAGACGTATCAGGTGCGCCGCGTCTCTCACTCTTGCTCTGCGGCGCTCCAACGGTCTCGTCGTGCGGCGAGCCGCAGCCTATCGGTGCGGACCTGCCTATCTTGATCCGTGTTGCTCAAGCGCCATGCGCCAAAGTTCTGCTCAACCCTGGCGATGACGCGCATCACGGCGTCGTCCATCCCGTTGTCGGGGAGCGCTTCGGCGTCGACGGGCCGTGGCGCCTGCTCGTTTTCCCCGTCGACGACGTTGATGGTAGAGGCGTGCCTTGGTGGGTTGGCATGCTTGTAAAAGGTGGATGTGCTATAGGCTGCGCTTGTCGCCTCCGTGCGTCGTGCGCTGCCTAGGTTTATGCGCAATATCGTTGGGTGGCGGGAAACATGTGAGGAAATGGCGGAAAATGGTGGTGTGTTCATAAAATGCCATCAATTAATGGAAACTTAGCATAGAAGGAACATCGAACTAGCACAAGAGGTAGATGATGATCAGATGAACACGGACCACACTAGGGAACCCGTCGGTGATGAATTCATCAATCGCAAATGGTTGAATACTAGCAAGTGTTTGCCCACAACACACACAGCTTATTCCATCACAAACAGGTCGGATGGATCAAGTGTATGCCACGTATCGCACATTGTAAAAAAGTAATGCGGTAGACCTTCTTTAACATGTGTTAAAAAACAAAACAAAAACAAAACAAGGACCTAGAGGTTAATTCCACCCCACAACACACACGGCCTATTCTATCACAAACAGGTCGGATGGATCTACTGTATGCCACACATCGCACATTGTCAAAAAGTAATGTGGTAGACCTTCTTTAACATGTGTTAAAAGAAATACTAAACAAGGACCTTGAGGTTAATTCCACCCCACAACACACACGGCTTATTCCATCACAAACAGGTCGGATGGATCTACTGTATGCCACATATCGCACATTGTCAAAAACTAATGCGGTAGACCTTCTTTAACATGTGTTAAAAAACAAAAACAAAAAACAAAACCCACTGATGGGATGTATCATGAAGGTCCTTAATGGACATTTATGACCTAAGGACCTTCATGATCCATCCCATCAGTGGGTTTTGAAATTTTGACAACTTCCCATCGGGTCACCCATCTCATGGCTGCTCGAGCCTGAGCATAATTAACTTGAGAGTTCTCTTCGATGAGCTATTGGTGGAACAACTAGTCCTTGCTGATATAGGATGCTCTCTTCGCATCCTTATGGCGTACCCGGATGACCGCCCGTCGCCCAATGGCCAATAGATGTTGTGTAGACGGAGCATATCACATACGACTTATTAGAAGCAATCATCTATGTTATTATCGGTCTTCAGATACATTTCTGTTTATAGACCTGTTTGTCGCGTATCACACGCATCTTGTTATATTGAACCGTTTCTGATCTCTTGTCTCAACGCAAACAGTTCATCCGAGTGAACCGCATGTCGTATATCGCACACACATCGATTTGGTTGACCGTTTCTTTTGTGTTGCCTAATCACAAACAGATCATCCGAGCGAACCGTATGTTGTATATCACACACACCTTCATATGGCCGCTCGTTTCTTTTGTTCCTCTTCATCGCAAATAGTTAATTGAACTGAATCGTATGCCCTGCATCGCACACGCAACTAAAATCTGAACCGTGTTTGATGCGTCCTCCATCGGAAACGTTTTTCACCTTTTTGACAGGTTTTTTACACCGCCATTTGCGATTATGGCATCGCACACAGTTTCGTCGAAGGTTCTCTGATCGTAGTGCCGCATTAGTAGCATCCTGCAGTAGTGTTGGCTCCTACATATTCTACGAAGATCTTTATCGTTCGAACCGTTATGACAACATACACAATTCCCTTTGTCCGTCGGTATGTTACTTGCCCGAGATCGCTATCGCCGGTATCTCCATACCTAGTTCAATCTTGTTACCGACAAGTCTCTTTACTAGTTCCGTAATACATCATCTCGTGACTAACTCATTAGTCATTTGCTTGCAAGGCTTATTATGATGTGTATTACCGAGAGGGCCCAGAGATACCTCTCCGATACTCAGAGTGACAAATCCTAATCTCGATTCACGCCAACCCAACAAAACACCTTCATAGATACCTGTAGAGCATCTTTATAATCACACAGTTACGTTGTGACGTTTGATAGCACACAAGGCATTCCTTTGGTATCCGGGAGTTGCATGATCTCATAGTCAAAGGAATATGTATTTGACATACATGAAAGCAATAGCAACAAACTGTGCGATCAAATGCTAAGCTAACGTATATGTCTTGTCCATCACATCATTCTCATAATGACGTGATCCCGTTATCAAATGACAACTCATGTCCATGGTTAGGAAACCTTAACCATCTTTGATCAACGAGCTAGTCTAGTAGAGGCTTACTAGGGACATGGTATTTGTTTATGTATTCACACATGTATTTAGGTTTCCAGTCAATACAATTCTAGCATGAATAATAAACCTTTAGCATGATTAAGAAAATATAATAATAACCATTTTATTATTGCCTCTAGGGCATATTTCCATCAGGAGGACCACCCAGCCGTCGTGTTAAACCCCGGTGGCTATCCCCTCGTCCGCGACCACACCATAGTCGCGACCCGACGCACCTACAAGTTCTCTCGGGTTCTCATCGATGGTGGCAGTAGCATCAACATCCTCTACTGCGACACCATGACCAAGCTCGGCCTCGAAGCCAAGGATTTGGAGCCGACCCGGACGGTGTTCCATGGCAACGTGCCCGGCCTCTCCTGCTCCCCCATCGGCCGGATTCGGCTCGATGTCCTCTTCGGCTCAAGCGAGCACTTCCGACGCGAGCCCATCTGGTTTGAGGTAGTAGACCTGACCAACACGTACCACGCATTGCTGGGCCGACATGCCCTCGCCAAGTTCATGGCGGTCCCCCACTATGTGTACTTCAAGATGAAGATGTCGGATCGCAAGGGCCTCATCACCGTCGCCGGCGACTACTGAAAGTCCCTGGAGTGCGCTCAAGCCGGCACCAAGATGATCCAATCGCGGGTCATAGCCGAGGAGCGGCGCCAGCTTGAGTGGCTCGTTGCGCTGGCCAATGAGGCGCCGCTGTGCCGACTTCCGCCAAGGAGTCCGTCGGAGAGGCCTCATTCAAGCCGTCCAAGGAGACCAAGAAGGTCAAGTTAAATTCAGAAGACCCCAGCTGCAGCGAGTACGTTGTCGTGGGCACTCGCCTCGATAGCAAATAGGAAGGCAAGCTCGTCGACTTCCTCCGTGAGAATCGGGATATCTTTGCATGGACCCCAAAGGACATGCCGGGAATTCCATGTAGGTACGCCGAGCACAAAAGTTCACATCCGAAAGGAGGCTAAGGTTGTCTATCAACCCCTACGTCGCTTTTCGGAAGAGAAGAGAAGAACCATTGGTGAAGAGGTCGCCGAGCTCCTCGCGGTCGGCTTCATCATGGAAGTGTTTCACCTCGAGTGGCTGGCCAACCCAGTCCTCGTCCTGGAAAAGAACAACACCTGGCGCATGTGCATAGACTACACCAGCCTGAACAAGGCTTGCCCCAAGGATCCTTTCGCCCTCCCGCGGATCGATCAAGTCATTGACTCCACCGTCGACTGCGAGCTCCTGTCTTTCTTAGATGCTTACTTCGGCTACCACTAGATCAAGCTAGACCCCAGCGATGCCTTGAAGACGTCCTTCATCACACCCTTCGGGGCATATTCCTACATCACCATGTCATTCAGGTTAAATAATGTCGGCGCCACCTTCTAGCGCTGCATGCAGAAATGCCTGATGCCACAACTCGGCCGCAATATCCACGGCTACGTGGACGACATCGTGCTAAAAACCAAGCAGCACCTCACGCTCCTCGGCGACCTGAAGGAGACCTTCGCCAACATGTGCGAGTACCAGATCAAGATCAATCCGGAGAAGTGTGTTTTTGGCGTGCCAGCTGGGAAGCTGTTCCGTTTCCTCATCTCGGAACGCGGCATTGAGGCAAAACCGGAGAAGATCAAGGCCAACGAGCACATGCGCAAGCCGGCTCGGCTGCGCGATGGACAGAAATTCACCGGCTGATTGGCCTCGGTCAACCGGTTTCTTAGCCGGCTGGGCGAGAGGGCCTTGCCCCTATATCAGCTAATGAAGAAGACAATGTCATTCGAGTTGAACGACCAGGCGGACGAAGCATTCCGGGACCTCAAAGGCATGCTCTCCACCGCACCCGTCCTGGCCTCGCCGGCCGACAAGGAGCCGATGTTGCTACACATCGCCGCCACCTCGCGGTCGGTCAGCACGTTGCTAGTAGTCGAGCGGCCGGAGGAGGACAAGATCCAGACCGTCCAGCACCCGGTCTACTACCTGAGCTAGGTGCTTTCCACCTCCAAGCAGAATCACCCGCATTACCAGAAGATGTGCTATGGCGTGTACTTCACCGACAAGAAGCTGAAGCAATACTTTCAAGAGCATGAGATCACAGTGGTGAGCACGGCCCCTATTGGCGAGATCATGGGCTGCCGGGATGCCTCTCGCCGGGTGCCAACTGGGCCATAGAGCTAGTAGGCCACTCCATCCTATACGAGCCCCGCACCATGATAAATCCCAAACTCTAGTGGATTTCCTCATCGATTGGACAAAGACCCAGTACGTACCGCCGCCTCTGTACTCGACGCATTGGCGCATGCACTTTGACGGCTCCAAGATGCGCTCCAGCTTGGGAGTTGTCATTGTGCTGTCTTCCCCGAAGGGCGACGGGCTTCACTACGCACTCAAAATCCTCTTGGCCGCCTCCAACAATGTTGCCGAATACGAAGACCTTGTGCACGGCCTCCAGCTTGCCAAGGAACTTGACATCCGGTGCATCCTATGCTTCGGCGACTCTGACCTGGTAGTTCAGCAGAGCTCCGGCGAGTGGGATGACCGGGATGCCAACATGGCAAGCTACCGCTTCTTGATCTAGCAGGCAGGTTCAACGGCTGCGAGTTCCTCCACGTCCCGCGTGCAAAGAACAAAACCGCCGACACGCTGGCCAAGATTGGAGCTTCCTGGGGAGCCATATCATCTGACGTTTACCTCGAATACCTGCGCCAGCCGTCCGTCAAGCCGTCTACAGACTCCGAACCGATCTTCGTCTCCGACAACCCTGTGGCGCCCCTCCCGGACCCGGGGACTGCTAATTCTAGCTCGGGGACTGCTGAACCCGGCCCGAGGTCTGTGGAACCCGTCTTGGGGACTGTTGTGCTCAACCCGGCAACCTTCATCTCTGACTCGGGGGTTGCCGCCTACGGCTCGGGGGCTGCCACCCCGGAACAGATCATGGCGGTTGTCTTCACTATGTTAACCGCCCCGTCGTGGGCCCAGCCGATCCTTGCTTTCCTAGAAGACGGGACCCTTCCCATGGACGAGACCGAGGCCCGGCAAGTGCAACGTCGGGCGTCTACCTACAGCATCGTCAACCATGAGCTTGTCCAGCACAGCGCAACATGTGTTTTCCAGCGCTGCGTCGAGTAGGACAAGGGTGTGGAGATCCTCCTCGACATACATCAAGGAGAGTGCGGGCACCATGCCGCCTCCAGATCCTAGGTGGCCAAGGCTTTCCGCCATGGCTTCTACTGGCCCACCGCCCTGAAAGACATCGAGTCGCTCGTTCTCAAGTGTGAGGGATGTCAGCGCTTCAGCAAGCGCAACCATCAGCCGGTGTCAGCCCTGCAAACCATCCCGATCACCTGGCCCTTCATGGTTTGGGGGCTCGACATGGTCGAACCCTTCAAGACAGCGCGGGGTGGCATGGCGCATTTGTTGGTGGCGGTCGACGAGTTCACCAAGTGGATTGAGGCAAGGCCGATCAAGAAGCTGGATGGGCCAACGACCGTCCAGTTCATCAAAGACATCGCGGTACGCTACGGTGTCCCGCACAGCATCATCATCGATAACGGCACAAACTTCGACAATGGTGCTCTGGCGCAATACTACTCCGTCTCCAGCATCCGCTTGACCTGGCATCCGTGGCCCATCCTCAGTCTAGCAGCGAGGTCGAGCGGGCCAACGGCCACATTCTATCTAGCGTCAAACCGCGGCTCATCGAGCCTATCATCCGCTCACCCGACAGCTAGCTTGATGAGCTGTCAGCCGTCCTGTGGAGTCTCCAAACAACGCCAAACAGGTCGACCGGCTTCACCCCATTTTTCCTCGTCTACGGCACCGACGACGTCCTTCCAACCGATGTCGAGCTCCACTCGCCGCGAGTCACAATGTTCACCGAAGCGCAAGCCAAGGAAGCATGCAAAGACGGCGTAGACCTACTCGAAGAAGCACACCTCCTTGCCATTATCCGATCCGCCATCTATCAGCAAGGCCTGAGGTATTACCACAGCAAGAAGATCAAGCCCATCGCGTTCCGCGAGGGAGACGTCGTCCTCCGGCTTATCCAGCAGCAAGCCGGGCAGCACAAGTTGGCTCCTCCATGTGAGGGCCCCTTCATCGTCAGCAAAGCCATGTGCGACCGCAACGCCTACTACCTCCTTGACGCTCGCAAGGCAAACAAACGCAAGAGAGATACCGCCGGCAAAGAAACAAGCCGGCCCTGGAATGCAAAACTCCTCCACCCGTTTTACTGTTAGCTGTATGCACGTATGTATCACTACCCTTTTGTAATCATATGAGAAACTATGGGACCCCTCGAACGACGCTCGGGGGCTGCCCCTTTCGCCCTACCAAATTATTGTGTTTTCACATACCCTTGAGTTTTCTCAAACCTCCACCGCAGGGTTGACCCGCTCAACCCGGGGGCTCGGGGGCTGGCTGGCTTGGCCACCACCCGTCATCCCCCTTAGCACGTCTCAGCATGCCCAGGACCTTCACTTTGCCCAGCACCACAGTCCGGCTTCGGCTGTCGGCCAGCAAAAACCAGGGGCCAAAGCACCTGCATGCCGTGACAACTAAAGGTGTGTTCGTCGGATTGGCCATTCCGACCCTGCCACGCTAAGTTACTGCACGACCGTCTGCTCGCCAGCCGGCCCAGTGGGTGTTTCGCTCGCGCTCAATGTTTAAAGGACCTAAGTACTATGCACTTCTCCCAAAGGTCAAACCCCTTGTCATAGACCAGAACCCGGCTATCTGGCTCGCGGGGGGAAACCCAAAGGGGACGCATGCAAAGGAAAAAGGTTCCGCAAACAAAGGGTAAAAGCACTGTAACGCCCCGGACACACCCGCCGGTGGTCATTACTCTTGGCGAGATCTAGACTGGCCTCACATATCAATACTAGTCTTTTCTGCGCACTTTGTCCTCACTCGTGAGGAGCCGGGAGCAACTTCCCGGTCGGTCACCCATCCTGAAACTACTCCAAGCTGAGCACGCTTAACTTTGGAGTTCTATCCGAATGGGCTCCCGGAAAAGAAGGAATTCCTTATTGATATGAGTAGTCTATCATCCCTAATAAGCCAGGCCATCACATACACCCTCACTCAGAGGAACCGACGTCCTCGTCGGGCCACAGGAACGTTCCCTCTTGGCACAACCGTCTGTGCTTCCAGGACAGCACATGTGCCATGCCGTGTGCCACGACGGGTCACAAACGTCATGCACAACATGACTGCAAACTGTCCGCAAACATCCGTGTAACCGCGAGGGTTGGCTCTGATACCAACTTGTAACGCCCCGGACACACCCACCGGTGGTCGTTACTCTTGGCGAGATCTAGACTGGCCTCACATATCAATACTAGTCTTTTCTGCGCACTTTGTCCTCACTCGTGCGCACCCGGGAGCAACTTCCCGGTCGGTCACCCATCCTGAAACTACTCCAAGCTGAGCACGCTTAACTTTGGAGTTCTATCCGAATGGGCTCCCGGAAAAGAAGGAATTCCTTATTGATATGAGTAGTCTATCATCCCTAATAAGCCAGGCCATCACAAGCACAAACATCCACAAAATGATTTACATCAATGGGCCCCAGGCCGGAGTTCATTACATTCACCTAAACACCCGAGTGGGTGGGTGGACCTGCTACTTAACAAAAATGTGATGAAAGATAAACAGGGCAGCTTCAAGCGGTCCCCGCGCCAGGATGCACATATGATGAGGTGTTGGCGGCTTCAGTATGGGCCGAGATGCGGTGTCCTCCAACCTATCATCATCGTCCGCATAGATGTTCGTCTTGCCAGAGCTACCCAGTGGATCGTCCACCACCAAGACAAAGTCATCGGGCGGCACGACCGCGTTGTCATCCATCCGCTCCGATTGGAACTTGTCATGTGCCCCGAAACCGGCCATGTAACTAGCCCGGGCGACGATCTTGTCTGGCTTCACCTGCAACTAGAGCTCCGCGCCGGCTCGTTGGGTCATCAGCCGGTCCAGATCCAAGTCTGGGTACGACATGAGGAACCGCAACTTCATCTCGGCGCCAGTACGGGCCACGAAGATGCGCCCCGCATGGAGCCGCTCCGGCCCGACATCTAGCCACCGTGCCATCCAGGACAGGCTGTCGGGCACGACGGCGCCGGGCCAGAGGGCCGCCGTCATCCCCGTGTCGGCTTTGGAGACCCACTCCATCTGCTCGCTCAGGACTTGCAAACGGGCCTAGGCAATGCCCATGAACTCGGGGAAGCTCCAAGGCATGTCGGGATTGAGCTCAGTTTCGGGGTTCGCCGGCATCCGCTGAGCGCGGACAGCCCCATCCACTGTTTTCTGCGTGTCCTTGAAGTGGCATGCGACGAGGAAAAACAAGACGATCAACAATGAAAAAGTCCAAGCCGGCTTCTAAGCCCGGCGAAACCACAAAGAAGCACTTACTGGCGAAAGCTTTGTCCAGGTGATGCGCTTGATACGTCTCCAACGTATCTATAATTTTTTATTGTTCCATGCTATTATATATGATGTTTTCGATGTTTAATGGGCTTTATCATACACTTTTATATTATTTTTTGACTAACCTATTAACCCAAAGGCCCAATGCAGATTGTTGTTTTTTGCCTATTTCAGGGTTTCGCAGAAAAGGAATATCAAACGGAGTCCAAACGGAATGAAACCTTCGCGAGAGTTATTTTTGGAACAATATCAACACAGAAGACTTGGAGTACACGCGAGGGAACGAAGGAGGCGGACACAAGGGTCCAAGGCGTGCCCCCTCCTATAGGGCGCGCCCCCCACCCTCGTGGGCCCCCTTTTGCTCCCCCGATGCCCTCCTTCCTACTATATATATACCCATGTACCCTGAAAACCCTAATTCCACCGCCGCAACCTTCTGTTCCCGTGAGATCCCATCTTGGGGCCTGCTCCGGAGCTCCACCAGAGGGGGGGTCTTCCATGGAGTACTTCTACATCAACACCATTGCCTCACCATGAGTTGTGAGTAGTTTACCACAGACCTTCGGGTCCATAGTTATTAGCTAGATGGCGTCTCCTATCTTTTTTGATCTCAATACCAAGTTCTCCTCGGTCTTCAAGGAGATCTATTCGATGTAATCTTTTTGCGGTGTGTTTGTTGAGATCCGATGAATTGTGGGTTTATGATCAAGATTATCTATGAGAAATATTTGGTTCTTTTCTAAATTCTTTTTTGTATGATTATAATATCCTTGCAAGTCTCTTCGAATTATCGGTTTGGTTTGGCCTACTAGATCTATAGTTCTTGCAATGGGAGAAGTGCTTGGCTTTGGATTCAATCTTCCGGTGTCCTTTCCTAGTGACAGCAGGGGCAGCAAGGCACGTATTGTATTGTTGCCATCGAGGATAAAAAGATGGGGTTTATATCATATTGCTTGAGTTTATCCCTCTACACCATGTCATCTTGCTTAAAGCATTACTCTGTTCTTATGAACTTAATACTCTAGATGCATGCTGGATAGCGGTCCATGTGTGGAGTAATAGTAGTAGATGCAAAATCGTTTCGGTCTAGTTGTCACGGACGTGATGCCTATATATAATGATCATGCCTAGATATTCTCATAATTATTCGCTTTTCTATCAATTGCTCGACAGTAATTTGTTCACCCACCGTAGAATTCTGCTATCATGAGAGAAGCCACTGGTGAAACCTATGCCCCCCGGGTCTATTCTACACATATCAATCTACAATCTACTTTACTTCGTTGTTTTTACTTTCTGTTATTATATCCAAAAATATCAAACTATCCTATCTATCAGATCTCACTTTCGTAAGTGATCGTAAAGGGATTGACAACCCCTTATCGTGTTGGTTGCGAAGTTCTTATTTTTTTGTGCAGGTGCGAGGGACTCGCACGTGGTCTCCTACTGCATTGATACCTTGGTTCTCAAAAACTGAGGGAAATACTTACGCTACTGTGCTGCATCACCCCTTTCTCTTCGAGGGAATACAACGCAAGCTCGAGAAGTAGCAAGAAGAATTTCTGGCGCCATTGCCCGGGAGGCTTACGCAAAAGTCATATACCAAGTACCTAATACAAACCCTTATCCTTCGCACTACATTATTTGCCTCTCGTTTTCCTCTCCCCCACTTCACCCTTGCCATTTTATTCGCCCTTTTTCCGTTCGCCTTTCTGTTTGCTTCTGTTGCTATGTGCCCTTTATAAGCTTGCATCTTCGCTTGCTAATTTGTGGATCCTCATCCACTTGCTAATATTTTTAAGAGATCCAATTATGTTGAACCAATTGATAGTGAGTTGCGTGCACTAGATTATCTTTATGAGGTTTTGTTGAAATTTGTGAATCTGAAGTGATTCATGATAGCTCTTTTAATGAAAAACATGATTGCAATGATACTATTGTAAATTCTATCAATGTAAATTGTGTTAATGATATGCAAAACCCTAAGCTTGGGGATGCTAGTATTGCTATGTCCACTACTTGTTGCAATGATCATGATTGGGGTGATTCTTATTATGATCTTGAAAATTTATTTAAGCCCCATGATATATATGAGATTGATAATAATGTTTGGAAAAATATTGAAAGTGGGTTTGGAAGAGTGTCAACTTTAGATCCCGCATATTTGGAGAATGATCGATCTTATGAAATTTTTGATAAAAGTGGGTTTGGAGAGGTCATGACTTTAGTTAATGATAATCCCACTATTTTGGAAGAGTGTCAACTTTGGATGCATGTGGATCGTGTTGAGAATATGTTATGTGATAGCTATATTGTTGAATTTTCTTATGATCCTACATGAAATTATTATGAGAGAGGAAAATATGGTGGTAGAAATTTTCATGTTACTAAATTACCTCTCGTTATGTTGAGATTGCTATTGTTTCTTTCTTCTTCCTTGCATATGCTAGATCTTGCTTGTCTTGCTAATTTGTTTTCCTATAAAATGCCTATGCATAGGAAGTATGTTAGACTTAGATGCGTTTGTCACATGTTTTATGATGCTCTCTTTGTGCTTCAATTCTTGTCTTTCATGTGAGCATCATTGAATTATCAAGCATATCTTAATGGCTATAAAGAAAGAGCTTGTTGGGAGGCAACCCAATTTTCTTTTCTTTGTGTTTGCTTCTGTTTGGGAATAAATATTGCATCTAGCTTCTGTTTAGATGTAGTTTTGTGTTTTGATTAGTGTTTGTGCCAAGTAGAACCTTTGGGAAGACTTGTGTGAAGTTTATATGATCATGCTGTAAAAAAATAGAAACTTTAGCGCTCACGAGAATAGTCATCAGGTTTTACTGAAGAGTGCTATTTAGTTGATTCTTTTTGCAGATAATTTATAGACAAATTCCTCACGTTTACCAATTTATTTCAATTTTTTGTAGTTACAGAAGTATTCGAAAGTTACAGATTACTATAGACTGTTCTGTTTTTGGCAGATTCCGTTTTTCGTGTGTTGTTTGCTTATTTTGATGAATCTATGAGTAGTATTGGGGAGTATGAATCATAGAGAAGTTGGAATACAGTAGGTTTAACACCAATATAAACAAAGAATGAGTTCATTACAGTACCTTTCAGTGGTGGTTTGTTTTCTTATACTAACGAAGCTCATGAGATTTTTGGCTAAGTTTTGTGTTGTGAAGTTTTCAAGTTTTGAGTGTGGCTTTGATGGACTATGGAACAAAGAGTGGCAAGAGCCTAAGCTTGGGGATGCCCAAGGCACCCCAAGGTAAAATTCAAGGACAACCAAAAGCCTAAGCTTGGGGATGCCCCGGGAAGGCATCCCCTCCTTTGTCTTCATCTATCGATAACTATACTCGGGACTATATTTTTATTCACCACATGATATGTGTTTTGCTTGGAGCGTCATGTATGATTGGAGCCTTTGCTTGTTAGTTTTCCACAATCATCCTTGCTGGACACACCTTTTTGAGAGAGATAAATATGGTCTAGAATTTGTTAGAATACTCTATGTGCTTCACTTATATCTTTTGAGCTAAATAGTTTTGCTCTAGTGCTTCACTTATATCTTTTAGAGCACGATGGTGATTTTATTTTGTAGAAATTGTTGATCTCTCATGCTTCACTTATATCCTTTTGAGAGTCTTTTAGAACAGCATGGTAATGTGCTTTAGTTATAAAACTAGTCCTAATATGATAGGCATCCAAGTTGAATGTAGTAAAAACTTTCATACAAAGTGCATTGAATATGATGAGAAGTTTGATACATGATGATTGTTTTGAGATATGAGGATGGTGATATAAGAGTCATGCTAGTGGAGTAATTATGAATTTGAGAAAACTTGTGTTAAAGTTTGTGATTCCCGTAGCATGCACGTATGGTGAACCGCTAGGTGACGAAGTTAGAGCATGAGGTATTTGTTGAATGGCATCCTTTGTGTGGAGGTCAGGGGCGTGTGATGGTTAACTCCTACCAACCTCCCCCCTAGGAACATGCGTTGATTGCTTTGTTTTGATCACTCGTAAATTTTTGCAATAAGTATATGAGTTCTTTATGACTAATGTTGAGTCCATGGATTATATGCACTCTCACCCTTCCACCATTGCTAGCCTCTCTTGTAGGGCGCAACTTTCGTCGGAACCATACACCCACCATATACCTTCCTCAAAACAGCCACCATACCTACCTATCATGGCATTTCCTGTAATGCCCAGGATGCGACTATATCTCCTACGTGTCGAGGCACGACTTAGAGACATAAGCGCATTCTGGAATGATCTCAAGTATGGTATCTTTGCACATCTCATGTAAAAGTTCAGGGATGAAATTGAAAAAAAGATAGTTGGCTTACACTCGCCACGTCACACAATGAATACAATAACATACATTCATCCAAATAACACAGGGTTCGACTACGAACCAAACCCAAACAAGAAACATACCATAAACACAAGCCCGGATCCTACTAGTAAGAACCACTACTGATCGTCGGGATACGAAACATAGTAATGACCACGCTCTTCATCGAACTCCCAGTGAAGTTCTGAACCATCTCCTGCATTGTTCTCAGCGGTACCTGCATCTGGTGTGTGTTGAATCTATGAGCCACAAGGACTCAGCAATCCCGTTCCCGGGTACAAAACTACCAAAGCCTTAGGTGTGGAAAGGTTACTTAAGTGTCTGCAACAAGCACTAATCATCTAGCTTACGAGTTTAGAGCGAGAAGAGAACAAGTGCCAACAATCGCCAAGTTGATCAAGAAGTGATCCTAGATACTCACGATCAAACATAACCCCACCGTGTTCACTTCCCAAAGCCCTTCGGCAAGTGACCATCACGGTTACTCACACAAGTAGTGTATTCTTATGGATATGGTACCAAGTTATCTACAACCGGATATTAACAAATTCCCATCTGCCACATAACCGCGGGCACGACTTTTGAAAGATCAAACCCTGCAGGGGTGTCCCAACTTAGCCCATCACAAGCTCATGATCTGCGGAGCCACAACTCCAAAGTGGGAAGACCCGAGTATTCTCGGAATCCCATGCTCAAGATATTTTGACAAAGGTAAAACTAATCCAGCAAGACCTCCCGGCGTGCCGACACCCTGATAGTAGCCGCACATATCTCGTCTCAGGCCACGACCTGATGGGCGATGCTACAAGTGTATACCAGACCTCGGGGTTCCCCAAGGTGGCCCTGCAGGACCCCCAGCTTGGACCAACACTCATGAGGAGCACTGGCCCGGGTTGTTAATTAAGAACTCGGGTTTGCAACACCCTATGCAAGTTTTAGTTATTAGGAAAAATGTAAAACCAATGTTGGGCCTTGCTGGAAAAGCTTTAAGCAGTGCGAATTATCAAGGGGGGCATAAACCCCAACCGTGTTAGGAACGCAAAATCAAGGAACATAACACCGGTTTATCGGGTCCTAAGCTGGCATGAGTGGAACAAAACACCAAGCAGAGGGCCAAGCCTTCCACCCATTACCAATATATAGGTGCATTAGTTTATAACATATATATATATTGTGTTATCCCAATAAGCAACTCCGAACATGGAGCAATCTTCAAAACTTCACCTGCAACTAACAACGCTATAAGAGGGGCTGGGCAAAAGCGTACTTAGCCAATCAACGGTTTTCTAGGTGGGCGGTTAGAGTGTTTCATGGCAATAATAGGAGGCCGACAAGCAGGAATAGGCATCGAGGCATATCTAAAGAGCGAGACAACTAGCATAGGCAAAGATAGAGGTGATATTGGGGAATGGTCATCTTGCCTGTTAAGTCCATGGAGGGATTGTAACCTTGCTCCTCAAACTCAGTCTCGATAGGAACCTCGAACTCCAAGTCGTCACCGGGCTCTAACCAACACAACAATGAAAACAACGGAACAACAATCAATCATCATGCAATGCTCAAACACATGATGCAAGATATGATGCGTATGAATATTGGTAGGATGTGATGCAACTCCTATGGGCAAGATGAATGCACATTTGGCATGGCAATAAACAAGATCACAACACACGTAGGGACACATGCAAAAGGAAAACAAGAACAAACATAGTCACAAGTGGTTATGTAGTTGAATTAAACAAGCACCCAACAAGTTTTATGAGTTGCTTAACATGGCAAGGGATGCAACTAGGATCAACAACATCATGCTAGCATTTTAAATGGGCCGGAAAGAACAAACAACAATTTCCGGAAACTCCCATGTTCATAATAACACATATAGGACAGATCTGATGCAAACATATTTTAGAGTTTTTAAACAAGCAAAGTAACAGCACCATCTTAATCTACACATTTTCCACCCCAAATACATATAAAGTTTGTCAAATTTGGAGCTATGGTTATTTAGTTATGAATTTAACAAGTTTGAGCATATTTTAAACACAAAAATAATTCAAAAAACAATTTAAATGTTTTTAACATGGCAACAAACTGCACACGATTATTCTACACTAAAAACTAGACAGTTTTCATATTTAAAGTATTTTGAACAGATGCATAAAACAAAAGATATGAATTATGCAAAAGAAAATACAAAACTGAAATTAAAACAAAAACAGAAAAGGAAAAGGGCTACGCAGACCCAGCCTGGACTAGCCACAGTCACAGACTAGTGGGTCCAGGGGGTGCTGATGTGGCGCCTGCGGGTGTGGTAGTGGGTGTGAGGCGCTGGGAGGCTGACAGTGGGGCCAGCCTGTCAGTGAAACGGGAAATAGAAAAAAGGGGGCTAAACCACTACCCTGGCGGGGATTCGAACCTGCGCTGCTGGCTAACTGAACGAGAGACACACCACTGGGCTAGCTGCGTGCATCTGATAGAGAAGGGGAATGTTGCCATATGACTAATCTGCAGATGCAGAACAAAGGGGAAAACATGGCCAGTCCGAGGAGCTCGTCGGAGCTGCTTCGGCGACCAATTGGAGCGGTGGATGTGCTAGACGGATTCACAGAGGAATCCCACACCTCTGGGTGCTATTGGATGGGCCAAACGACGACGGAGTCGACGCCAGCGAGCTGTGACAGAAGTGGCGTGGCGGAGATGAACACGGCGAGGCCAGGGCCCTACTTGTGACTGCGAAGGGGGAAAACGACTACGCTAAGCACGGCGAAGCTAACGGGCATCTAAACGAGGCGAGAGGGGGTCAGAGCACTCGTCGGCGATGAGGTCCGATGGCGATGAGCTTGGGCGCATGGCGAACTAGCCTCTAGACGGCGCAAAGGAAAGGGAAAAGGGCACGGGGAGACGCGGATGCTCACCACGAACATGGTGGTGTGTTCGGTTGGCCGGGAGGTGGATGGAGTCGACGGCGACGACGATCGAGCACTTGCGGTGGCCGGTGTCGACGTCGAGAAAGAAGAGGGAGAAAGCATGGCCTTCAGCTCTGTGTAGTAGGCGTAGATGACGTAGTCGACGTTGGGTAAGAAGAGGGACAAGCTTGGCGAGGCCGCGGAGGTCGAGGAGCTCGTCGGCGACAAGCCCGTGTGCTCAGATGCGCTCGAGACGACGTTGGCACAGCGGATCTGGTTGCTCTCAGCTCACCTGGCAGCGGGAGAAGGAAGAGGAGAACCCTAGGGGGCTAAAGGGCATGGAGAGAGGGTTTAAAAGAGGCCAGAACGACGACGATGCGCGACGGCGGGCTCGCCCGCGGTCCCCATGGTGTGAACGGGAGGAGGAAGAAAGGTGGGTGTGGCACTGTGCACGGTCGCTGACCTGTGGGCCCGAGTCATCCACGTGGAAATGCGGGAGAGGGGCGAGTGGGTGTGTGGGTGCAAAAGGGTCCGTGCGGGCTGGCTAGCAGGGCTGCTGGCGCGTGCTAGCTGGGCCGAGGGGGGAGGCCAAGCCCATGTGGCTGCTGCTAGCTCTTGGGTTGCGCTACTGCTGCTGTTGTTTCTTCTCTTTTTCTATTTTCTTCAGACAGAAAACAGAAAGAAAAGCACAGGCCAAAAGAAAAGGAATTAGGAGAGAAATAAAATATTCCCTAGCTCCTGGATTTATGCCCTATTTTATAAAAATGACTTGGGCATTTTTAGAGGTAGAAAAATAAAACAAGTTTGAATATGGTTCAAACTTCTGTCATTTTTGAACCTGACCAAATCATTTTAAAATGAGGCAAGGCTTTGCAAGGTGACTTAGGTCAAGGTACTAAAGAAGAAGGGAGGAGATGAACATTTAAAAAGAAGAGGTTAAGTCACTTGCAAAATTTAAAGAATGGAAAGGAAGGGAAGGAAAGTGGAGCTAGATGAAAGGGTTTAGGAAAGGGCATGCTTGCAACCACCATCGCGACAAGATCAAGGTGACCTCACTTAACCTACTAGGGAAGAATAAAACACAATGATAAGTGAAATGCCATGATGATCGTGATGCAATGATGATGATGAAGTAATGCATGAATGCATAAAGAAAAAGAAGATATGACAATGCAATGACAAATGAGAAGGCATAATTGAAAATAACCCCCAAGGAAAAGGACAAGGATCAAATGGTAAATGTTTTTATTGCCATATAAGGAAGGTATCACATATGGGGTGTTACATTTCCATAGCCATTCCGAGATATATTGCCATGCAACTTTCCACCGTCTCGTTCATATGACACGCTTCATATTGTCATATTGTCATGCATGATCATGTAGTTGACATCGTATTTGTGGGTAGGCCACCATGCATAATTTTTCATACATGTCACTCTTGATTCATTGCACATCCCGGTACACCGCCGGAGGCATTCATATAGAGTCATACTTTGTTCTAGTATCGAGTTGTAATATCGAGTTGTAAATCAATATAAGTGTGATGATCATCATTATTAGAGTATTGTCCCAAAGAAAAGAAAAAAGAAAAAAATAACGAAAGGCCAAAGAAAAAAAGAAAGGCCCAAAAAAAGAAAAAAAGAAAAAATAATAAAAAAAAAGAAAAAGAAAGGAAAAGAAAAGAAAAGGGACAATGCTACTATCTTTTTCCACACTTGTGCTTCAAAGTAGCACCATGTTCTTCATGATAGAGAGTCTCTTGATTAGTCACTTTCATATACTAGTGGGAATTTTCATTATAGAACTTGGCTTGTATATTCCAACAATGGGCTTCCTCAAATGCCCTAGGTCTTCGTGACCAAGCAAGTTAGATGCGCACCCACTTAGTTTCTTTTGTTGAGCTTTCATACATTTATAGCTCTAGTGCATCCGTTGTATGGCAATCCCTACTCACTCACATTGATATCTATTGATGGGCATCTCCATAGCCCGTTGATACGCCTAGTCGATGTGAGACTATCTTCCTCCTTTTTGTCTTCTCCACAACCACCACTCTATTCCACCTATAGTGCTATATCCATGGCTCACGCTCATGTATTGCGTGAAAGTTTAAAGGTTTGAAAAAATTGAGTATGAAAACAAGTGTTTGGCTGAAACCAGGGTTGTGCATGATATGAATATTTTGTGTGATAAAGAGGGAGCATAGCCAGACTATATGATTTTGTAGGGATAACTTTCTTTGGCCATGTTATTTTGAGAAGACATGATTGCTTTGTTAATATGCTTGAAGTATTATTATTTCTTATGTCAAGATAGACTTTTGTCTTGAATCTTTCGGATCTGAACATTCATGCCACAATAAAGAAATTACATTGAAAATTTTGTTGGTTAGCATTCCACATCAAAAACTATGTTTTTATAATTTACCTACTCGAGGACGAGGAGGAATTAAGCTTGGGGATGCTTGATACGTCTCCAACGTATCTATAATATTTTTTTATTGTTACATGCTATTATATATGATGTTTTGGATGTTTAATGGGCTTTATCATACACTTTTATATTCTTTTTTGACTAACCTATTAACCCAAAGGCCCAGTGCATATTGCTGTTTTTTGCCTATTTCAGGGTTTCGCAGAAAAGGAATATCAAACGGAGTCCAAACGGAATGAAACCTTCGCAAGAGTTATTTTTGGAACGATATCAACACAGAAGACTTGGAGTACATGCGAGGGAACGAAGGAGGTGGCCACGAGGGTCCAGGGCATGCCCCCTCCTACAGGGCGCGCCCCCCACCCTCGTGGGCCCCCTCTAGCTCCCCCGATGCCCTCCTTCCTCCTATATATACCCATGTACCCTGAAAACATCGAGGCAACAGATAAAACCCTAATTCCACCGCCGTAAGCTTTTGTTCCCGTGAGATCCCAACTTGGGGCCTGTTCCGGAGCTCCGCCGAAGGGGGGATCTTCCATGGAGTGCTTCTACATCAACACCATTGCCTCACCATGAGTTGTGAGTAGTTTACCACAGACCTTCGGGTCCATAGTTATTAGCTAGATGGCTTCTTCTCTCTTTTTGGATCTCAATACCAAGTTCTCCTCGGTCTTCGAGGAGATCTATTCGATGTAATCTTTTTGCGTTGTGTTTGTCGAGATACGAGGAATTGTGGGTTTATGATCAAGATTATCTATGAGAAATATTTGGTTCTTTTCTGAATTATTATATGTATGATTATAATATCCTTGCAAGTCTCTTCGAATTATCGGTTGGTTTGGCCTACTAGATCTATAGTTCTTGCAATGGGAGAAGTGCTTGGTTTTGGGTTCAATCTTGCGGTGTCCTTTCCCAGTGACAGCAGGGGTAGCAAGGCACGTATTGTATTGTTGCCATCGAGGATAAAAAGATGGGGTTTATATCATATTGCTTGAGTTTATCCATCCACATCATGTTATCTTGCTTAAAGCATTACTCTTTTCTTATGAACTTAATACTCTAGATGCATGCTGGACAGCAGTCGATGTGTGGAGTAATAGTAGTAGATGCAGAATCGTTTCGGTCTACTTGTCACAGATGTGATGCCTATATATAATGATCATGCCTAGATATTCTCATAATTATTCACTTTTCTATCAATTGCTCGACAGTAATTTGTTCACCCACCGTCGAATTCTGCTATGATGAGAGAAGCCACTAGTGAAACCTATGGCCCCCGGGTCTATTCTCAACATATCAATCTACAATATACTTTACTTTGCTGTTTTTACTTTCTGTTCTTATATCCAAAAATACCAAAAATATCAAACTATCCTATCTATCAGATCTCACTTTCGTAAGTGACCGTAAAGGGATTGACAACCCCTTATCGCGTTGGTTGTGACGTTTTTATTTGTTTGTGCAGGTGCGAGGGACTCGCGCTTGGTCTCCTACTGGATTGATACCTTGGTTCTCAAAAACTGAGGGAAAATACTTATGCTACTATGCTGTATCACCCCTTCCTCTTCGAGGGAATACAACACAAGCTCGAGAAGTAGCAACGCTTCAAGCAACATACCATGTCGCGCCAAGTCCCCGGCACGGTTGCACATCGCCAGCGCCTTCTCCAACTCGGCGGCCTTGTCCATGGCCGCCTTCAGATAAGTGTCCTTGGCGGCCACTGCCTTCTCGTACTCCCCCTTGAGGCGGAGGAACTCCGCCTGATGGGCATCCGCCGTCTTGACGGCCTCCGCCTTCAGGTGATCGACCTCGCCTTGAAGATGGCCCTTGTCATCAACCAACTTATAGCAACTACTATGCAGTTGGACCGAATCTTAGGGGCTACACCTAGTGGGTGTGCTCGCACGCCCCCACTAAGAGCATGCAAAGGGTTACCTTCGGCAAGGCGGAGCGCCCCCGTCTTGGCGGCAAGCTGCGGCATGAGCTCCTGGTGCTTCTCCAAGAGCCGGTTTTAGACGCCAACCCGATAAGCATCCATTTGCTATAAAGAAACAAGTGTCAACACAAGCCGAATCATTTAAAGACTCGACCCAACTACTACGAAGTCGGCCCGAGTCTCGGGGGCTACACCCAGTGGGTGCGCTAGCGCGCCCCCACTGTTTAGCCACAAAAGAAAAAGAACTCAGAAGGAAAAACTTACATGCATGACATGCTCCAGTCCCGTCCCCGCTCGGATTTAGCCTGCGCAAAGGCCTGAACCTGGGCCGCGCACCCTTGAAGGCGCTGGGTCCCGGCGGCCATAGCGGCCTCCTCCTGCGTCATAGGCCCGAAGGCGGGCGGGTCAGCCCCGGCCGAGAACTGCCACGTCCCGACGGCCTGACGACCTCCCGGCGCCACCAGTGGCGTCTGCATCACCGCCAGGACGTGCTCGCCACTCGCAGCGCCTCCCGCAGCCGGTGTCCCCTCCGGTATGTCGCCTAGCGCCGCCTTCTGCATCGTGTCTTGTGCCGCCTTGGGCTTCCCGTCCACCACCGCATGTCGTGCCTGGTCCGAGGCCGCCCCCGGCATCGCCTCCGGAGCAGCCCCGCCTCGGCCCTCCTTCTCCACCACCCGCTCGGCTACCTCGGTCCCTAGCGGGGTGTCATTGCCAACCACCACGACCTCCCGGTAGGCCGTCTCCATGCCCGACCGGCCAACCGGGCCGCGCTCCTCCACAATCGGCGGCACGAATGGCCGCCGTATCTGCCAGCACCTCCGGCCATGCCGGCCAGGCCCGCTCTCCTCCACCATCTCCTAGAGGGCCTTGGTCCGGTCCCTCCAGCCGCAGTGCTCCGTGTCCTGCGGATCTAGGCCCAGATCCTCCGCGGCCGGGTCCTCGGGAAGGTCGATGGCGCTATTCCGAGACCTCCGGAACATGAAGCCGCCCCGGACGCGGCCTCCGTCGCCGCCAGCGCCAGCTGCAGTGGCGTCCTGGATCAAGAAGCAAGGTGAAAAGCAAGAAAGAAATTATTAGACAAGCTCGCCGAAGGCGGCAGAAGGACTTACCCAATCACCATCGGGGCGGTCGGCCTCGCGGGCGCAAATGGAGCAGCACGGCGCCTCCTCTTAAGGGCGGGCCTGCGGCCGGCGCCGCCGCACGCTTCACAGTTGGCCAGCTCTCCGTCACGTCCTCCTTCCCATGCGGCCAGTTGGCCGCACGGGACGGTCCGGCATCCGCCGTCTTCTGCAGCCGCCTTGGGGGGTCGACGATGCCGTCCTACGTCACCGGTCGGCGTCGGGACCTCCACGACATCGGCGTCCAAACAATCCTGGATGGGATCATGGCACGGAGACCTCACCGCGCAGCGCGCGTCGCCGGCTCCGTTGCTGGCCGGCGCCGGGTGTTCAGCGGCCTGGAGCACCGCCTCCAAGCGGGCCATCGCAATGCCTGCGACATGTGTCCCCATTCCATCAAGCATCAGGGCGGGGGGAGAAAAGTCAAAGCAAAACAGAAAGAGAAGAACTAACCGCTGGTGTCGGGTACTTGGCATTGTAGGGCGCCTTGCCGAAATCCCAGTAATCGCCCAGGTTGGCCTTGGTGATGGCGTTGACACGCTCGGCCACCTACAACTGGTCCAGCGTTTCGGCCAACATCTGGGTAGGATCCCGGCGGTCCCCCATCGGGCCGATGATGTGGGTCCAGCGCTGCTTCGGCAGAACACGGCGTGCGATGAAGGCGGAGATGAGGTCCGTCCCCTTGAGCCCCTCTCGCGCCGTCATCACCCGAAGCCGGTCCTACAGATTCACCAGGCCCCGCAGCAGGTTCTTGATCGTATGCCCCCAGTTCATCTAGGCGGCAGGCCGATTGTTAACGAAGGGGGCAGGTTGATGACGTTGGCCCGCCCGCCGACGTTGCGCACATAGAAGAAAGAATTCTGCCAGTTCTTGGCAGAATCCTCTAAGGGCACCTTGGGAAACCCGGTGTTGGTCCAGGTCGAGACCACGACGGCCCTTCAGTCTGCCATGGATCCGGCCCCGGCCCCTGCTGCTTGAGGAAGAAGAGCAGTTTAAAGAAGTCCAGATCCGGCTCCACCCCCACATACCCCTCGCAGAGGGCGACGAAACCCGCAAGATGCACCACGGCGTTCGCGCCCAGGTGGTGCGGCTGCAGGACAAAGAATGATAGAAAGGTGCGGAAGAAGTTCCTTGCGGGGAGGCCAAACCCACGGCGGAAGTGGCTGAGGAAGACGACGCGCTGCCGTCCTGCGGCGCCGGCGAGCGCTCCGCCCCAGGCGCATGTGCGGCTACATCCTCCGCCGGCGGCAAGCGGCAGGTCTTGCGGAGATATTGGATGTCGGCGTTCGTGACCTCCGACCCCTCCCAAGAATCGCCCATCTCCAGGGTGCGGCGGGGAAGGACAAGCGCGGCAGGTGAGTGCGGTTGTCGCTCGCGTAGTGTGTGGTGATGTGTTTCCTGGTGCAAGTGATGCGCAGCAACGTGCGGCGAGCTCTCGGCAAGGCAAGAGGAAGAAGGAAGCAAGGGGAGGGCACGTGCGAGAAGTGTTCACCGCCGCCCCTCCCTCCAATTTATAACTGCATGGCTAGCGTGGGAAAGTGGGATTGGTTGTGCCAACCTCCCCCACTCCCCCGCAGCGAGTGGGCACGATCTACGTGCGCATTAACTACCCCAAGAAGGGCTACCGATCATAGCTCCCGCAATAAATTTCCACGCGCGGGCCGAGGGCATGGCGTGGCGGGCCCCCACCCTGCCGTAACATCTTGCCGCGAACGTGGCTTGTCACACCTCCTCAGCGGACGCACGCCACGCAACGCACGTGCCGGAACCGAGGAGGCACGACTCCTCCCCTTCAAGATTCGGCAGATCTTCTGGTTCCCACCCGCAACGGGGAATCACGATTCGCCTTCCGGAAGAAAGCAAACGTTCGGTGCCGCCGGAGCCGGCGGCCACAAAAACTACAACAACAACCGCCGCCTCCTCAGGGGGATGAAACTACGAAGGCCCCCCTGCTCGAAGCCGGCGAGCCTTCACAGCTTCAGGGACTACTGTCGGGGGGATGAACCCCGGGCAGGCAACAGGGCCCAGATCTTTTTCAAAACAATGGGGCCGGCTTCGCCCCTCAAACTGGCTTGCACTAAGCCGGGTTCCGCAACCCGGCCAAGACCGCAACCCGGCCAGGACCGGGACCCGGCCAAGACCTCAACCCGGCAACAAGTCAGCGTCCGTCCCCTCCAAGCGTACGGCGGGGCAGAGCCCCACGACGGATTGCGCATGGCTAGAGTACCCCACCTACCCCCACCGACCAGGCGCAATGATGGCTACATTGCGCATCCATCCCATCAGCAGGTACAGACGATGACAGGGTGTCCCGGCACAGTAGCTGATCAGGCTTGCCCACTCCGCGGCGTACGGCAATCCGAGGCACAGTGTTTCCCGGAGAACCCAGCGTACCCTGGTACCTGGCGGGCCCCAGCGCCGGCTCCCAGTCATTGGCAACTCGGCCCGACGGCCTTGTATCTTTACCATTGTAGCCCTAGGGGGTTGGCATATAAAACCTCCCAGGAGGCCTCCATGTACAGGGCAATCAACACACACATGCTCAAGCGATCCTTACTAGAACACACACATACTGATTCACCGGGAGAGAAGCAACCTAAGCCCTGGCTTGCCTTCCTTCTTCCCCAAACAGCTCTAGGAGCAGCTCTTTACTGCTATGTGCACCCATACATAAAACACTCGACAGGACTATGGGTATTATCTCTCCGGAGAGCCCCGAACCTTGGTATGTCTTGAGTTCCATGCTCACTCATGCCAACCCGCTTCTGGAGCCCACCGGTGCCCTCGAGGATTTCCCTATCCTTAGACATCCCTTGGCATCTGCCTTGCTCCCACCACGACAATGGGCCAATCACACGGGATGATATCCGAGTACTGCTACTCTCGCTCAGCGTCTGGACCTGAAGACTTTCACGAAGCTCGGGTGCTTCTTCCCTGACTATGAAGATTGGACCGCTGACATGGAGGACTTATTGACGATGACAATATGTGTGTTTAGTCACTACTGTCTTCCTATTACAAAACTTTGAATTTATGCACGACAAAACTATGTGATGTTATTAAATCGTCCTCCTGAACTAGCTTACTCACTCTAGTTAATTAGTTTGGGTATGAGGAACTTCCTGTTCGCACACGAACACGTCACGTGTACCTCCGCCGAGGGTGATGCACTGCAGCTCACGTCGAAGAAGACCCGTCTGGAAGCGCAGTACGCAAGCAATCTGGCGGACGCTTTTGAGGACCTGAAACCCCACACGCCCGGGAGGGACCCCGTCAGGGCGCGCGCGCGGCTATGGCTTGCAATAGGTCGACCTGATTGCCCCTAGGGCCTCGAGGTTCGACGCCCTGCAATAAGGAGAACAGACGAAGAACGAGGAAGAAGAAGAACTAGGGTTAAGGAGAAAAGATAGAAGATAAAAAGTGGTAGATGATTTTGTCGATTGTGTGTTGTTCAATTGGCCGTCACCCCTTAGGTATATAAGAGGCGGCTGGACTTCCCGTGCATCGAAAAGGCTTGGATTCACGTCTAAAACCCTAGTCAAATTCGGATTGGTTTTGTCTCAACTTTCGAAAATTGTTCGGTTTAAATTGGTTGCACCTTGCGTGTAATTTTTGAGCTGGTAAACGACCTTGGATGGAAACAAATCCAAAAGAAATCTTGACCGTTTCAACGAGACGAACAACTTTCATGTTGAACATTTTTTGATCAGAGGTCATATTGAGGGCCAAATCGCTCGCGCAAAACAGACTATTATTCGCGATACCCATCAGACACGGTGTCTGGTGGGGCGCGCCACTTTTGGCTCGTGATAGAGCTGTATTCGAATGGCTCTAACTTTTGCATACGAACTCGGATTTGATGATTTTTATATCAAAATCGACTGTTTCGACAAGGCGAAAACAATTCATGTAGAACGTTTTCTCATTTGAGGTCTTCCTTGCGGGGTAATTGGCCGAAGAGTGCTCTGGATACAAAATCTCAGTATTTCAAACACAACTTCGGTCTTCTAGATGAGATCGGATGGCGATGGCCCAAACTTCAAAGATGTTCATATCGACAATACAAAACTTTTTTATGTAGATCACTTCTCCATCTGAGGCAATATTAATTAATTCCTTGACCGTGCCAAAATCTGGTGTCAACACAAGCCCCCCTATTTTCCGGCAAAACTTGGATGCCCGAAAATAATTTGCCCATAGTTTGTTCTAAGGACGATGTCAACACTCCATCAGCCATTTATATTTCTCAGGACGATAACTATGTATTGGCCATGTTTATGCTAAGGGCGATAGTTATTTATCGACCATGTCTTTGCTTAGGATGATACTCATATATCGGTCATTGCTTATTTGAACCTCTTGATGCAACTTGAGTGAAAACTTCTCAACTTATATAACAATCCGATGATAAGGTTCCATAGATATGTATCTGAAAGCCATCCTCCGAACCATATTATTCACCCTTTCACTAGGATTTTGCAAATAATCAAGAATGAACTTCCTCCAATCCTTGCTTTGACTGCATAAAAGTTTCATTAGTGACCAAGATGGTGAGCTCCAACTCGGCCTTACCTATGTTCGCAAGAATAAGCATCGGCTATTGATAGATGTGCAATACACCATGACGGACATGGTAGCCGGATTCTTGCTATGCCAACTCTCTCCAATTGTCATGTCTAAATATATGAACAATTTTAATGCAACCCAAGGTAAATTTTGCATCTAGACATATCCCAAGATAAACTATAAGTGATTCGTCAAAACATTGATAACCCTTCAATATTTTTTGCACTACTCAAAATGATTCACCGAAAGCCTCAATATGTATAGCACCTATAGTAAGTAAAAGAGTCAATCCGAATAACAATGCATATTCGGCCTTGATTAATCGTGCATAAAAATATTCTAAGCGGCATGAGGCTTCAAAAATAGTACCATAAAGATATATATAAATAACACCAACACTTTGCCCTTTGCTATGAATTGAACCATCAAAACATAATCTCCATGGTACTAGAGATACAAGGCTAATATTAATATTATGCATGTCATTAATCTGATGTTCAGTAATAAAACAAGATATGATTTGGCCTCTTATAGATCTCAAAGATGCATAAGCCAAATCATATCCAAACAAAGTATAAGCCCACTAGCCAATTCTGTAGCTATGAATTGGTCTATGCAACATATATTCAATGACATCGGTCATGATGTCTCAACTCCATTCAATCATAATATAGGCATACATATAAATTTCCATGAGCATGTACCTTGTCTCGTTCTCCAATCGAACTAAGGGCGATGTTAGAATACTACTGTTGGGGATCGTAGCAGAAATCAAAAAAATTCTACGCATCACCTAGATCAATCTATGGAGTAATCTAGCAACGAGGGAGAGGGGAGTGCATCTACATACCCTTGTAGATCCCTAAGCGGAAGCGTTACAAGAACGCGGATGAAGGAGTCGTACTCGTAGCGATTCAGATCGCGGTTGATTCTGATCTAAGCGCCGAACAACGGCGCCTCCGCGTTCAACACACGTGCAGCCCGGTGACGTCTCCAACGCCTTGATCCAGCAAGGGGAGAAGGAGAGGTTGGGGAAGACTCCGTCCAACAGCAGCAGCATGACGGCGTGGTGGTGATGGAGGAGCGTGGCAATCCTACAGGGCTTCGCCAAGCACCAGGGGAGAGGAGGAGGACTTGGGAGAGGGGCAGGGCTGCGCCAGAACTTGGTTGCGGCTGCCCTCCAACCCCCACGTATATATAGGGGGCACGGAGAGGGGGCCGGCCCCCTCAGATCCAATCTGAGGAGGGGGCGGCGGCCAGGGGGGGTGCCTTGCCCCCCAAGGCAAGGGGGCGCCCCCCCCCCTTAGGGTTTCCCCCCAAAACCTAGGCGCCTTGGGCCCTTGGGGGCGCACCAGCCCACCAGGGGCTGGTTCCCCCCTTCACTTGGTCCACTTGGCCCACCGAGCAAGTGGCCCCACCCGATGGACCCCCGGACACCTTCCGGTGGCCCCGGTACAATACCGGTGACCCCCGAAATCATTCCGGTGACCAAAACAGGACTTTCCATATATAAAACTTTACCTTCGGACCATTTCGGAACTCCTCATTACGCCCGGGATCTCATCCGGGACTTCGAACAACATTCGGTAACCACGTACTACATTCTCTATAACCCTAGCGTCTTCGAACCTTAAGCGTGTAGACCCTACGGGTTCGGGAACCATGCAGACATGACCGAGATAGCTCTCCGGCCAATAACCAACAGCGGGATATGGATACCCATGTTGGTTCCCACATGTTCCATGATGATCTCATCGGATGAACCACGATGTCAAGGATTCAATCAATCATGTATACAATTCCCTTTGTCTACCGGTACAGTACTTGCCCGAGATTCGATCGTCGGTATCCCGATACCTTGTTCAATCTCGGTACCAGCAAGTCTCTTTACTCGTTCCGTAACACATCATCCCATGATCAACTCCTTGATCACATTGTGCACATTATGATGATGTCCTACCGAGTGGGCCCAGAGATACCTCTCCGTCACACGAAGTGACAAATCCAGTCTCGATTCGTGCCAACCCAACAGACACTTTTGGAGATACCCGTAGTGCACCTTTATAGCCACCCAGTTACGTTGTGACGTTTGGTACACCCAAAGCATTCCTACGGTATCCGGGAGTTGCACAATCTCATGGTCTAAGGAAAAGATACTTCACATTTAGAAAAGCTTTAGCATACGAACTACACGATCTTGTGCTAGGCTTAGGATTGGGTCTTGTCCATCACATCATTCTCCTAATGATGTGATCCTGTTATCAACGACATCCAATGTCCATGGTCAGGAAACCACAACCATCTATTGATCAACGAGCCAATCAACTAGAGGCTCACTAGGGACATGGTGTTTGTCTATGTATCCGCACATGTATCTGAGTTTCCTATCAATACAATTCTAGCATGGATAATAAATAATTATCATGAACAAGGAAATATAATAATAACCAATTTATTATTGCCTCTAGGGCATATTTCCAACAGTCTCCCACTTGCACTAGAGTCAATAATCTAGTTCACATCGTCATGTGATTAACACTCATAGGTCACATCGCCATGTGACTAACATCCAAAGAGTTTACTAGAGTCAATAATCTAGTTCACATCACTATCTGATTAACACTCATTGAGCTCTGGGTTTGATCATGTTATGCTTGTGAGAGAGGTTGTAGTCAACGGGTCTGCAATATTCAGATCCCTATGTATTTCGCAAAACTTTATGTCATATCGTAGATGCTGCTACCACGTTACACTTGGAGCTATTCCAAATTGTTGCTCCATTATACGTATCTGGTATCTCTACTCAGAGCTATCTGGATAGGTGTTAAGCTTGCATCAACGTAACTCTTTACGTCGAACTCTTTATCACCTCCATAACTGAGAAACATTTCCTTATTCCTCTAAGGATAATTCTGACCGCTATCTAGTGATCCACTCCTGGATCACCTTTGTACCCTCTTGCCAGACATGTGGCAAGGCACACATCAGGTGCGGTACTCAGCATGGCATACCGTATAGAGCCTATGACAAAAGCATAGGGGACGACCTTCGTCCTTCCTCTTTCTTCTGCCGTGGTGAAGCTTTGAGTCTTACTCAACTTCACACCTTACAACTCAGGTAAGAACCCCTTCTTTGACTGATCTATTTTGAACTCCTTCAAAATCATGTCAAAGGTGTGTGTTCTTTTGAAAGTATCATCAGGCGTCTTGATCTATCTCTATAGATCTTGATGCCCAATATGTAAGCAGCTTTATCCAGGTCTTCCTTTGAAAAACTCCTTTCAAACAACCCTTTATGCTTTCCAGAAATTCTACATCATTTCGGATCAACAATTCACATATACTTTTCAGAAATGTTGTAGTGCTCGCACTCACTTTATTGTAAATACAAGTTTCTAACAAACTTTGTATAAACCCAAAAACTTTGATCACTCCATCAAAGTGTATATTTCGACTCCGAGATGCTTGCTCTAGTCCATGGAAGGATTGCTGGAGCTAGCATACCTTTTAGCATCCTTAGGGTCGACAAAACCTTTCTGATTGTATCAAAGAGTGGCAATTCAAAACAAAGTCTCAAGCACACAAACAAGTTGTCTACTTGACACTTGGGGGCTAATGGGCAATTGAAGTATCAAAGAGTGGCAATTCAAAACAAAGTCTCAAGCACACAAACAAGTTGTCTACTTGACACTTGGGGGCTAATGGGCAATTGAAGTATCAAAGAGTAGCAATTCAAAACAAAGTCTCAAGCACACAAACAAGTTGTCTACTTGACACTTGGGGGCTAATGGATAGTTGAAACATCAAAGGCAATATTCAGACAAGTCCTAGGCACATAAACCGAATTATGCCCCTGGCACTTGGGGGCTAATGTAAGATCATTTGCTCAAATTGGTAGTACCGGTTCACCTTCTAAGTATAGCTAAACCGGAACTTGGGGGCTACCATGATATAGACAGAAACACAAAGGTAAAAACAAAAGACAAGGGAGTTACCTCATACTTGTCCTTCATCATGTTGACCAAGCCCGCTTCATAGTCCCGACTAGTATGAAGCCGGTTCAAGTACCCGGAATAGAGCTCCTGGGCACTCAGCTCAGTGAAACTGGACAAATCAGTGCTCCATTTTCCCTTCTCTTGATGGAGTTTCTCCGCTTTAGCTGTATGCTTGGCTAAAACAGTGGGCTCAGCAGGAGCAGTATAAGCTGTACCGGTTATTTGAACATCCGGAGAATGAGCAGTTGCCGGTGGTGGAGTAGCAGTGTGAACCAGACTAGCGGGAGCCGGGCTAGTCCGGGGAGGGTTGGCCCGGGCAGGACTCGCCGGTTCATGAACGTTTTCAGTGTTGGGATTCTCAGGAGCAGTGGCATAAGTGTGATCCATGGGAGCAGGGTCTTCAAGCTGAACTGTGGGCTCACCTTCCGGAGGGACGGTTGTATCCGGATCAACCGCCGGATCATCAGTGGCAGTCTCAGCAGCCGTTTTGCTGGCCTTTGCCTTTTTGCTTGGCCTAGGCTTGCTGAAAGGGATTAGAAAATAAATTAGAGTCACAGAAGCAAATGCAATCATGAACCGGATAAGATGAAGGACTTACCCTGGGACAGTTTTCAGGGTTGGGATTTGTGTGGCAGTGGATTCGCCAGAAGAAGATAAAGGAGTCTCCTGATAATTAGGGTCAGACGGTTTAAGTGGTTTGCGTATAAGACCGGCCTTGGGATGAAGAAGAGTTGGAGAGAGTATAACCTCAGAGCGGCGCCTCCGAGCCGGAGTAAGGGATATTCCGGAAGATTCAACTACAAGGCCACTATGGCGTGTAGCCCGGCGAGCTTCATGTTGCTGTTTCTTCAAAAGAAAATTGGGGTCCAGTTGAGCGTAAGGATGAGAAAATTGATATTTCCGGACTACCTGACGAATTTTTGGTGGAGGCGTTCCCGAGTCTGAAGAAAGAGTAATTACCTCAGTTTCTGTCGCTTTATCTCCTTTAGCCAAATCATGTGAAAAGACACCGTTAACACAAGTATGGATAAAAGTGAACAAATCATAGCTGGATTAAATCATACCTCAGAGTCCGGATCATCTTCTTCAGCATGTGAACCGGAGCCAGCAGCCGCCTTTTTCTTCTTAATAACGTAAGTTTTCCGGCGCGGTTGTTTGCCTGCCTTATCCTGAGGTTTCCTCTTCCAAAAAGGATCATCAGCCTGTACACAAGAAGAAAGATAAATAGAAGATAATTTAAATGGACGGATTAAAAGTGAACAGAAGAGATTAAGACTTACTGCAGGCAGCTTGTTCTTCTTATAGTATGGAGCCAATCCGGTTTGACTACATTCTTCCAAAGAGACGTTGAGCATCTTCTTGGCCAATTCAATGACTTCCGATTCAAAAAGTGTTACTTTGGAAAACCGCTGAGGATCATCCGGCTTTCCGGAATACTTACACATCAAACTGGAGCGTGGGCTCAGAGGGAGGATACTCCAGGTAAGCCAGCAGCGCATAAAATCAATTCCGGTTAATCCGTTGGCCATAAAGGCCTTCAGCTTGGCGAGTTGAGAAGCGAACCGGGGCCGTTCTGAAGAACTGAGACGCTGCGGCAGAGGGTGATCTTCAGGAAGACGATGTTTGCGATAACCCGGCAGTGGGTTCTCTCCTTCAGGGGATGTGTCGAGGCAGTAAAACCAAGACTTGTTCCATTCCTTGGGGTGTGTATGGAGAGCGACATGAGGAAAGACTGCGTCTCTTCTCTTCTGAATGCTGACCCCGCCCAATTCTTGATGAGGTCCGCCGGTAAACTTAGTTCGCCGGTTCAAATGGAAAAAATCCCGGAACAAGTCGACTGATGGCTCCTCTTGCAGATACACCTCTGAGAAAACTTGAAAATTGCAGATGTTGGAAATGGAGTTTGGACCTATGTCCTGAGGGTGAAGTTGAAAAGCGGCAAGCACGTCCCGGAAGAATTTCGAACCGGGAGGAGTAAAACCTCGGGCCATGTGATCAAAGAAGACAATAACTTCCCCTTCTTTGGGAGTAGGGGGACATTCATTTCCCGGGGCCCGCCATTTTAGGACTGCTTGAGGACCCAGAGTGCCAATTGCAGCAGCGTTAACTAAGTCTTCTTCCGTAATGATGGAAGGGACCCAGTCACAAGCAACAAACTGTTTGGCAGCCATAGTAGCAGAAGGAAAGTACTGAAAGAATGAAGTATAAAATCCGGATTATTCGAGTACAGAGGCGTAAACCGGAACACATATGCAAAATCACAGCGACGGTTTAGACAAAGGGCTAATGACATTGCTAACCCGGAAGTAAGCAGGAAGCGCACTACTACCGGTTCATGATAACAAAAGAGAGGAGCTAAACCGTCACGTTCATTGTCGATGCATTACAGAAGCAATATATGACTGACTAAACCGACGAGTATATTACAGATCTATAAGGATGAAGAAACAAGTTTCTACAGAAAGCTAAGGTAAAACAGATCTGGGCGGTAAGAAAAAGAGAAAAATTATGCAGGTCTATTACAGAAGGAATTACGGGGGTCTTATACGGAGCGGACGAATCTAAAGGTTGAATCTAAATGCTAAAATCTAAGCATAAGGCAGCGGAACAGAAGCAAGATTCGAAGACAAAATCTAAAAGTTGAAACCACTACGAAGCATGGCGTCTAGGACGAACAGATGAAGCTTTTCCTAGGTCTAATGGTGGAGGCATGGAAAGAACCCTAAAGATACAGATCTACAGCAAGGGAGAAAGAATACCTGAGACAGCAGGAAGCGGTGGCGGAGTTATCTGGTCACGTTCAAGTCGATGCAGCGGCCGGACTTGCTGGCGACGGCGAGCTGGACGGACAACGGCGGAAGCTTGAGCTCGGGCGACAGAGGAAGAAGACGATAGGAAGGAGATGGAGAAGAGATGCGGCGGTATTTATAAAGGGGGAGAGACGAAACGGCAGGTGCGAGATTTGAGGAAGTGAGAGATTGGATAAAGATTCCCTGTCGCCTCGATTCTCGGGATGGCCTTTAAACAAAAGTAATAGAGAACTGCGCACAATAAATGCGGAAGTGATGTCACGATCGAATTAAGTGATTTCCAAGGATGACGTCATCGCCGGTTTACAAAATTGAGAAGATACAAGAAAGAAGATTATACAAGACTGGGAAGACTGATGTGAACAAGTTCAAATCATTCTGGGGCCTAATGTCAGGGATATTACTAGCAGGTATAAACCGGCTAGTGTAAACCGGATTATGATAATGTAGTTGTATAATTGTAATACCCAGTAGAGGTTACGGCCCATGAAGGCTTAGGGCCCGTGTATAGAGTTACGGTTTGTAAACCGCCTGATCATGTAACTTGAGAGACAAGGAAGAAAGAGCAGAGACCGAGGCGGACACAAATATGAGCCGGCCTCGGTACTCTGTAAACCGGACCAGGCGTCGCCTCTATATAAAGGGACGACCCAGTGACGGTTGAAGGACAAGAGACAACCCGTCGAGACACAGGTAAGCAATCCGCTCCCTGTTCATCGACGCCCAAGCAATACCAAACCAAACTAGACGTAGGCTTTTACCTTCCTCGAAGGGGCCGAACTAGTATAAAACCCTTGTGTCCTTTGCGTGTTTTTAACCCCTTCAAGCTAACTCGTGCGATGGTTCCTCAACTAAGTCCGTTAAACCGGACATCTGTCGTGTTAATTCCACGATACATACAACCTTTCCTTACGAAAACTGGTAAGGAAACTTGTTTTGACATCCATCTGCCAGATTTCATAAATGCAGCTAATGCTAACATGATTCCGGCGGACTTAAGCATCGCTACGAGTGAGAAAATCTCATTGTAGTCAACTCCTTGAACTTGTGAAAAACTCTTCGCCACAAGTCGAGCTTCATAGACGGTGACATTACCATCCACGTCCGTCTTCTTCTTAAAGATCCATTTATCTCAATGGCTTGCCGATCATCGGGCAAGTCCACCAAAGTCCAAACTTTGTTTTGATACATGGATCCTATCTCGGATTTCTCGGCTTCTAACCATTTGTCGGAATACGGGCCCACCATCGCTTCTCCATAGTTCGTAGGTTCATTGTTGTCCAACAACATAACATCTAAGACAGGATCACCGTACCACTTAGGAGTAGTACATATCCTTGTCGACCTACGAGGTTCGATAGCAACTTGATTCGAAGCTTCATGATCACTATCATTAGTTTCGTCTTCAACAGTTGTAGGTTCCACAGAAAGATCTTTCTGTGTTGCACTACTCTCCGGTTAAAGTGAGGGTTCGACAACCTCATCAAGTTCTATCTTCCTCCCACTCAATTCTTTCGAGAGAAACTCCTTCTCGAGAAAGGACACGTTCTTAGCGACAAACATTTTTGCGCTTGGATCTGAGATAGAAGGTATACCCAACTGTTACCTTTGGGTATCCTATGAAGATGTATTTGTCCGCTTTGGGTTCGAGCCTTTTTCGGCTGAAGCCATAAGCATCGCAGCCCCAAACATTAAGAAACGACAACTTTGGTTTCTTGCCAAACCATAGTTCATACGGCGTCGTCTCAACGGACTTAGATGGTGCCCTATCTAAAGTGAATGCAGCTGTCTCTAATGCATAACCTTAAAATAATAGTGGTAGATCGGTAAGAGACATCATAGGTCGCACCATATCTCATAAGGTTTGATTACGATGTCCGGACACACCATTACGCTGTGGTGTTCCAGGTGGCTTCAACTGCGAAACAATTCCACAATGTCTTAAGTGATTGCCAAACTCATAACTCAGAAAATCTCCCCTTGATCAGATCGTAGGAACATGATCTTCTTGTTATGATGAGTCTTAACTTCACTCTGAAATTGCTTGAACTTTTCAAACGTTTCAGACTTTTGCTTCATTAAGTAAATATACCCATATCTACTCAAATCGTCAGTGAAGATGAGAAAATAACGATATCCACCACACGCCTTAATTCTCATTGGATCACACACATCAGCATGTATGATTTCCAACAAGTCACTTGCCCGTTTCATTGTACCTGAAAACGGGGTCTTAGTCATCCTGCCCATGAGGCATGGCTCGCATGTGTCAAGCGATTCAAAATCAAGTGACTCCAAACACCCATCAGCATGGAGTTTCTTCATGCATTTTATGCCAAAATGACCTAAGCGGCAGTGCCACAAGAAAGTGGTACTATCAATATTAACTCTACATCTTTTGGCGTTAATATTATTCTCATGTGTATTACTATGATCGAGATTCAATAAACCATTGGGTGCATGACCATAAAGTTATTATTCATGTAAACAGAATAACTATTATTCTCTAACTTAAATGAATAACTGTATTGCAATGAACATGATCTAGTCATATTCATGCTCAACGTAGACACCTGATAACATTTATCTAGGTTCAACACTAACCCCGAAGGTAGAGGGAGTGTGCGATGGTGATCTTATCAACCTTGGAAACACTTCCAACACACATCGTCACCTCGCCCTTAGCTAGTCTCTGTTTAGTCTGTAGCTTTTGTTTCAAGTCACTAATAATAGCAACTGAACCGGTATCCAATACCCAGGTACTACTAGGAGTACTAGTAAGGTACACATCAATAACACATATATCAAATATACTTTGTTGAAGTTGCCAGCTTTCTTATCTACCTTGTATTTGGGGTAGTTCCGCTACCATGTGACCGTTCCCCTTACAATAAAAGCACTTAGTCTCGAGGTTTGGGTTCAACCTTGGGTTCCTTCATTAGAGCGACAACTGGTTTGCCATTCATGAAGTTTCCCTTCTATCCCTTGCCCCTTTTGAAACCAATGGTCTTGTTAAACCATCAACACTTGATGCTCCTTCTTGATTTCTACTTTTGCGGTCTTAAGTACCGCTAATAGCTCCGGGATCATCTCCATCCTTTGCATGTCATAGTTCATCACGAAGTTCTAGTAGCTTGGTGATAGTGTCTAGAGAATTCCGTCAACCATTATCTCATCTGCAAGATTAACTCCCACTTGGTTCAAGTGATTTTAGCACCCAGACATTCTGAGCACATGCTCACTAATTGAGCTATTCTCCTCCATCTTGTTGGCAAAAGAACTTGTCAGAGGTCTCATACCTCTCAACACGGGTATGAGCCTGAAATCCCAATTTCAGCTCTTGTGACATCTCATATGTCTTATGGCATTCAAAACGTCATTGGAATCCCGATCCTAAGCCGTAAAGTATGGTGCACTAAACTATCAAGTAGTTATCAGGACGTGTCTGTCAGGTGTTCACAACATCCACAGACGATGTTGTAGGGGTTTGCACATCGAGCGGTGCATCAAAGACGTAAGCCTTATGTGTAGCAGTGAGGACACTCCTCGGACTACGGACCCAGTCCGCATCATTGCTTACAATATCTTTCAACTTTGGTCTTTCTCTAGGATCGTATTAAACATGGAGCTACAACGCAAGCTCTTGGTCTACAACATAATTTGCAAAGACAACTTAGACTATTGTTCATGACAATTAAGTTCATCTAAACAAATTTAATGAACTCCCACTCAGATAGACATCTCTCGTGTCATCCAAGTGATACATGATCCGAATAGACTAGGCTGTGTCCGATCATCACGTGAGACGGACTAGTCATCAACGGTGAACATATTTATGTTGATCGTATCTTCTATACGACTCATGTTTGACCTTTCGGTCTTCCGCGTTCCGAGGCCATGTCTGTACATGCTAGGCTCGTCAAGTGAACCCTAAGTGTATTGCGCGTGTAAATCTGGCTTACACCCGTTGTATGCGAATGTTAGAGCCTATCACACCCGATCATCACGTGGTGCTTCGGAACAACGAACCTTAGCAACGGTGCACAGTTAGGGGGAACACAATTCTTGACATTTTTGTGAGAGATCATCTTATTTACTACCGTCGTTCTAAGCAAATAAGATGTAAAACATGATAAACATCACATGCAATCAAATAGTGGCATGATATGGCCAATATCATTTTGCTCCTTTTGATCTTCATCTTCGGGGCTCCATGATCATCATCGTCACCGGCATGACACCATGATCTCCATCATCATGATCTCCATCATCGTGCCTTCATGAAGTCGTCTCGCCAAACATTACTTCTACTACTATGGCTAACGGTTAGCAATAAAGTAAAGTAATTACATGGCGTTTTCAGTGACACGCAGGTCATACAATAAAATAAGACAACTCCTATGGCTCCTGTCGGTTGTCATACTCATGCAAGTCGTGATTCCTATTACAAGAACATGATCAATCTCATACATCACATATATATCATTCATCACATCCTTTTGGCCATATCACATCACATGGCACATGCTGCAAGAACAAGTTAGACGTCCTCTAATTGTTGTTGCAAGTTTTACGTGGCTGCTATAGGTTTCTAGCAAAAACGTTTCTTACCTACACCAAAACCACAACGTGATATGCCAATTTTTATTTACCCTTCATAAGGACCCTTTTCATCGAATCCGATCCGACTAAAGTGGGAGAGACAGACACCCGCTAGCCACCTTATGCAACTAGTGCATTTCAGTCGGTGGAACCTATCTCACGTAAGCGTACGTGTAAGGTCGGTCCGGGCTGCTTCATCCCACGATGCCGCCGAATCATGATAAGACTAGTAGCGGCAAGTAAATTGACATGATCTACGCCCACAACAATCTTGTGTTCTACTCATGCATATTAACTATGCATAAACCTAGCTCTGATACCACTGTTGGGGATCATAGCAGAAATCAAAAAAATTCTACACATCACCAAGATCAATCTATGGAGTAATCTAGCAACGAGGGAGAGAGGATTGCATCTACATACCCTTGTAGATCGCTAAGCGGAAGCGTTATAAGAACGTGGATGAAGGAGTCGTACAAGTAGCGATTCAGATCGCGGTTGATTCTGATCTAAGCGCCGAACAACGTCGCCTCCGCGTTCAACACACGTGTAGCCCGGTGACGTCTCCCACGCCTTGATCCAGCAAGGGGAGAAGAAGAGGTTGGGGAAGACTCCGTCCAGCAGCAGCACGATGGCGTGGTGGTGATGGAGGAGCGTGGCAATCCTGCAGGGCTTCGCCAAGCACCGCGGGAGAGGAGGAGGACTTGGGAGAGGGGGAGGGCTGCGCCAGAACTTGGTTGCGGCTGCCCTCCCACCCCCACATATATATAGGGGCCAGGGAGAGGGGGGCCGGCCCCCTCAGATCCAATCTGAGGAGGGGGCGGCGGCCAGGGGTGTGACGCCCGGATAATCAAGCTACGGTAAACCTCTACTAATGATGCCACGTCATCGCGGTTACTGTCGATAAACTCACGTTAGTTTAAAACCAATTCAAATTCAAATTTGAATTAAAGTCAAACGATAAAATTATTCAAATGTTTAAACTAAAATGTTCGGGTCGTGTCAAATAATGCATAGGTGATCATGTTGGAGAAACCACATTTTTATCGAGTGTTTGAATGTCCTAAAATAGTTAAAACACTAGCCAAACAATTAGTGAAATGCCTTTTACAAATAATTAAAATATTAAACTATTTTATTTTGTTGCCCAAAACTTATGTGGGAGTGGCATACTGATTAACACTAAATTTGGGACTGCCTTTATAATTTACAAAACTAAAATAAATGGGGAACTAAAATTAAACAGAAATGGATAAAGTAAAATAAAAAAACAAAAAAAACAAAAGAAAGGA
>LR738713.1:498953098-499035824 GCA_902687465.1 Secale cereale
CCGAAAGGCCCAGCTGGCCAGCCGGCCGGCCCACCCCGCCCCTGGCCTATTAGGCCTCCCGCAACCGAACCCTAGCCCCACGATCCCCACTCCCCGATCTCTTTTTCCCCCGACCTCCACCTCGCGCCGCCAGGAACAGACTGAGCGCTCGACCCCGCTCAGACTTGCCCGGCCCTCTGCCGCCGGTGAGGAGTGTCGTGCCTGCGCGACCGCCGGCGCCACCATCTTCCCCGCTACGACGAGGGCCGCCCCACCCCACGGCCACCTCCTCGCGGATCCTCCACGTCTCGGCTTCGCCGTCGCTCCTGTTGGCCCGTCCGGCCGCCGGACCTCGCCGGCCTCCCCAAACGCTTCCCCGACGCGCCCGAGCTCGCCCCTACGCTCCATGTGAGCAAACGCCCCAATTCCCCTCCGTCCCCCTGTTTTCTTTATGCTCACGCCGACCGCACTCGACGCACATGCGGCCCTACCCCGTCACCGTGGTCACCGCGGCGAGCTCGTGCTCTGCATTGCGGTCCCCTCACGCCTCCTCTTGTGCGCGCCGCTCTCGCACCTTCCCCGGACGCTTCCCTACCGCTGCTGGCTCCGGCGACCAGGGGCCCGTCGCCATGCACCCTCCTCACCGCGCCTCCCCGCTACGTCGTGCCTCTGCCATGTCCCCGCGGCCGCCGCACTCCGTCCGCGCGCCACAGCCCCGCCTCCGCCTGGCCGGCGGCCGCGCCCCACCTCCGCCCGTCGCTTACTGCGGGCGAGCGCCCTGCGCCCTGGCACCCGCGCCCGTTCGGGCTATGCCCGAAGCCCGCACCCGCTAAGGCCCCAGGGCCTATGACAGCCGGGGCCCACCCCTCCACAGAACGTTTTAAATAGAAAAAAATATAATAAAAAAATATATAAAAATAATAAAAATAATAATTAATTAATTACGTTAATTAATCATGTTTAATTAATCTAATTAATTAGTTAGTTTAACTAAAAAGTAAATAGATTAGATAAATACTAATTAAGCTAAACAGCGTATGACACGCGGGACCCACACGTCAGTTTGACTCATTCAACTGACAGGTTGACCGCTAACATCATGCTGACGTCATGATGACGTCAGCAGGCACTATTCTGGATAATGTTCTATTAAATTAATTAAATAAATTCCAGAAAATGTTTAATACTTTAGAAAATCATATCTTTTAAACCGTAACTCGGATGATACTTTGTACATGAAAGTTGCTCAGAACGACGAGACGAACCCGAATACGCGGTCCGTTCGTCCGCCACACACCTCTATCATACCGAACATGCAACATTCCCCCTCCGTTTCATTTGCCCGAAAATGCCTAACACTGGAAATACCTTCCCGGATGTTTTTCATCCTTGCCAGTATCACCTCCTACTGCGTTAGGTCACACGTAGCTCCGAGTATTCCCATGTTATGCTTTGTGATGCTATTGTTTGCTCTGTTATTTATTTGTTTCCCCTTCGTTGCTTATTTTCGGTAGACTCCGATACTGTGATAGACCCCGAGACCATTGATGCTTCGGTGTTCGACTACGGCTACGCTTCCGTAGATTCCTTTCGTCTGCCGGCTTCCAGGCAAGCCCCCCCTTTGATCACCAGATATCGCCTACTCTTCTCTCTACTGCTTGCATTAGAGTAGTGTAGCATGTTACTGCTTTCGATAATCCTATTCTGCTGCATAGCATGTCATTGTTGCTACCACTGTTGATACTTTACCTGCAATCATAAATGCTTAGTATAGGATGCTAGTATTCCATCAGTGGCCCTACACCCTTGTCCGTCTGCCTTGCTATTCTATCGGGCCGTGATCACTTGGCTGTGATCATGGGTATATACTACATACACTTTACATGACACATGATGTGACTAAAGTCAGGTCGGCTCTTTGAGTACCCGCAGGTGATTCCGATATGGGGGCTGAAAGGACAGGTGGCTCCATCCAGGTAGTGGTGGGCCTGAGTTCCCGACGGCCCCCGAGTGGATCTTTGTGGCGGAGCGACAGGGGCAGGTTGAGACACCCAGTCGAGAGGTGGCCTGGCCCTGGTCGTTGTCCGCGGTTATTTCATAATAACACGCTTATCGAGTTTGGATATTTGATCTGAGTCTGGCCATTTGGTCTATACGCACTAACCAGCTACGTGGGAATAGTTATGGGTACTCGACGTCGTGGTATCAGCCGAAGCCTTCTTGACGTCAGCGGTTTAGCGGCGCGCGCCGGGTTGGACCGCGTAACGTAACTTCCTTAGTAATGGAGGTTGCTAGGTCTGCTCACCGGCCGCCCTCGCAACGTGCAGGTGTGCATTGGGCGATGGGCCCAGACCCCTGTGTGCTTAGGACTTAGACCGACGTGTTGACCTCTCTGCTGTGCTTAGGTAGGGTTGCGACGTGTTGATCTTCCGAGGCCGGGCATGACCCTGGAAAGTGTGTCCGGCCAAATGGGATCGAGCGTGCTGGGTTATGTGGTGCACCCCTGCAGGGAAGTTAATCTATTCGAATAGCCGTGTCCCTCGGTAAAAGGACGACCCGGAGTTGTACTCCGAACTCATGACAACTAGAACCGGATACTTAATAAAACACACCCTTACAAGTGCCAGAGATAACTCGGTGGTTGCTCTCTCACAGGGTGATGTGCGGGAGGATCGCCGAGTAGGATTATGCTATACGATGTTACTTGGTGAACTTACCATCTACTCCCTTCTACTGCTGCAAGACGAAGGCTGCGAGAAGCGAGGATACTTGTTACTTTCTAGCTACCCTCATCTTCTGCTGCAAGATGGAGGTTACGAGAAGCGTAGTCTTCGTTTGGATTAGCTATCCTCCTCTTATTCTGGCTTTCTGCAGTTCAGTCCACAGATATTACCCCTTTACACATATATCATTGCATATGTAGTGTAGATCCTTGCTTGCGAGTACTTTGGATGAGTACTCACGGTTGCTTTCTCCCCCTTTTCCTCTTTTGTCCCTTCTTCTCGGATGATGCGACCAGATGGTGGAGCCCAGGAGCCTGAAGACCCCGATGATGTTTCTACATGGAGTTCGGCTTCGAGGAGTAGTTAGGAGGTCCCAGGCAGGAGGCCTTGCCTTTTTGATCGTTGCTACTTTTGTGCTAGCCTTCTTAAGGCAAACTTGTTTAACTTATGTCTGTACTCAGATATTATTGCTTCCGCTAACACTTGTGTTTTCGAGCTTTTGTATTCGAGCCCTCGAGGCCCCTGGCTTGTAATATAAAGCTGGTATTATTCTAATTTGTGTCTAGAGTTGTGTTGTGATATCTTCCAGTGAGTCCTTGATCTTGGCCGTACACATTTGCGTGCATGATTAGTGTACGGACAAATCGGGGGCGCCACAAGGGGGTTGCCTTGCCCCCCAAGGCAAGGGGGCGCCCCCCTTAGGGTTTCCCCCCAAACCCTAGGCGCCTTGGGCCCTTGGGGGGCGCACCAGCCCACCAGGGGCTGGTTCCCCCTCCCCCCCTTCACTTTGTCCACTTGGCCCACCGAGCAGGTGGCCCCACCCGGTGGACCCCCGGACACCTTCCGGTGGCCCCGGTACAATACCGGTGACCCTCGAAATCATTCCGGTGACCAAAATGGGACTTCCCATATATAAAACTTTACCTCCGGACCATTTCGGAACTACTCGTGACGTCCGGGATCTCATCCGGGACTCCGAACAACATTCGGTAACCACGTACTACATTCCCTATAACCCTAGCGTCATCGAACCTTAAGCGTGTAGACCCTACGGGTTCGGGAACCATGCAGACATGACCGAGACAACTCTCCGGCCAATAACCAACAGCGGGATCTGGATACCCATGTTGGTTCCCACATGTTGCACGATGATCTCATCGGATGAACCACGATGTCAAGGATTCAATCAATCACGTATACAATTCCCTTTGTCTACCGGTACAGTACTTGCCCGAAATTCGATCGTCGGTATCCCGATACCTTGTTCAATCTCGTTACCGGCAAGTCTCTTACTCGTTCTGTAACACATCATCCCGTGATCAACTCCTTGATCACATTGTGCACATTATGATGATGTCCTACCGAGTGGGCCCAGAGATACCTCTCCGTCACACGGAGTGACAAATCCCAGTCTCGATTTGTGCCAACCCAACAGACACTTTCGGAGATACCCGTAGTGCACCTTTATAGCCACCTAGTTACGTTGTGACGTTTGGTCCACCCAAAGCATTCCTACGGTATCCTGGAGTTGCACAATCTCATGGTCTAAGGAAAAGATACTTGACATTTAGAAAAGCTTTAGCATACGAACTACACGATCTTGTGATAGGCTTAGGATTGGGTCTTGTCCATCACATCATTCTCCTAATGATGTGATCCCGTTATCAACGACATCCAATGTCCATGGTCAGGGAACCACAACCATCTATTGATCAACGAGCCAGTCAACTAGAGGCTCACTAGGGACATGGTGTTTGTCTATGTATCCACACATGTATATGAGTTTCCTATCAATACAATTCTAGCATGGATAATAAACAATTATCATGAACAAGGAAATATAATAATAACCAATTTATTATTGCCTCTAGGGCATATTTCCAACAACTACACCGTCCATGCATTAACATAATCTTACGACGATAGATAAATATCGGCCATTACCATGTATACTTCATTCAAAGCACATATAGCTGAAATAAACAAATGAAATGACAAATCAAGTATTTCGGCCCTTTGGATCAGCAACAAATTTGTACCTAATCAAATGTATAGTGATTTGGCAATACCCTTTCATGATGTAAGAAATTATATTGCATCGTTGGATTAAAATAAGCCCATTGAGGGTTACCAATCATACTTGATGACGAATTCCATGGCATAGGCGTTAATGGCATAGTTGAAGAATATGGATAATGTGTAGACTGAAGATGTTGAAACCTTCGGCTTGGTCCTTCATTGTTTTCACTCTTTTTCTTCTTCACCTTCGTCGCACTTCTTGTAATGGAAGCTTGCACATGATTATTATTTTGAGTACTTCCTTTGGGAACCCATGCCATGTTCCTTTCTTCAAGTTCTTGTGCACTAAGCTTTTGTAACTCCTTCTTTCGCCAATACGGTAAGCCGAGTGAGCATCTCGACTGTGATTTTGTTTCAACCAATGGCAACTCTTTTTGGGCCTTGTGCACCCTCAACTTCTTTTCTTCAGATTTGGCACTCTGATTTTTATCAATTGATTACTTCACTTATTTGCCTTTTGTAGCCAATGTCAACACTTTAATTGGCTCTTTGTTATTTGAGATCAAATCTGAAGTAGGACACTTACGACCATCTCTTTTCACGTGGCAAACTTGCTTTACCACCTCTTTCTTCTTCCCTGAGCTCTGGACCGATTCCTTATGATTGAAACGGTCTTTGATCGTGATTGTTCAAATGTTGATCTTCTTGGAGCTGCATAGTATTTGTGAGATGGTCTAAAATAAGACTAAAACATGAAGGTGCGCGTTGCCACGCCCGTCCATATTTACATCGAATGATAAAATTATTTAAGAAAACCAAATAGTACAAAAATTGGCAAAATTTGGATAGTTTGTACGGGTACAACTATATGTGAGAGATACTTCTGTGATCGTTGTTTGAAGTGTTAATCTTTTAAAGATAAATAACAAAACAATCACAAGCAATGGTTGCAAGGTGCATCACAGTGGTGCGCGAAGACCATAACAAATGACAAAATGAACCGTGATACAGATGGATGATTCATCTGAATTCTATCACACGGACCTTAAGTTTTTGGATCTAACTTCCAGTAAAAAATAGATCACTTTAACCAATATTTTAAGTTGACTCGAGCGCCACTTTAAACCTCACGGTGCACTGTTACACACACAAAAGCTAAATCTAAATGTCATGCTATGGTTTTATTTATGTCTTGGTGATCATGATTTGAGAAGTAAGTGACCTCACAACCGATGGACTATTTTTCTTAGTCATCCTGGGGTGCATGGCGATGGGCCTTGTCAAATCCTTCTAGGAAGGGATATATATATATACCTTTACAAATTTCATGTCATCCGGAGAAAGTAAGCTTAGGTTCATATGTGCAATCTTGGGCAAATCGTTCAGCTAAAAATTACAGACTTCTCATAAAATCACAAAACATGCGCTTTCTACGAATCCAAGATAATAATTATAGCTATGCATAATTGCATATTCATAATTTCTACACCGATTCTTGGCCTTCCTCAAAAGGATCTTCTCACATAGGAACTAAACTCATTGTTCCATCAATGAGAAGTTAAAAACTGAACATGAAATCTGTGGGAGAACATGCAGAACATGAAGGAACAATCAGAAGGAGATAGGATGGGACTCGATCCTGGTATTTACCCATGCAGAACACGAAGGAACAATCAGAAGGAGAGAGGGTGGGACTCGATCCTGGTATTTACCTGTGTTCGCTCCACTTGAAAGAGCAGATGCGACAAGAAGGAACGTCAGATAGCTGGCGGTGCCTCCATCGCTGTTGGGTGTAATAAGCCGCGGCGTCGAACCTGGCGCGGCTGGTGCGTGTATGGGCGCGCATCGGACGGGTCGGGTCCGCGGGGTGTGTGTGCGTAGGTGTGCGTGTGTGTGTGCATGAGCTAGTGCGTGTGTGCGCGGGGCCACGCCAGGCTGTTAGCGAGCAACCAGGAGGGGTAGACCGCGTCGGGCGCACTGGGAGGCCGTGGTGATCGCGTACGGGCGCGAAGCGTGGACGCGGCCAGAGCGCGGAGGACGTGGGGAAGTGGGCGGGCGAGTAGGTGCAAGGCGAGGCCTGGCAGGCTGGTGCTCGCGGGTATATAACCCTGGTTCCCCTGTAGCTTGTTGACACGGTCGAGTTCGTGCTCAAGGAAAGGAAAAGGTGTTCGTACGTCGGAAAAACCCCAGTGTCCACCACTCCCCTGACCTTCTTCTTCCTCTATCTTCTGATCAAACAATGGCAACATAGAGTGAGCTGAGTGAGAGGGAGAGGAGAGCCAGAGCAAGGGAGTGGTGGTTCCAACAGTCGCCACCCCGAATCCATCCAGCTAGTTTGTCTCCAGCAATTTCCAATAGTTTCTGCAAACAATAACAGTACTAAAATTACATTAAGGGTAATCTGCTACCAGGCCGAGTAAACAAGGAGAGCCAACCTATAGGCAAATGATATGGCTGCGGGGCAACACAGAAGGAGAATCCTAACCCATATATAGAGCAACGAAGAGAAAGCAAGCAAACGTGAAGTAACGCACGTTCAAGTCCAATATGAACATAAAGTAGATGTGGCTGGACTCACCATTATTCTGCCGTCGTCGCCAGCAGAGGATGAGCTCACTCAACGTCGGGAGATATCGATGGATCGAGAGGAGCACCGGGCAGGCCTCGTTTACCATGTTCTGGGCCTATCTGCAGTTTTCAGGATTCGCCAGCCCAATTAAGGAGAGAGCACGCAAGTCAACCCGCGGAGCAGCGGCCCAGTTATGGTGAGCCGAGCAGGTGACATCGTTAAAACAGAGACGTGAATGGTGGGATGGACCGAAGACATCTAGACCGTTCTTAAGAGCTATCCGACGGTTAAGAACGCCAAAACACTCTAGGAGGTCGTAGGTAGCTCAGTTTTACTGTTTAGTAATGGAGAATGTGCCCTTGTATCATACATGTCCCATGATGAATATGGATCTATATGAGCATAGGGAGGCATCCACGGCATTGGCATTGGCGTCCCAAAATAAGGATATGAATATGTTGCATTAAAATTCTCACTTTGCCAATACTGATCCTCATATTTGCGCCTTCGGGGTGATCTTGCTTTCTTTGCATGATTTGGCCGATAAGCATTCTTCTCTTCACTCTTATTTTGATATTTATCCAATAGTTCAACGAAGGTGATTTTTGATCTCTTACACTTGCGCTTATTTGGGCCTTTCTTTTCTTTGGAATCCAATAAAATCCGAACATTCGGATTTTAAGCATTTCGTCCCGAACGTTTTTACATGGCAACTTTAGTTCATGGGGGATGGCAACTTTAGTTGATAGGGGATGGCAACTTTGTCCTTTTTTGTTTTTTTGTCAGAAAATTGCCATGTTTCCCTAATCTGACGCAAACTAAAGTTGACATCTAAAACGTTCGGGTTGCCATGCTTAAATTCCGAACGTTCGGGAGTTATCATTACCGTTTTCTTTGGTTCACTTCGATCGACCATTGGATTTGCTTGCTGCCACCCCCCCCCCCCAGTCCTTGGCGTCTCCATTGTAGCTTTGATGGACTTGCCCTCAAGATTATTTTCATTATGCTCCTCAACAACTTCTTTACATGAAAGCTTGATCCCATCACCTGCAGTTTTTACCTTCTCTTTAAATGGATTTGCTTGAAGCAGTCGATGCAAAACTTTTTGCCATCACGACCAATCGGAATAGACTGGTCATCTCTTGGTGTTTCAACAAACTTCAATCGTCCTTTTTCAATGGCCGATTTAACTATTTGACGATACATGTTGCAATCCTCAAAATTATGCTTGAATATCATGCAACTTACAATACATTTGTCCTTGGATAGATGGCTCAACATGGTGATCAAGAATTCTTATGTAATTATTTTTCAGCAATAAATCAATATTTGGTCACACATGCTTGAATTGAAGGTAAAGTTCTTGTTTTCTAGCCGATCTTGTTGTGTGAATGGCTTTGGAGATAAGCAAACAAATGGTTCAGATTTGGAATCTCCCTATTCGGCTATGCATTGTGTTTCCACTCTATCTCCGATGTCTTTGGATAAGATATTATAGTAGTATCGGATTTCTCAAAAGAATTTAACCTTGGCTTTAAACTTCTGAAACGGAAATATTTAGAACACACATGTCTCAATTGAAGCCAGTGCAAGCCAAGTACGAAATAAGCAAAACTACCCAACTAGATATGAACTTTAGATAAAGCAATGGGGAAAGCTTTGGCCGCAACAAAAAGTCATTATCGGTCTTTATAAATGGCGCAATGCGTTGACCGATATGTTCCATAAAAATTTTATTACTAACAAGTAAATTAACCTTCTTCATTGGTCTTTCCAAATTACTTATGAGGATTTTTCTAATAGATGCATCAACAATAAAGTTCTGACCAAATCTGAGAATAGGTAAATTACTTTCTAAAAACACCTCTTCAAATATGTTGGGAGAGCATGATGGTGGTGTGACTTGAACAATATCTTGCTTCGCCTTTGGATGGCTCCCCAACATCTCTTCATCATCTTTTTCTTAATTCTGTGTATCATTACATTGAAGATTTTTGTCAGCCCAACATTATTCAGCTAATTGTTCTTGTCCTTGAAGTTCATCAATTTCTATGGCACGAAACTCATAGGGCAGGAAGTAGGTTTTATTAACTTCAGAAAAATCAAGCATGGCCGTTTTGCCATGCTTTCCATGCCCTTTCTCAATACTACTTGCCTATTTGGATTTGATGCATTCAGAATATATACTACTTGATTCGGCTTTTTCAACCGAAGCACTTTCATGTTCCGAATCATCCTTCTTTTCATTGATACTACCAATTGGCAGTGCTTCTTTTATCTGAGCCAATTCTTTTTCTATTTGTTTCTGGTGGTGAGCGGCAAATTTGGCTTTAAGCATTTTCTCAACTTCAGCCCACTCCGGATATGATTGCCCCCCAATGCTTTTAGATTCTTTCGGCGATGACACATGGGTGTTGTCGAAACTTTGCAATTGTGTTGGGGGTGTATAATATGATGTAGTACTAGGTGAAGGCATATGCATTATTGTAAAACCATATCTTTGCTCGCCAATTTTATCACTTGGCAAAGATTCATCTTCTTGCAAAACACTAGCTTTTATTGCAGCATACTCAGGAAATAGCCCCTTTTCATGTTGTTCAAGGCAAAGAGCACTAATCCTCTTATTTTGGGATAAACTCTTCAATGCAGCCACTACTACCTCATCTTCTACAATATTGGGCACATCTGCTTCTTTAAAATTTACATTTATTCGGCTATGACTAGGAAGGTGTGAAGCTGAATTATGAACATCTACAGTTGTGTATGGTGCTGAAAAATTACTAACATGAGGTGTAGCATATGACGGTTGAGAGTAATTGGCCGAATAGCTAGTAGTAGCAGGGCCAATTCTCCCATCCATCGGCATGGTTGAACTAGTATATTGCAAATTAGTTGCTGATGAATAAAAAGGTGAAACACTTTGTCGCATGCTATTGGAAGTTCCTACAAGAGGTGTTTCAATTTGATTGACCAAACTCATCATGTTGTTCATCGGCATAACGATTTCTGGGGTTACCGATGCATGAGAGTTGGAGTACATATGGTGCATGTTACTAGTATCATAAGAAGTTAAAGCATGTAAATTACTTTGAATCAGCCTTTGCACGTAATTAGATGCATTATTGAAAAAACTAGGGTTGGCCGATAGAGTATACTCATTGAATGATCTAGTAACACCATATGAATTACTTGCATCTACAGTAGGGAATTGGGTATTCATATTACCTTTATAGATTGCAAACCCTAGATGACGATCTCTTCATAGCAAGAACGGGCTGGAGACCGTTCAAAGCTTCTTCCCCAATGGAGTCGCCAAAAAGTGCGTTCGCACACGAACACGTCATGTGTACCTCCAACGCCGAGGGTGATGCACCGCAGCTCACGTCGAAGGAGACCCGTCCAGAAGCACGAGGGCCTCGAGGTTCGCCGCCCTGCAACAAGAAGAACAGACGAAGAACGAGGAAGAAGAATAACTAGGGTTAAGGAGAAAAGATAAAAAGTGGTAGATGATTTTGTCGATTGTGTGTTGTTCAATCGGCCGTCACCCCTTAGGTATATAAGAGGCGGCTGGACTTCCCGTGCAAGGAAAAGGCTTGGATTCATGTCCAAAACCCTAGTCAAATTCGGATTGGTTTTGTCCGAACTTTCCAAAATTGTTCGGTTTAAACTGGCTGCACCTTGCGGGTAATTTTTGAGGTGGTAAACGATCTCGGATGGAAACAAGCCTAAAAGTAATCTTGATCGTTTCAACGAGACGAACAACTTTCATGTTGAACGTTTACTGATCAGAGGTCATCTTAATAGTCAAATCGCTCGCGCAAAACAGGCTATTATTCGTGCTACCCATCAGACATGGTGTCTGGTGGGGCACGCAAGTTTTGGCTCGTGATAGAGTTGTATTCAGATGGCTCTAACTTTTGTATACAAACTCGGATTGGGACAATTTTTATATCAAAATCGACCGTTTCGACGAGGCGAAGACAATTCATGTAGAATGTTTTCTCATTTGAGGTCTCCCTTGAGAAGTAATTGACCAAATAGTGTTCTGGATACAAAATCTTAGTATTTCGAACACAACTTCGGCCTTCGAGATGAGATCAGATGGTGATGGCCCAAACTTCAAAGATGTTCATATCGACAATACGAAACTTTTTTATGTATATCACTTCTCCATTTGAGGCCATATTAATTAAGTCCTTAACTGTGCCAAAATCTGGTGTCAACACTTCCTTATTTATGTTTACTATAGGTTGCTTGTATTTTGCTAACTATGCATCTTTGTGTTTCTCAAGTGCATTATGTTGCATATTATCGTTGAATTCATCAACTGACGATGCAGGTACATAGATCAGAGATGGCGAAGGACTGCTACGTCGTATTCATTGGGAGGGTTCCTGGAGTGTACGACCACTGGCCAGACGCTCAGGCCCAGTGGACAGGTACTCAGGCGCTAGCCACAGAGGGTTCGACAGCAGAGCCGACGCGGAAAATAGTAACTTGAGGTGGATGCTCCAGCAAGATAGGGAGCAAAACCGGTGCCTCAAGAAGTACTACATAGTCGCGTTCTTGCTCATATTGATCGCTCTTCTCTTCTACGTCATGGTTTAGATAGAGATGATGAAACTTGTGTCTGTGCCATGACCATGCATGAGACATGACATGATTTGTGTATCGCTATTTTTTGAGATGTGATAATATTTGTGTTGGATGATGATGATGATGATAATGATGACGAGACCACTATGTGTATGATATGATGAGAATAATGTATGTTTATTATGATATGATGAAACTACTGTACATAGCATGCACAAATACATCATAAATATGTAGAGGGAAAATAAATCTGTGAAAGCAGGAATATTAGCAGTAGTGTTGGTAGGTGTCTAGCGGCAGCGCTGGTTTAGCAGCAGTGTTTGTCTTTCTACAGTGCTACAGATAGTTAGTACTAGCGCTGGTTGAAGCAGCGCTACTGCTAACCATACTTACCAGTAGCGCTGGTTGAAGCAGCGCTACTTCTACAACTTAGCTGTAGCGCCTTAGCAGTAGCGCTGCCCCCAGTGCTACTGCTATGGTTATTTCCAGCGCTACTGGTATGCTTTCTCCTAGTAGTGTAGAGTAACATCTAACCCACTCTATATGAAGATGCAAAACTCTCAGAGCTGTAATGCTCGGAGATGTAAGGCATGTTGGCAACATGCCTTAATGCGGTTCTACCAGCCGGGATTATTAAAGATGATGTCCTACAGAGTAGTCTTGAAAGAAGACACATATATAAGCCCTCACTATAAATATCGTAGCCTATAAGACTTGTATGATTTCTAGTAAGCTCACGAAGAGGCCAGGGAGTGCGGCGTATATGCTCCAAACTACGGGGTAGCCTACTAGCGGTCGGGTTGTGAATGGATGTACAAAACTTCTTTGCACAAAACTTGGAATTCAATTGCACAAAATTTCTTTGCACAAAGCTTGCAATTCAATGCATAGTCCATTCTCAAGTTGTGAATGGATGTAGCTTAAAACTCTAAGCAGAAGTTCAATTCAACATTGTGTTGAAACACTAGTATATTAAACAACTAGCTCGGAAAGACAATTCTCTAAATGGATATTTGAGATCTGGTGGGGGATTGTTAGAAATGATGGGCATAACTCAGGTACAATTTATGAAATCTCAAAGAGGCCCATGCAAAAATGGCAAATGGTGGTGCTAAGTTTAGTCTCATACCGCTAGTGGAGAAAGTGTTTGACCTCTTGATATAGTGGGTTCTCCCCACCACACTAAGTGATGTGTTGAGAAGAGAAATGAAAGACCACACACGCGTGCTCACTCGCCTCACCTCGCCTGGCAGGCACGGGCTCGGGCCGGGGTTGCGCGTGAATGCTCCGCCGAAATCCGGTCTATTGTCTTACAAAGGCACAACTTCTTTTATTTTGTTTTAAAATTTTATTTCTAGGAACACAAGTTGTCGGCATGCGGGAGAGCAGGTCTGCGGAACCGTTCGTCCTTGTGATCCTGCACCGGAAGACGACGAATAAGGTTTTTGGGAAGCGCTCTGCGCGACTGCTAAAGTTTGTCATCACGGATCGTCTTCCATCCAAGTCGAGCGGTGCCAGCAACATCGTCATCAAGAACGCCGCTCATGCAGCAGCTAATGAACAATACTTTCATCGTTATCTGTTCATGTCTCTATTTGTAGTTGTTGTTATATGTGTGATGCTCTTGTGCATGTTCATCTAGTATACTATGTTGCATGCTATTTTCTGTTCTAAGTCGGATGATTTTGTGGGAAGGGACGGATTTCGAATTCCTTTTTCCTTCCTGTTTACGCCACCTCCTCCCAATCCTTGAAGATATGAAGCAATATGAATTATTTACTGAAATTAATCATGAATTTGCCTAACATTCCAACTGAAGTTTTATTTATTAGCTTATTCAGCAAATTTGTTTATAAAGAAGAAGAAAAAACAATGTTCACCATGGTGTAATAATTTGTTCATAAGGAGCAAAAAAACATGTAGCACTGTCTCAGCCGACTAAGAAAATCTTAGTTTTCAATTGACTTTGCAGTTCTTGTCATGTATATAGATCTATAAAGTGTTCACTATACTTTGTGAGAATTTGTTCATATAGTGCACACAAACTCGGTATTTGTTCTAAGAGTTCTAAAAAGGCAAAATTTTGCACGGATATTGACGTCGGATTGGCAGTTATCGTTGCCACCACTATAAATTCTCAGAAAACCGTCAAAAATCTGTGTGACATGGATTTCAAGCGACATGTTTTGTGACGTGAGCGAAGCATATATACTGTGGATCCGCTCATGCGTCACCCTCGACGTGGTAAGATCAGTTCATAGGGTAGATATTGACAAATTGCAAACGGTTGGCACCTAACCTTTTTTTTCTTGAAAATGATGATTAAAATAGGGAGTCCAATTCCAATGCCAACCACAAGAATGTCCAAACAAATCAGCAGCAGGAGACCGTTTGTCCTATTTTGTGCCATTAATCTTCTCCTCGATCGGGAAGCCATTCGGTGATTTGACAAAGGCATCTAGGGGTCCTCGAGATTCTTTCTTAACCTCCAAGGACGAGATGTCTAGCACTAGACGAGTGGTTAGAGGCGCGGTCGTCAAATCTAAAAATGATGTTGCCGCTTGTCAGCTAGTAGGATTTGATTCCCGCCAAAGCACGACATGCATGCATGAACCATTGCAATCATAGGGAGAATACCAAGTGATCGACCTGCTCTCCCTATCGTTTTGTTTGATATAAATATCCATGCACAGAGGGCCGGCGCCGGAGAGAATATGGGACGTGGCAGCGTGTGAGGAAAACCGGCGATTAAGTTAGCAAGTCTATCGGTGATCGGCTGGAAAAATGATTAATTATAGGACTGCGAGTTTGAGACCGTTCGAGGGGGCAGCAAAGTGGCGAGGCAAACGACGAAGACATGCTTTCATGTCCTTAGTGCCTCTTTAACGTAAGGAACTAATAATTAAATTAAGTTCCAACTGATAAAGGGGGAAATTAAATTAAGTACTGCTCCCCCAGACCCCCCACGGTGGGTGGTGTGTACAGATTATGTACAGACACCGAAGTGCCAGGCGAGCAAAAAGTTACTCGAGTATTTTAAGCGTCTCGTCAATGTTAGCCGGCGACTGATCCATGAAAGCAACGTTTCTCCGGTTCTTCGTCCCCCTTTCCCCTACATGATTATTCCATAGTAATGAATCATTTGAAGAAACTTTTAGAAAAGGGTACAACTCAAGTAGGAGCTTTTCTGTGCTGATGCTTCGGGTAGAAGTGCATGTTCTAATCAATGCAACCAAAAAATCGATCTGATGAAAGAGACTAGGTAACACATTATACATCAACACTTCCTATCAAAGGTGGCGGTGTGAGAGTTTCCCTTTGTTCGTACTGAAGACGTCTAGCTTGTGACAGATACACATCGGTCTCTGCCGCGAACTCACGGCCGGGGCGGGGAGATTGTCTTCCGTGTTCGACCCAGCCGGCAGCCTGCTTTCATTTCAGGTACGTACGGGTCGCGGTGGTGCTGTGTGCATGTCCGGGCGGCGTCATCAATGCCGCGGCGCGGCAGGCGGCAGGCCGGGGACAGACACGCTCGACCTACGTACTACTCCCTCCGTCCAGGTGCATAGGGCGCCTAAGAGAATTCAGAATTTCTAAGAATATAAGTCGCTATTATCAATTCACAAGAGGTGGTAATTAATTACGTGACCAATCGTAGATAGCACACGACCTATACGTCCACTGCATGCAAATAACCTATCCATTTCCCCGTGCATGCAAATAGCAATAAGTGTGTATGCATGCAATTCACCTATTAACAAGCGCGTTGGTTGGTTGTCGTGTTAGGATGGCGTGCTAACTGCCCATAAAATAGATCATTTAATTTTTCATCTCACCCAATCTCTACGCGCCTAAATCACAGTGCCCCTTCTTAGATGCCCTATGCACCTGGACGGAGGGAGTACTACGTGGGCGCCGCGTCCACTTGCATGCGTGCACTGCATACACCCGCCGAGCATTCGGGTGTGCATGCAACTTGGGCGCCCACGCACGTACCAACAACTTGCCACTGCTACACGGTATAGAAAACATCTTGTGGCTAACAGCCACACATGCACAGGGCGCGCATCAGTGCTGCATGGACGCCAGTGACAAGCTAGCTAGAGGAGCGCAGCACGTGCAGATGAAAACAGTCGGCTAGTATAGCCAAGATCGCCGCTTGTTTGGGACAAGGCGCCGGTCCGGCGCGCGCGGGCACGAGGGTAACAGACGGTCAAGGAGGGCATCCAAGACCAAGACCAATGCCAGAGCTTCATGATCGGCCGGAGCGTGATCCTCCGCCGGTTCCGGATAAAGCCGATCATTACAAGATCATTAAGGCTAGATAGATACGGCATTGCATCTGCATGTGACGTGCTTACTGGAGGGATGGCGTCCCAGGTGCATGCATACATGCATGTACGATATGTAATCACGCCTGAATTGGTGGAATCAGCCAGGTGGCCGCCGGATCCGGTCCATCTCTCTCTCTCTCAGCTCGTTGGCGCGCCCACACGTACGTACGTGTACTACGTCCATGTGTATTACCACTAGCTGAGTTGGCTTTGGTGTGTAGTCAAATAAACCGAAACCCTAGCATGACTCCGTCGGCTGAAAGAGATAACAAGTATACTATTTTATGTAACGGATAAGAAAAACTGATGTGACTTATACTAACTGCCGCTAGCCAGTGTAGGCCGCACGTGCTACAGAGAGGTGGGCAGGTGGCACATAAGGATCGATGATGGATCGACAGGCAGTTGGAGCATGTGGGAGGAGGGATGGCATTGCATATACTATCGCCGCACACTGGCGCGCCTGCCTGGCCGAAGCGAGACCAAGCAAGAGCAGCGATTCACTATGCTACGTGTGGTACATCGTCGGGAACCGCGACGAGCCAAACGCGCCGATCCGTCCATGCAGGATGCATGCACGTACTATGGACGTATACGAACGTGGATCTGTTTCCCGGACCTGACGATAAGCGTAATAAATGCGCGACAGTGGCCTACGTGTAACCTACGAAATTATTCGGTCATTACCTAGCTACTAGCTCACTGTTGAGCGAACATGCACGTACGAAGATGCTAGGCCAGCCGCGGCGTGTTTGGATCTTTGTTTCCAGCGTATTTGTCACCGGCCAATTAAAACTCGTCCGAAACGGCGCAATGTTGTGGCCTTGCATCATTTGGCAGGTACAGCAAGGTGCCTAGAAGACAACGGAGTTCTCTGCAAAACGATCTTGTAGAGACACTGGTTGTGCCAGACTGCCAGTGCTGGTCTATCGATGGCAGTGCAGTGGCGTCGCGTTGGATGCCTTGGTTGCACAAACACCAGCAGTGTTGGCCACAGTATAAGGCCCCGCTTGGATTAGCGCCTTCTCTCGTATACGGCTGGTTTAGAATACACGCCTCGGCGGGTCATTTTGTTTCCAGGCAATAAATCAGCTATGACCAGTAATTTACACTTGTGAGATAAATACAGGTGTAGAAGTTTACACCTATTCCAAGCAGGGCCTAAGGGAATGCGATACCGTATCTGTTCGTTAGTTGATCTGCAGAATTAACACCGAATTGACAATCTGATGACCAAGTCCATGTTTATTTAGTCGCTTTCGTATAATGGGTATGCATCCGATCGACAGGGGGACATGTGTATATGCCAAGTTGTTGTCGTGTATATATATGTATTCCCTCCGTTTCTTTTTACTCTACGTGTTAGGGTTGTCCAAAGGCACTCTCCAAAGCTTGATCAAATTTACAACAAAAAAATATATTAGGGCATTAACCCCTAATTATGTCGTGGTAGCACACGGTCGCCGTCGTCGATGCAGGTGAAGTTAATGCGGGGGGCAAGTAGGCAACGACCGAGCACGGCATTGTTCATGCCCAACTGTAGGGGAAGTGATCCATGAGCGCCGGTCTCATCTCTTACTCCCTCCGTTACATAATGTAGTGCCTATAGATTTTGTTGAAAGTCAAACTTTGCAAACTTTGACCAAGTTTGTAGAGAAAAATATTTATGTCTACAACATCAAAAATATATAATGTGAAACTACATCTTATGGTGAATCTAGTGATATATGTTTCACACTCTAGATGTAAATATTTTTCTCCACAAACTTGGTCAAAGTTTGTGTGGTTTGACTTTTCAAAAAATTTATAGGCACTACATTATGAAACGGAGGGAGTATATCCTATGTACACGCGCGCACATGCATGCATGCATGCATACATACAGGAAAGGCAATGCAGTCGGCGTCTTGCATTTCCCATGACGAATTTGTTGGTTCACAAGAAGCACGGAGTTGGGCTAGCTATTGTCACCGTGTCGATCGAGCATTGATCTTCCGTCGAAGTAGCACCTGGTAGCACGTTTGAAACACGTAGACGGCGGACTCCCCCCATACAGAAACGTGTGGAACACACGTGGACAGCTCGTCGGTTACGTGATCGAACCCAAACGACCGCGTGTCATCTGGAAGTTGAGGACGCAACTGAATGTCGAGCATGGCACAACCACAAAGTCACAAGACAAAAGCACATGGATTCCATTTCCATCGAGTAGGAAGGTACTCTCCAGCCACTGAACCAGGCAGTAGGAATTAACAGGAAACTACCGGCCGGCCCCATGCCCCCGGGCAACGCAACGCAGCCACATGCACGTCCGTCGGTCACTTGCTTCCACTTGCCGCGGCGCGCATCCCGAGAGCGCTAGCCGCCGTTGGTTCTGCGGGCGGGCGTGACGGTTTCTGCGTGCCGGGTAGCTAGCTAGGGGTGGGCATACAGGATGGGCGCCTCGTCTCTCTCTCTCGTCAGTGCCAGATCGAGCATGCAGGATGCGAGCCAACCTGTCTGAACACAAGAGACGGACGCGCCCAGGGTCCAGGCCTTGGGCTGACTCTGACAGTGGCTTTTTTGCTAGAGCTGTTGCCATCGCGATCCAGCGGGAGATTTGGTCGCAGGAAGCATCCAGCTGCCTGAGCTGTGCTGTCACGCGATATACGTAACGTACGCCGACGATCGCCGGAGGCTAGCGTCGTCCAGCCCGTCCGCACCGCATCGCGTACAAGTTGCGATGCCTGCGCAGACAACGGTCAACTGGGCTCAAACCGTGCGTCCGTACCCCATGGATATTTTCTTTCTTTTCAAGCCGGACGAGTGGACATTCTTTTTCACCCACCATTCAAGCCACAAGAAAAGAAGTAGAGTAGTGGCGATTATCTGAACCTGCTAACTTTCTCTACAACTGGGCGCGGTGCTTCTTACCGAGCTTTAACCCAACCCGTGAAATCCATGACTAATAACTCACAGCTCTTGCGCTCGTAACATTCTCCAACACGTGCACGATACTGTCCCAAATGTTACTATACAGAATATATAACATGGCAATCTACTTATCTACAGATGATGTATATATTGTCGTATTACACGTAAAATGCCAACCAGAAGAAGGCCGTGCATGGACAGGCTTGCCTGCCTGCCTGCTGGAAGGTGTATACGACCAACTCAGCGTCGCTGGTGCCATACCTGAGATTGGATCATTCTTCTCTTGGATTTCGGGTTAAATGCAGTGTATAGCCTGACTAGAGGCCCAACAACTTGGTCCCAACCTCCAAATCTTGATCAGATAATTGTAGCTGTACGGCCTGCCGGTGCCAACATACTCGACTCGGTCCAAATACATCGCTCTTCAGCGTCGTAGGTACTATAATATTTACTCTGGTGTGTCCTTGTAATGGCAACCCCCCACACCCCAGCCAACTGCATCAAGAAAGCCGCAACCAGCAAAATATTTGTGATGAAACTGAATGAAGACTGTATAGACGTATAGTACTATAGATTCTACAGATATTTCTGCCGTTCTGGCTCTGATGTGTGTAAAAGCATCTCCAATGTGGTAAATAAATGTATGATTAATGCAAGCCATGGTCCTAGGTTTTTACACCACAGAAGTTACACAAAGATTCAGTAGTATCACATACCTTCATAAGCAGCATTCTGAACTTCATTGGACATAGAATAAATTATAATCTAAGCTTCTAAAGGGATCTGAAGTAGTCGGCGATAGTTCTTGAGAGGACCCTGGTCTCATTGAGAGCCAACGATTTTAAGCCCTGCGCCAGAGCATCCGCTGGAGTGTATTCTGAACCAACCTGCCATTTAACATCCTGTAGCATAACTATAGTTAGTGCCTGGCACACATGAATATTAATGTTGTATGCATAAATGCTACTCCCCCCGGTCCAAATTAATTGTCACAGCTTTGTACTGGAGTTATACTCCCTCCGTTCCTAAATATTTGTCTTTCTAGAGATTTCAACAAGTGACTACATACGAAGCAAAATGAGTGAATCTACACTCTAAAATATGTCTACATACATCCGTATGCTGTAGTCCATTTGAAATGTCTAGAAAGACAAATACTCCTATTTGGGAATGGAGGGAGTACTAAAGCTGTGACAATTAATATGGATCGGAGGGAGTATTGCATATTAACAGAGGAGTGGTCTTCGATATGATCCAGTGATTCCGAGAATTCCAACCCGACTAAACTAAAAATACCTTTTTGTTTTCTAGTGATGGCACCAGGTAGATACTATTGGTGGTGAATCACAGTAATCAAACAAGTTGTGCACGAATTTTACAGAGTTCTATTTCTATATAACTGCATTTGATGCACCATACAATTTGAAGGTCAAAAATATGACTAGCTGTACCTGTACACACGGAGTTAGATGTGTTCCTGACAGTACGACCTTCTTTATTTGTCCACCAATTGAGTCTACCCGGGGTCTCAAGATGTCCTCAATTATGTCTGTATCATCAATAGCATCAACGCTGAATTTCACCTACAATACATACATGGAGCATTAACGAATGCTAAACTAGAACGGAAAGAGGTTCGCTTAAGTAAGTGCAAGTTTCTCAACAGTACCAACAATGTATTAGCTACACTGTACGAATTCTTGCAGAATTCACGGTTCTCAGGTGGTGTTGGTTTGAATTCAGATACACCTTCTGTAACCTGTAAATAACATGGGAAGAATGTATGTTCAGGATTAAAAAGATCTCTATGGACAAACATGTTGTCAGAGCACATTTCATTAATGAAATATAAGTTAGATTCATATCAATATAATACCTGATTCATTACCAATGGTAACTGATCGACAAATTTGCTTACGGATGCCATAGCTTCTTGATCGTACTCCCGTATCAAACCTCCAGCTAAATCAAATAGGGCCTTCCACGCATTCCCTACAGAGTTACACCACACCTTATACTATGAAAAGTCTCATGACCACTTTTTCCAATGTACATATTTCTATTCTAACTCTTGCATCATAAACGTTTTGACACTAGTCATTTGTAACATTTATATTTATATTTATATTATATTATACCAATATAAAAAGACCCAAAGGGGCAGATCCATTTAATCTCGGCCATCAAACCATGACAATCCAACGATCTAGATTGCTCCAATGGTGAGCACTCAACATGTTTAGCGTGCAATTAATATCATACCAAATATCAACGCTTGTGCTAATCACATAATTAATGTGTAATTGATATCCTACTACCTAAATATCAACGTGCAATTAATTTCCTCCCTAATATCAATGTGCATTGCACGTACGCATATACTAGCGTCGGAAGTAACAGAAGACCATGTGGCATCACAACAATGATGCAATAACATGAAGCACAGGAACCTCGAAAGTTACAAATTAACAGTTAACATGGAAGGTTAGTGGCAACCAGCAAGCCACAAATATTTCATGGAAATTAAATAATAACTGATAAATGCAGCGAATAATCACCTGATGCATCTCTTGCCACAGAGTATACAGGTGATGCCTCCATCATAGGCGTTAGTTGACTAATGAGGGGGCCAATCTGTATAAAACAAAATTTTATCAAGGATAAAATAATAAACAACAAAAAAATGGAGAGAGCACAAGGTAACAAACTAAGAATGCAACGTGTCAGTACCTATACCAGTTGTTTGCACAAAGTATTACGTTGGAAATGAAGTATCAAGTAGCATTGCTACATGTTTCTCAAACGCTTTTCTAATAGTCTAATTCTTGTAAGTCAAAAAAAAATGTGGGGGCGGTGGGTTCGACCTTTTGCACTCCCCTGATGCTTTAATTGATTACAACTGAAAAAATGATAATTATTTTATGGCTGAATTTCTTAGTCCAATATCTAAACCATAAATTGTTTACTGATCCTGAAGTTTTGGCGCTCTGTACTTCACAATATGGAGCTGCTAGCTGTAGTTGAGCATACATACATCATATAACTCAGCTCATCCCCTAACCATAAAACTGGGGAGAACCAAACACAAGCTAGTAATAACTAATAGATCAGTGCAACATCAGGAACATGTGTGTTTTTCCACGACGAAAAGTAATCAAGTGGGGGGATTGTGTGGGCTTGGACGGAACTGCAGGTATGTATACATGTGCATAGTTCAGGGCCAGAAACATGGGTATTTTGTGAGTGTAGCGAGTGTGTTTTATCGCGTGGGTATCTAAACATGGTTCAATATCAAGTCAGTCTGCAATCTACAGATCCCTGATCTGAACCACAACGAACGCTTGATGACTCTAAAGTTCAGAATCTCAAACGGTGATGCTGGACAGACTCTTGCATGTGTCTGGAATCTGGAAATTATGAACTTACAAGAATACAGGTACCTTCGAAAGACTAATAAAACAAGATATTTAAAAAGGCACCGCTTTATCTTTAAGTGTTTCTGCGGAAAATATTGTTTTGCTCATAGATTCAATGTCCCTTTGGCTTCAATAATTCAATCAACAGATCAGCTTATAGACATACGCATAAACTACTTAGTGGTACAAAGATGTGATATTGTTGTGCAGGATACAGATACACAGTTACCTATAGCAAAAAAAAAAAAAAAAACTTAGTAGCATAGGTCCCAATGTAGGAAATAGAGAGAATCAGCTAGCCACTTCGACAAAACCGAATGCCAATTGTTTTTCTTTTCATAAACCTACGCCAACGCAAACATAGTAATATATACATTGTCACACATCACTACACCAGTTACCAGTAAATCAAGTGCTTGGGCTGAAAATAGTTAAACAGAAGGTCACTACAATGCAATGTATGAGAAAGTGTGGACCAAAATACCTGCTCAAAGTAAGGAACAGCCTCTGAAGCGGGCCTATTGTTGAATGAGACAATGGCATTAGCCTAAAATGATCAGAACCCAACAAAAGAAAATCAAACAATAAGCACTGTTACCAAGGAATTATACAAAGAAAAATAGGAACGCAAACTTTCCTCTACAATCTCCATTAAAGAAAACAGAAGTTTGTGGTTTTGATGCTAGTATTAACTAAATAGTAAATACTGACAAGTACTTGTTTGAGCAGTATCCCTCTGTATATGCTCTCCTTTCTAGAGGCACCTAAAGGAGTTCTGAAGAGATGGTATTATCACAGAACTAGGATGTTGTGGCAGGAGTCTGATGACAGGAAAATGTATCATCTGGTGAGCTGGCAGTCTATTTGCCAAAAGATTCTGGAAGTCTTGACATTCTGCACCTGAAGACTATGAATCAAAGCCTGCGTTGCAAATGGTTGTGGAAGTTGGAAAACACTGATGGGACTTGGCAGACTATGCTGAAGAGCAAATATCTGCAGAAACAAATATCGGGCTCGCCGCCAAGTGGTCATGAGCGGTGGACCACAAGAGCAAATATCTGCAGAAACATGTTCCCTCTCAATGGCAACCTGGGAGTGGAGGCTCGTATTTCTGGGAGAGTCTGATGAGTGTCAACAATATTTTCCAGAAGTTATCAGAAAGGATAATTGGTCATGGTGGTAAAACTTTATTCTCGGACGATAGCTGGGTAAATAATTAACCATCGGCAGTGCAATTCCCGAGGCTTTACCAGATAACCATCAGCAAAAATGTAACAGTGCAAACAGTTCTGGAGGGTCGTTTCGATACCATCCAATTATGGAGAACTTTGCTTGATGATACTGCTAAGGCAGTGGACTTGCAGGATATGGTGTCAAAGGTCTTTTTTTGCCAACGAGCAAAACGGAGTAAAATGGAAAGTGGGTAACAAAGCAGATTTCTCTGTCAGAGTAACTTATTTGCATCTGAGATCTGGGAGTCTGATTGGATTCAGCTGTCTGGAAGCTGAAGATCCCTCTGAAAATAAAAAATCCTCCTGTGGCTGATGTTGAAATGGGGCTGGCATGGGAATGAACAAATGTTATTTCTGCAGTGCAAAGGAGACTGTAGATCATCTGCTCTTCCAGTTTGTGGTAGCTAAACTGATGTTGCAGATTGTCCTATGTGCTTTTGGTCTTAATAGACAGTCTGATAGCACTGTGGATTTGTTTGGTAGATGGCTTTCATCCTTCCCTGCAACGCAAGCTGGTAATTAGTGGAGGGGCAGCCGTCTGCTGGATGCTACGGAAAACTAGGAATGCTGTGTGCATTCGACAGCATTTTCCTGATGACCCTGCTGATGTTATATTCCAATTAGGTAATCACCTATCTTCGTGGGCTTTACTGCATAAATCCCAAGGCTGAAGAAGAATTGAAGGAGTGCAGCATTTGAAGATGGTGATGGCTGAAGTTTACTGGGTGTCATGGCTGGGCAACGGTGATGAAACGAATAACGGCGGTTTGATGTTGATGTGTGGTGTTTGGTTATGATTTCTGTGTGGCTGTTGAATGTTTCGTTGCCACGGAACAGTATGATTTTGTGATAGCCTCTGGATGTAGGTCTAGAAGCTGAGTTGTTTTGTGTTTCTTCGCTCTTCCTACTCATGTTGTAGAACTATGTGGCAGTTTCTTTAATGGAAATCGACGAGGAGGCTCGGTGTTATAAAAAAAACACTAAATACCAAGCGAACCTTTGGTATCTTTTCTGAGAAGTAGCTCCCAACCAACAGCTGAAGCAGCGCACCATTACTGCAATTCATTGAAGAATACCATCATCATCAGCAAAACAAAGCTTCAAACACTTTCTGTGGTAAAGCATCGAACATGTGGTGCGCAACACTCCAAGCTCAGAGCACCTGTGACCAACGGAGTAGAGCGGGAGCCCCGCGATGTCGAGAGCGCTTAGCCCGGCCTCCGGCAGGCCCGACGCTCGGAGCGCGTCGTAGCAGCCGTGGAACCTCTGGAAGACCTCCCGCGCGGCGGCCGCGTGGTCGAAGGTGACGTTGTACGGGACGCACACCACGAGGAATCCCTCCTGCGCCAGGAGCTCCAGCAGGTAGCTGCAGCAAGCCACGGGGCCGAAACGCAAGTCAATACTAGGAAGTTCTTCACTCCCGCCGAAGAAATCGCGGATTACCGCGAGGTCAGGATGGACCCCGCCTACCCGTAGGTGGCCTCGGGGGCGGCGCCGATGAAGGCGCCGCCGAGGAACTTGACGACGGCGAGCGGGCGCGTGCCGCGCGGGGGCGGGAAGAGGAGGCAGGAGTGCTCCCGCAGGTACGTCCTCCCCCGAGCGGGCGACGGTCCGGGGGCGGCGAGCGCGGGGAGGGGAGCGTCGGGGCCTAGCGACGCGCGGCAGGAAAGGCCCCTGGTGGCCTCGGTGCGGCGGTGACGGCGGGGTACGGGCCGTGGAGACGCGACAGGTGGGGAAGTGAGGAGGTGAGCAGCGGCAACAGCCGATGCCGCCGTCGTCGCAGCCATGGAAGCGGAGCAGGATGTGGGGACAAACAACAGCTGGGGGTTCTGCCACGAGGCCGCAGGGGACTTTCTGCTGTGAGGATTGAGGAAGCAGTGCCACGTGGGTTCGCAAGCGCCGCCTGATTCGACAGCGGTTTTTTTAGACAGTGGAATTGAAATGCTAGGCCGTCGGCCGTTTTCCAGTTCGTGAATTTTTGAGTCTTCGAGGCTTTATTTGGTATAGGAGTGGATTTGGGAGGTTTGCAGAGGAGGGGTTCAGGGGATCTGGTGCATACCCCTCTTCGACTTAATCCCTTCAAATCCACTTGAAACCTCCAAACCCCTCCAATCACAATCCTCTTCATAGAAAACAATTGTTTGGTAGGTAGGGATTGCAATATTGTGCAAACATCTAAAAATGCAATCTTTTATCAAGAAGAGCTTGCTACAAAATTGTAAAGGTCTACAAATGAGAATGTGGAATAATTTTGTAGCAACAACATAAATTTGCATCATTTTGAATCGATATCTCATCACATGCATGGAGTATATCACAACAACAACATAATTTCTTGTAACATCATTACTTGGAATGCGCATGCCACGTGTGATCTTTCAGTTAACACGCAACACTGAACTGAACATTCAGTTCACAGCACGATGGATTGAACACTGACACTGAAAATTCAGTACACTGAACTGAAGCACTAACATTGAAAATTCAGTAGACCGAACCGATGCACTAACACTGAACTGAACATTCAGTTCACAGTCGCGCCCAGAGGTGTGAGAATTCACATTTCTAATATTGGTCTGCCTTACTTTTGGTACAAATAGCAAGTGCTTCTTCAGTGCTCTCCCTGAATACTGAAAACCACATCAAAATGAGAGCCTGATTTGCAACTGCACGATACACCATTAATTTAATTAATGTTACAAGATTTGTGAAATACATTTTTTGGGAACTACTTGGTATAGAAATTTGAATACATGTAAATTGTAATGGATGGGTGCTTAGTCAGTGGGCGGTCACCAGCTCCACCAACACCCCGGCAGCACAAGACACGGCATGACAGTGGGCGGGGCGTAGCTGATCATATGCACGCTAGAGTGGGGATAACTACTTGCCTTGTTCTACTAGGCAGCGATGCAACCGGGCTGGGTGGCATGGACACTACTTGCAGAGAGATAAGTAAAGCACTACCACTGCCAGTACCTGCAGAGAGATAAGCAGAGCCAACAGCTGAAGGAAATACGCCCTAGAGGCAATAATAAATATGTTATTTGTATTTCCTTATATCATGATAAATGTCTTTTATTCATGCTAGAATTGTATTAACCGGAAACTTAGTACATGTGTGGATACATAGACAAATCAGTATGTCCCTAGTATGCCTCTACTAGACTAGCTCATTGATTAAAGATGGTTGTGTTTCCTAGCCATAGACATGAGTTGTCATTTGATCAACGAGATCACATCATTAGGAGAATGGTGTGATGGACTAGACCCATCCGTTAGCATAGCACTATGATCGTTTAGTTTTACTGCTATTGCTTTCTTCATGACTTATACATGTTCCTATGACTATGAGATTATGCAACTCTCGAATACCGTAGGAACACATTGTGTGCTATCAAACGTCACAACGTAACTGGGTGATCATAAAGATGCTCTACAGGTGTCTCCGAAAGTATTCGTGGTGTTGGCATAGATCAAGATTAGGATTTGTCACTCCGAGTGTCGGAGAGGTATCTCTGGGCCCTCTCGGTAATGCACATCATAATAAGCCTTGCAAGCAAAGACTAATGAGTTAGTCACGAGATGATGTATTACGGAACGAGTAAAGAGACTTGCCGGTAATGAGATTGAACTAGGTATTGAGATACCGACGATCGAATCTCGGGCAAGTAACATACCGATGACAAAGGGAACAATGTATGTTGTTATGCGGTTCGACCGATAAAGATCTTCGTAGAATATGTAGGAGCCAATATGGGCATCCAGGTTCCGCTATTGGTTATTGACCGGAGAGATGTCTCGGTCATGTCTACATAGTTCTCGAACCCGTAGGGTCCGCACGCTTAAACGTTCGTTGACGATATAATATTTAATGAGTTATGTATGTTGGTGACCGAATGTTATTCGGAGTCCCGGATGTGATCACGAACATGACGAGGAACTCTGGAATGGTCCGGATATAAAGATTAATATATGGGATAATAGTGTTTGACCTCCGGAAGGGTTCCGGAATTCACCGGAAGGGGTTCCGGATGTTTCCCGAAGTGTTTGGGTACGAGAACACTTTATTTGGGCCAAAGGGGAAAGCCCACGAGGCTTTAGGAAAGTGCAAAAGGAAGTTTTGCGGAGACCAGAGGCTAGACGCCAGGAACCCTGGCGTCTAGGGGGTAGACGCTGGGAACCCTGGCGTCTAGCCCTGGAGTCCGAGTGGGACTCTTTCCTTTCGGGCAAAACCGACTTTGAGGAGGCTTTTGCTCCAAGTTTCGACCCCATGGCTCAACATATAAATAGAGGGGTAGGGCTAGCACCCAAGACACATCAAGATACACCAAGCCGTGTGCCGTCTACCCCGACCCTCTAGTTTATCCTCCGTCTAGTTTCTGTAGTGCTTGGCGAAGCCCTGCAGAGATTGTTCATCATCAACAACCGTCACCACGCCGTCATGCTGCCGGAACTCATCCACTACTTTGCCTGTCTTGTTGGATCAAGAAGGCGAGGACGTCATCGAGCTGAACGTGTGCTGAACGCGGAGGTGCCGTACGTTCGGTACTAGATCGGGACGGATCGTGAAGGTGCACGACTACATCAACCGCGTTGATAAACGCTTCCGCTTTCGGTCTACGAGGGTACGTAGACACACTCTCCCCTCTCGTGGCTATGCATCTAGTAGATAGATCTTGCGTGATCGTAGGAAAATTTTAAAAATACTACGTTCCCCAACAGTGGCATCATGAGCCAGGTCTATGCGTAGATGATATGCACGAGTAGAACACAAGTGAGTTGTGGACGATACTAGTCATACTGCTTACCAGCATGTCATACTTTGCTTCGGCGGTATTGTGAGATGAAGCGGCCCGGACCGACATTACGCGTACGCTTACGTGAGACTGGTTTCACCGTTATGAGCACTCGTTGCTTAAAGGTGACTGGCGGGTGTCTGTCTCTCTCACTTTAGCTGAATCGAGTGTGACTACGCCCGGTCCTTGTGAAGGTTAAAACAGCACATACTTGACGAAACATCGTTGTGGTTTTGTATGCGTAGGTAAGAACGGTTCTTGCTAAGCCCGTAGCAGCCACGTAAAACTTGCAACAACAAAGTAGAGGACGTCTAACTTGTTTTTGCAGGGCATGTTGTGATGTGATACGGTCAAGACATGATGAGTTATACGGTTTTGTATGAGATGATCGTGTTTTGTAATGTTATCGGCAACTGGCAGGAGCCATATGGTTGTCGCTTTGTTGTATGAAATGCAATCGCCATGTAATTGCTTTACTTTATCACTAAGCGGTAGCGATAGTCGTAGAAGCAATAGTTGGCGAGACGACAACGATGCTACGATGGAGATCAAGGTGTCGCGCCGGTGACGAAGGTGATCATGACGGTGCTTTGGAGATGGAGATCAAAAGCACAAGATGATGATGGACATATCACGTCACATATTTTGATTGCATGTGATGTTTATCTTATTATGCTTCTTATTTTGCTTAGAACGACGGTAGCATTATAAGATGATCCCTTACTAAAGTTCAAGGTATAAGTGTTCTCCCTGAGTATGCACCGTTGCGAAAGTTCGTCGTGCCGAGACACCACGTGATGATCGGGTGTGATAAGCTCTACGTTCAAATACAACGGGTGTAAGCCAGTTTTGCACACGCAGAATACTCGGGTTAAACTTGACGAGCCTAGCATATGCAGATATGGCCTCGGAACACTGGAGACCGAAAGGTCGAGCGTGAATCATATAGTAGATATGATCAACATAAGATGTTCACCATTGATACTACTCCATCTCACGTGATGATCGGACTTGGTTTAGTTGATTTGGATCACGTGATCATTTAGATTACCAGAGGGATGTCTATCTAAGTGGGAGTTCTTTAATTAATATGATTAAATTGAACTTTAATTTATCATGAACTTAGTCCTGATAGTTTTTGCATATCTATGTTGTTGTAGATCAATGGCCCGTGCTACCGTTCCTTTGAATTTTAATGCATTCCTAGAGAAAGCTAAGTTGAAAGATGATGGTAACAATTACACGGACTGGGTCCGTAACTTGAGGATTATCCTCATTGCTGCACAGAAGAATTATGTCCTTGAAGCACCGCTAGGTGACAAGCCCCCTCCCGCTAATGTAGACGCTTTGAACGTCTGGCAATCGCGGTCTGATGACTACACGATAGTTCAGTGTGCCATGCTTTACGGCTTAGAACCGGGACTTCAACGATGTTTTGAACGTCATGGACCATATGAGATGTTCCAGGAGTTGAAGTTAATATTTCAAGCAAATGCCCGGATTGAGAAATATGAGATTTCCAATAAGTTCTATAGCTGCAAGATGGAGGAGAATAGTTCTATCAGTGAACACTTGCTCAGAATGTCTGGGTACTACAATCATATGACTCAACTTGGTTGCAAAGTTGACGAGGATAGTGTTATTGATAGAGTTCTTCAATCACTACCACCAAGCTATAAAGGCTTCGTGATGAACTATAATATGCAAGGGATGCAAAAGACAATTCCCGAGCTCTTCGCTATGCTCAAGGCTGCGGAGGTAGAAATCAAAAAGGAGCATCAAGTGTTGATGGTTAACAAGACCACTAGTTTCAAGAAAAAGGGCAAGGGAAAGAAGGGGAACTTCAAGAAGAATAGCTAGACAGTTGCTACTCCCACGAAAAAACCCAAGTCTGGAGCCAAGCCTGAAACTGAGTGCTTCTACTGCAAGGGGACTGGACACTGGAAGCGGAACTGCCCCAAGTATTTGGCGGATAAGAAGGATGGCAACGTGAACAAAGGTATATGTGATATACATGTTATTGATGTGTACCTTACTAATGCTCGTAGTAGTACCTGGGTATTTGATACCGGTTCGGTTGCTAATATTTGTAACTCGAAACAGAGACTATGGATTAAACAAAGATTGGCTAAGGACGAGGTGACGATGCGCGTGGGAAATGGTTCCAAAGTCGATGTGATCGCCGTCGGCACGCTACCTCTACATCTACCTTCGAGATTAGTTTTAGACCTAAATAATTGTTATTTGGTGCCAGCGTTGAGCATGAACATTATATCTGGATCTTGTTTGTTGCGAGACGGTTATTCATTTAAATCAGAGAATAATGGTTGTTCTATTTTTATGAATAATATCGTTTATGGTCATGCACCCTTGAAGAGTGGTTTATTCTTATTAGATCTCGATTGTAGTGATACACATATTCATAATATTGAAACCAAAATATGCAAGGTTAATAATGATAGTGCAACTTATTTGTGGCACTGCCGTTTGGGTCATATTGGTGTAAAGCGCATGAAGAAACTCCATAGTGATGGACTTTTGGAATCACTTGATTATGAATCACTTGGTGCTTGCGAACCATGCCTCATGGGCAAGATGACTAAAACTCCGTTCTCCGGAACTATGGAGCGAGCAACAGATTTGTTGGAAATCATACATACTGATGTATGTGGGCCAATGAGTGTTGAAGCTCGCGGTGGGTATCGTTATTTTCTGACCTTCACTGATGATTTGAGAAGATATGGGTATATCTACTTAATGAAGCACAAGTCTGAAACATTTGAAGAGTTCAAAGAATTACAGAGTGAAGTAGAGAATCATCGTAACAAGAAAATAAAGTTTCTACGATCTGATCGTGGAGGAAAATATTTGAGTTACGAGTTTGGTCTTCATTTAAAACAATGTGGAATAGTTTCACAGCTCACGCCACCCGGAACACCACATCGTAATGGTGTGTCCGAACGTCGTAACCGTACTTTATTGGATATGGTGTGATCTATGATGTCTCTTACCGATTTACCGCTATCATTTTGGGGTTATGCTTTAGAGACAGCTGCATTCACGTTAAATAGGGCAACATCTAAATCCGCTGATACGACACCTTATGAACTATGGTTTGGCAAGAAACCAAAGTTGTTGTTTCTTAAAGTTTGGGGCTGCGATGCTTATGTGAAAAAGCTTCAACTTGATAAGCTCGAACCCAAGTCGGAGAAATGTGTCTTCATAGGATACCCAAAAGAAAATGTTGGGTACACCTTCTATCACAGATCCGAAGGCAAGATATTCCTTGCTAAGAATGGATCCTTTCTAGAGAAGGAGTTTCTCTCGAAAGAAGTGAGTGGGAGGAAAGTAGAACTTGATGAGGTAATTGTACCTTCTCCCGAATTGGAAAGAAGTACATCACAGAAAATTGTTCCAGTGATTCCTACACCAATCAATGAGGAAGTTAATGATGATGATCATGAAACTTCAGATCAAGTTTCTGCTGAATGTCGTAGATCAACCAGAGTACGTTCCGCACCAGAGTGGTACGACAACCCAGTTCTGGAAATCATGTTACTAGACCATGACGAACCTACGAACTATGAGGAAGCGATGATGAGCCCAGATTCCGCAAAATGGCTTGAGGCCATGAAATCTGAGATGGGATCCATGTATGAGAACAAAGTATGGACTTTGGTTGACTTGCCCGATGATCGGCAGGCCATCGAAAATAAATGGATCTTTAAGAGGAAGACCGACGCAGACGGTAATATTACTGTTTACAAAGCTCGACTTGTTGCGAAAGGGTTTCGACAAGTTCAAGGAGTTGACTACGATGAGACTTTCTCACCTGTAGCGATGCTTAAGTCTGTCCGAATCATGTTAGCAATTGTCGCATTTTATGATTATGAAATCTGGCAAATGGATGTCAAAACTGCATTCCTGAATGGATATCTCAAAGAAGAGTTGTATATGATGCAACCAGAAGGTTTTGTCGATCCAAAAGGTGCTAACAAAGTATGCAAGCTCCAGCGATCCATCTATGGACTGGTGCAAGCATCTCGGAGTTGGAATATACGCTTTGATGAGGTGATCAAAGCATATGGTTTTATACAGACTTTTGGAGAAGCCTGTATTTACAAGAAAGTGAGTGGGAGCTCTGTAGCATTTCTAATATTATATGTGGATGACATATTGTTGATTGGAAATGATATAGAATTTCTGGATAGCATAAAAGGATACTTGAATAAGAGTTTTTCAATGAAAGACCTCGGTGAAGCTGCTTATATATTAGGCATCAAGATCTATAGAGATAGATCAAGACGCTTAATTGGACTTTCACAAAGCACATACCTTGATAAGATTTTGAAGAAGTTCAAGATGGATCAGTCAAAGAAAGGGTTCTTGCCTGTATTACAAGGTATGAAGTTGAGTAAGACTCAATGCCTGACCACTGCAGAAGATAGAGAGAAAATGAAAGTCATTCCCTATGCCTCAGCCATAGGATCTATCATGTATGTGATGTTGTGTACCAGACCTGATGTGTGCCTTGCTATAAGTTTAGCAGGGAGGTACCAAAGTAATCCAGGAGTGGATCACTGGACAGCGGTCAAAAACATCCTAAAGTATCTGAAAAGAACTAAGGATATGTTTCTCGTATATGGAGGTGACAAAGAGCTCGTCGTAAACGGTTACGTCGATTCTAGCTTTGACACTGATCCGGATGACTCTAAGTCACAAACCGGATATGTATTTTTATTGAACGGTGGAGCTGTCAGTTGGTGCAGTTCCAAGCAGAGCGTTGTGGCGGGATCTACGTGTGAAGCGGAATACATAGCTGCTTCGGAAGCAGCAAATGAAGGAGTCTGGATGAAGGAGTTCATATCCGATCTAGGTGTTATACCTAGTGCATCAGGTCCAATGAAAATCTTTTGTGATAACACTGGAGCAATAGCCTTGGCGAAGGAATCCAGGTTTCACAAGAGAACAAAGCACATCAAAAGACGCTTCAATTCCATCCGCGATCTAGTCAAGGAAGGAGACATAGAGATTTGCAAAATACATACGGATCTGAATGTTGCAGACCCGTTGACTAAACCTCTTCCACGGGCAAAACATGATCAGCACCAGGACTCCATGGGTGTGAGGATCATCACTTTGTAATCTAGATTATTGACTCTAGTTCAAGTGGGAGACTGAAGGAAATATGCCCTAGAGGCAATAATAAATATGTTATTTGTATTTCCTTATATCATGATAAATGTCTTTTATTCATGCTAGAATTGTATTAACCGGAAACTTAGTACATGTGTGGATACATAGACAAAACAGTATGTCCCTAGTATGCCTCTACTAGACTAGCTCATTGATTAAAGATGGTTATGTTTCCTAGCCATAGACATGAGTTGTCATTTGATCAATGGGATCACATCATTAGGAGAATGGTGTGATGGACTAGACCCATCCGTTAGCATAGCACTATGATCGTTTAGTTTTACTGCTATTGCTTTCTTCATGACTTATACATGTTCCTATGACTATGAGATTATGCAACTCCCGAATACCGTAGGAACACCTTGTGTGCTATCAAACGTCACAACGTAACTGGGTGATCATAAAGATGCTCTACAGGTGTCTCCGAAAGTATTCGTGGTGTTGGCATAGATCAAGATTAGGATTTGTCACTCCGAGTGTCGGAGAGGTATCTCTGGGCCCTCTCGGTAATGCACATCATAATAAGCCTTGCAAGCAAAGACTAATGAGTTAGTCACGAGATGATGTATTACGGAACGAGTAAAGAGACTTGCCGGTAACGAGATTGAACTAGGTATTGAGATACCGACGATCGAATCTCGGGCAAGTAACATACCGATGACAAAGGGAACAATGTATGTTGTTATGCGGTTCGACCGATAAAGATCTTCATAGAATATGTAGGAGCCAATATGGGCATCCAGGTTCCGCTATTGGTTATTGACCGGAGAGATGTCTCGGTCATGTCTACATAGTTCTCGAACCCGTAGGGTCCGCACGCTTAAATGTTCGTTGACGATATAGTATTTAATGAGTTATGTATGTTGGTGACCGAATGTTATTCGGAGTCCCGGATGTGATCACGGACATGACGAGGAACTCTGGAATGGTCCGGAGATAAAGATTAATATATGGGATAATAGTGTTTGACCTCCGGAAGGGTTCCGGAATTCACCGGAAGGGGTTCCGGATGTTTCCCGAAGTGTTTGGGTACGAGAACACTTTATTTGGGCAAAAGCGGAAAGCCCACGAGGCTTTAGGAAAGTGCAAAAGGAAGTTTTGCGGAGACCAGAGGCTAGACGCCAGGAACCCTGGCGTCTAGGGGGCAGACGCCGGGAACCCTGGCGTCTAGCCCTGGAGTCCGAGTGGGACTCTTTCCTTTCGGGCAAAACCGACTTTGAGGAGGCTTTTGCTCCAAGTTTCGACCCCAGGGCTCAACATATAAATAGAGGGGTAGGGCTAGCACCCAAGACACATCAAGATACACCAAGCCGTGTGCCGGCTACCCCGACCCTCTAGTTTATCCTCCGTCTAGTTTCTGTAGTGCTTGGCGAAGCCCTGCAGAGATTGTTCATCATCAACAACCGTCACCACGCCATCGTGCTGCCGGAACTCATCTACTACTTCGCCTGTCTTGCTGGATCAAGAAGGCAAGGACGTCATCGAGCTGAACGTGTGCTGAACGCGGAGGTGGCGTACGTTCGGTACTAGATCGGGACGGATCGTGAAGGTGCACGACTACATCAACCGCGTTGATAAACGCTTCCGCTTTCGGTCTACGAGGGTACGTAGACACACTCTCCCCTCTCATTGCTATGCATCTAGTAGATAGATCTTGCGTGATCGTAGGAAAATTTTGAAAATACTACGTTCCCCAACAACAGCAACCTAGGAGCAGGAGGAGGTGAACTTGGTGACGGCATAGGTGCCCTCGAAGACAGCATGCTTGGCGAGCTCGCCGGGGAGGACGAGGCGACAGCCATGCCCGGGGATGGAAGAAACCTAGACGGGAAGGGAACGGGGGGAGGCGAGGCGAGGGGAGAAGAGTACTTACAGTCAGGGCATGTCAGAGGAGGTACACCGGCGTCAAGGCCTCGGGCGGCGGCGTCTTGAGGATGAGTCGGGCGGTGCGTTGCGTTGAGCGGCGGCGGCCGCGTCGTCTCCTTCGATTCCTCGAGCCCCCCCCCCCCAGGGCTGAAAACTTTGTGGAAAGAGAGGTATTGGAGAGGGCTCGAAGGGGTTGGGCCGTGGAATCCTCGCGCACCAAACGGGGCGTCGATGTTTTGCGTGGTTTTTGGGCCACGCGAGGAAAATCCTCTGAACCCCCCCCCATCCACTTTTGTCAAACAAGGCCTGATGAATCAAGGTCCAATGGGCTCTGACCCCCCCTCTCTTGCTCGATTCACTAATACTCCACTGATCGGTGATCACATCCCCTCACTCTCACTGATGTCGGATCATGTACAATACAAGGTGTTTGGATAGATGATTGCAGAATATAAATCAGCTTTCGCTTAGGCATCAGTGTTTATTTTTAGGGCCAATTCCAGTTCTGCCCCTAACTCGAACCCACTACTCAGTTTTGCCCCTAGTTTTCGGATATGCTCAGTTTTGCCCCTCTGCCGTCAGTGCCACTTATATAAATGCCCCTCCGCTCCGTTTCCGTCCAGTCAAGGATGTTTGACCGCTAACTGGCCGTCAGTTTGACATATTTGCCCCTCTTTCTTACATGTGGGCCCTCTCTTACCTCTTCGCTTCACTCTCTCTCTCTCTCTGCTCTTCTTCAACCTCTCGACGGCTCGATTTGGAGAGGGGGTAGATCGACCACAGCAGGATTCAGAGGCCGACGGTGGGTCGATTTGGAGGGCGGCGGCATGTCCACGTCGAGCTCGTCGGTGGCTTGCGAGGTAAGTGTGGCTCGTCGGTGGATCGATCTGGGGGGGGATTTATGTCCCAATTAGGGTTCATCAGATTGGGGATTTCCTGCGTTTAGGTCGATGGTGTTGGGATTGTTCAGTTTCAATCCGAGTTCTACCTCCCCCATCCGTCATTCTCTGGGCTGGAGATGAGCACGACGCGGCGGTGCGCAGGGCACGGTCTCATCCCCGCTCGTCGTGTCGCCTGGGGAGGTGCAAGCACAGGAAGAAGATTCTTAGGCTGCCCCCTAGATGTAAGGGATTAACTCTCATTCCCACTCTGTCTGTCCTCTCATTTTGCTTTCATTATTTGCCAATTTTTTGTTGTATAATGTAAGATATAATTCTGCAGCTCCCTGATGAATGCGACTGGGTAGTTTGGATTGATCCCCCCACACAGATTGTGTTGCTCGTGCATTCGAGGAACTTCATGCTGGATTGGAGAAAAGCTGGCTAAAGTCCGATCATTTGGAGAGGAGGTTGATGTACTTAACAGAGAAGAACAAGAAACTCAAGCTGAAGATCAAGAAGAGAAATGAACTTATACAAACATGGGGATTTCTCATAGTAATTTGCATTAGCATTTTGGCATCAGTTTTTTTTGAGTGGTTTAAGAATCCATACTAGCTGGATTATGGTCTGTAATGAAATGTAATGTATTGTTGTGTGAGCTATCTTAATTAGAGCACATTGGAAATGAGTTTCATCTGGTGTAATGTGACAAGTTTTAACTGGAAATGAGTTTGCTATTTTGAGTATATTGTGTTCCATTTTGTAGCAATGTAGTAATGTGACAAAACTTGACAGTGCAGTAGTAATGTGACAAAACTTGACAGTGCAGTAGTAATGTGACAAAAATGACAGTTAGATGGGCACACTAGCAGCTAGACCAAACATAGGACATGATCACATTGAGACATAAGAGAGTTCACAACATTGTGCCACAACAAACTTCAAATCTAGTACATGACCTTACAGTTTTCACACCCACAACAAATGTTCACAGCATTACAAGTACTACCACATCTACTTGTTCTTCTTGCTCCTGGTATTGCAAGCTAGGTTTGAAGAGAGCCTAGAACTCCTCCTGGTGCTCATAGTTTTGCTCACAGCCTTGTATGGAGTAGAAGAACTGGTGGGATTATTGCTTCCAGTGACAGAACCTATAATCTCCTCTTCTGCAATTTTGAACTTCTTCTTAAGTGGTGGCTGCCCCCTTTCAGCTGGTCTTTTGTAGTTCTTTCTTGGGCTGCAAAGTCACAAATAAATGGGAGAGGTCAGTTAGCAAACATTGAAGAAGTAAGGAAATAACTTCAAAAATAAACCAAAAAAGTACCTGACTGCACTACTAACTGTTGTTGCATATGCAGAAGTTGCATTTGCATTAGCAGCATCTCCAACACTTGCATTTGCATCTGCATTTGCATCAGCTCCAACACTTGCATTTGCCTTTACATCATCAGTAGCAGCATCTGCCATAGTTTCATTAGTAGCAGTTGTTGCAGACTAGTTCACTTTGACCTGCAATATTGAAAGTTCAATTACATGTCAGACATACTTGCTGCAACAAATAACTTTAAAATATTTGCAATGTAACTACATATACACCTACTGTTTGTACCTGAAACAATGAGCTATTTCTCATTAAGGAGGCATGCATCCTCCATCTACATCTCTTATAAGCACAATGAACAATCAACCTGGTAGGATCACTCTTGTCTACTACATACTCACTCTGAGTTTTAATTGAAAATGTAGCTAGTGCATTCCTACAGTCTAAAGCACTGGAAAATATAGTTCCTTCTTTTAAAGAAGAATCGTCTCTGTTGTACTGCACATCTGGCCTTCCATCATCAGAATCCTCACTATATCCCATGTCCTGGTCCTCCTCCAACTCATCTTCACCTGGCTCATCAAACATTCCTTCTGGTGGTGGCATATAATCTTCATCCCCGTCATCATCTGTCTTCTTGGCCTTCTGTTTTGTAACAAACTGAGGAAAAAGCCTTTCATCCTCATCATCTGTAGGCCAGTCATCAGGAAGTTCCTCCTCAATATTTGGATCAACAGAATCTCTGCTCTGAGTAGGACCTGCATAAATAGGCACTTGCTCTGATGGTGTTCCTGGTACCTGCATAGAGCTCTCTCCTGCATCTGAAGCTCTCTTCTGACTGCTAACACTTGTTTTTCTCCCCCTGGATATTCTGCTCCTACCTCTAGAACTAGTAGATTTTGATTTTCTCCCACTGCTCTGTGTCAATCCTCTTTTTCTTTGTATGACATTGATTTCCAATTTGACCGGGAAATTAGCATGAATTCTAAACATTTTTTCTAACTCAGCATCACATTGGACTGGGACCCAAACTGAACTATCAATATCCTAGTACCTGAATTCAACTGCATCATGTATTCCCCATGGGTATTTAGCACAGATATGAGATCTAAACTGCACAAACTTCAGTGTGCTCTCCACTACCAAAGGAAATGAAAATCCTGCGTTCCCTGCTTTTGTACCAGCAAGAACTAGAAGAGTTGTTTCCATTCTACAATCCAAACATATATAGTCCACCCTACGAATGACAATGAAAAACAGAAAATAAATCGAACCAAATGTGCACTACGAACGCAGATGAACACTAGGAATCAAATCGAACTACAATACGTATAACAGGCTTCAGATCTGAAAGTACTGCACTTACTCCTTTGGATTTGTGCTCCCTTCATGGCCGCCGCCGACGCCGCAACCACCGTCGACCTCCATCCACAGCGGTTGGCTCTGAATCGCAGCACAGCTCACATAAAGAGTCAGGTCCACCGAATCTCCACCGTGCGCGTCATTGATCTGGAGTTTCCCATGGTGGGGTTCGAAGCCGCTAGGGTTTGAGTGAGGGGGCGATTTGGGGGAGAGAGCTAGGGTTAGGGTCGAGCGAGAGAAAGAGCAGAGAGAGAGTGAAGCGAAGAGGTAAGAGAGGGCCCACATGTAAGAAAGAGGGGCAAATATGTTAAACTGACGGCCAGTTAGCGTCAAACAGCCTTGACTGGACGAAAACGGAGCGGAGGGGCATTTCTATAAGTGGCACAGACGGCAGAGGGGCAAAACTGAGCATATCCGAAAACTAGGGGCAAAACTGAGTAGTGGGTTCGAGTTAGGGGCACAGATGTAAATGTCCCTTATTTTTATAGCAGAGGGCCTTTGTCCTTTACAATTATGTTGTTGCTTAGGTAAAGAAGAAACATATATGTAAGCATATCTCTAGCCACATTGCATTGTACATGGCATCACCACCCCAACGGACTACCACTTTGCCTCGCATGTATCCATTTTGGTATGCCTGCCTCCTCCCGCGCTGGCCATCCCTTCGTCCAAGAGGCATTGATTCTTCTTTTATCATCGTGAATCCCCTCAACCCTAATCCTAATATCTGTAATAATTTTGCTCTACTTTACACTGGTCTTTACTTCGCGATGATGGCATCTCTACCTCTATTATCGCCTAGCTGATGAAGTCTTCACCTTCAACTCAACTGAGTTCGTAGCACCATCGAACATGGAAAAGGCAGTGGAAAGACCGAAGAAGAGGTAGGAAGAAGATGAGCTCGTAAGTGGAAAGTTTGATGATAAGGGAAAAGTCATGACTTCACTCTTGTTCTCGTTGTTGATGATGCCCATATGTTTTTCTTGAAGAAGAATGGGATTGTTTCCTTGAAATTACACCACCATAATCCTGCATGCCAAATGAAAAGACAATCATTGGAAGTCGACCCTACCGCATGTCACCAAAAGAGCACCTAGGCTCCATTGTGGGTTTATATGCCGAGGTCACCAGTTATGTGTTCAACGTGCTTCTCTTCCCGAATTGGTCATCATGGAGTTGGATTTGAGAGGTGCGGTTCCAAAGGTTACAAATTCCTCAAAGTGTTGCACTGTGAGCCCATTTGTTACGTCAAGATATTTTACCCAAGAATTGTTGTGAAGGGCATCGTCATTCCGAATGATGATGCTCGTGGGTGCATGGAAAAGATCATGTTATCATCATTGCAAGGGTTTCTCGTGCCGAGTGGTTCATTCAAGCCATTACCTTCTCAAACAAAGAGCATGAGGCAGACTTCTCTGAGTGGAAGATTCTGAGGCCGCCCAAGGCGGTTTGGGCAGCAACCATTAGAAATGATGAAAGACCGTGGATGTCGCCTAGAGGGGGGGTGAATAGGCACTTTAAAATAATTACGGTTTAGGCTTGAACAAATGCGGAATAAACCTAGCGGTTAATTTGCCAAGCACAAAACCTACAACAACTAGGCCCACCTATGTGCACCAACAACTTATGCTAAGCAAGATAAACAACTAGGTGATAGCAAGATATATGACAAGAAACAATATGGCTATCACAAAGTAAAGTGCATAAGTAAAGGGCTCGGGTAAGAGATAACCGAGGCACGCGGAGACGACGATGTATCCCGAAGTTCGCACCCTTGCGGATGCTAATCTCCGTTTGGAGCGGTGTGGAGGCACAATGCTCCTTAAGAAGCCACTAGGGCCACCGTAATCTTCTCACGCCCTCGCACAATCCGAGATGCCGTGATTCCACTGAGGGACCCTTGAGGGTGGTCACCGACCGAACCCGTACAAATTGCTCGGGGCGATCTCCACAACCTAATTGGAGACCCCGACGCTTTCCCGGAGCTTTACACCACAATGATTGAGCTCAGAACACCACAAAGGTTGGGGCTATCTCCACAACTTAATTGGAGGACCCCAACGACACCAAAGCTTAACCACAATGTAATATGGCTCCGGGGTGACCTCAACTGTCTAGGGCGCCCAAGCACCCAAGAGGAACAATCTCAAGGGTACCAAGAACCCAAGAGTAATAAGCTTCTCAACTTCACTTCCACGTATCACCGTGGAGAACTCAAACCGATGCACCAAATGCAATGGCAAGGGCACACGGAGTGCCCAAGTCCTTCTCTCCCAACTCCCACCAAAGCAACTAATGCTAGGGAGGGAAATGAGAGGAAGAACGGAGAAGAGAACACGAAGAACTCCAAGATCTAGATCCAAAGGGTTCTCTTCACATAGAGGAGAAAGTGATTGGTGGAAATATGGATCTAGATCTCCTCTCTCTTTTATCCTAAAACTAGCAAGAATCCATGGAGGGATTGAGAGATAGCAAGCTTGAAGAAGGTCAACAATGGGTGAAGAACACGATCTCAAAAGGATAAGACTCAATGAGGAAGAAGGCCCCCTTTTATAGGAGAGGGAAAATCCAACCGTTACCCACTTCATCAGTCCGCAACCTGCGGTAATACCGCACGGACTCGCGGTACTACCGCTCGGATGTGCGGTACTACCGCTCCCACAGCAGAGACCAGACGAGGCCCTGTTGCGTTAAAACAACGATCGGTAGAACTGCCGGAGCGGTACTACCGCGCGTCCTTGCGGTACTACCGCAAGGCAGGGTTCGACTAGGCTGGGAAGGCACGGACTAACAAAATTACATCCGTGGCTACTTCCACTAAATATCGGTCTGTGCAAAAGTCTGGCACGGTACTACCGCACGAAGGGAGCGGTACTACCGCGTAAGGCGCGGATGTAAAAAATTACTTCTGTGCATGCCAGTGTTCTGGGCTAGAGGCCACGGTACTATAGCTCCTGGGGAGCGGTACTACCGCTTCCCTGGCCGGTACTACCGCAAGCCACTGCGGAACTACTGCTCCCTTGATCAGTACTACCGCATGCCACAGAAACTAGCACTTGAAAGCCTTCATTTTGCAAAGACACGAAAGGATACAATAAAATCAGAACTGCCATAACTTCTGCAAATAAGCTTCGAATTGAGCAAACTCAAGCTTGTTGGATAGAGGAGGATGAGTTGCATCAAAACAACAACTAGTTATAGTAAGAAGGGGCAGGGGAGGTATGCCTAGGATATAGAGGAGTGAACCCTTCTGAAAGGATCGATATGGTTGACTAGAGGGGGGGTGAATAGGCAACTAACAATTTTTAACTTTTCTTAACCACTTTAAATTAAACGACAAAGTAAGTTGTCTAGATATTCTACTAAGATGACAACTAAAGGAAAGAAGGATAACAACTACACAAGCATGCTATAGGAGTTGAACAAGTAAAGCATGCACAAGTAAAGGTAAGAAATAACCACAAGTGGAACCGGTGGAGACGAGGATGTGTTGCCGAAGTTCCTTCCCTTTGAGGGGAAGTACGTCTCCGTTGGAGCGGTTTGGAGGCACAATGCTCCCCAAGAAGCCACTAGGGCCACCGTATTCTCCTCATGCCCTCACACGATGCAAGGTGTCGTGATTCCACTAGTGGTGCCCTTGAAGGCGGCAACCGAACCTTTACAAACAAGGTTGGGGCTATCTCCACAACTTGGAGGCTCCCAACAAAACCACGAAGCTTCACCACAATGGAATATGGCTTCGAGGTGACCTCAACCGTCTAGGGTGCTCAAACACCCAAGAGTAACAAGATCCGCAAGGGATTAGTGGGGAGAATCAAATATCTCTTGGTGGAAGTGTAGATCGATGCCTCCTCAAGCAATCCCGAGCAAATCAACAAGTTTGATTGGCTAGGGAGAGAGATCGGGCGGAAATGGAGCTTTTGGAGCAACAATGGAGTAGTGGGGGAAGAGGTAAGTCTTCTTGGAGAAGAAGACCCCCTATATATAGCGGGAGAGCTAATCCAACCGTTATGTGCGTTTTCAGCACGCAGAGAGCGGTAGTACCGCACGTAAGTTGCGGTACTACCGCTGGCTGAGCGGTACTACCGCTCTGGGAGCGGTACTACCGCTAGGCAAAAACATGTGACATGATTGACGACCACAGATGAAATAAATTACATCCGCGGCTACATCCGCAGAGAAAACGGTAGTAGCAAAATGCGACACGGTACTACCGCTTGGAGTAAGCGGTACTACCGCATAGGATGCGGAAGTAAAAATTTACTTCCGCACCTACTTCTGCACTTAGAATCAGTGTCGGGCCAGATACACGGTACTACCGCTCTGGAGCCGCGGTACTACTGCTGGTGCGGTACTACCGTGTCTTCAGGCGGTACTACCGCGTGGCTGTGCGGTACTACCGCTTTAAGGAGCGGTACTACCGCTTGCCAGGTAGATGATCTAGTTAAGAAGTCAAGTTTTGCATATATGAAAATAAGCGGTTGGAACTCCAGAGAAGCGAGGGAAAGGTGGTGTGAGAGAAAGATGTGTACGTGTTGATTCCACCCAAACCTTTCCGAAGCGGACCCCCTCTTACTAGTACGGCTTTCCTATTACTCAAAGCCACCGACAGGGAGCAAAAAGGAAACACCGTCTTCCATCGAATCCGAGGGGCAATCAATCGTCTTGTGCCTAAGTGAGATATACTTGTAGGGGCTTAGAGCACACGATTAGTCCGCAAAAGCATTGTCATCAATCACCAAAACTACTAAGGGAGAAATATGCCCTTACAATCTCCCCCTTTTTGGTCGATTGATGACAATACGGGATTTGCACAGGAATAAAATACGAGTATGCAATCCTAAAACTAGAATATAGGTGAGCTCCCCCTGGATGTGTGCCTACACAAGATTATGCTTTGGACTGCACAACACACATACAAGGTTCATTGCTCCCCCTATATTCTTCACAAAATAAACTCCTTATATACCACTGAGCACATAAACAAGGGAAAGTAATTAACTGCTCACGACCTAATAATAAAGACATAACGACGAGTTCAACGATAGAGAAGCATATGTCTTACACCATACGATAGTCTCACGCACACGACACAAAAGCACGCAAATAAACAGAGTTCGAAAAGAAACAACTGGCAACTGGCACAAGACGCAAATCACTCTCTCCCCCTTTTTCATCGAGACACCACAAAGGGGAAAGAGGACACTAAGAAGGGTGGCAGCCCTGGAGAAACTCAGTCATCGTACTCATCATCAGATCCCGGCTGCTCCTCCTGATACTCCTCGTCAGACTCTGACCACTTGTACCCCTGACGGGCCATCCAAGTTGCCTCAGGGGTGATGTTATCCTCTGACCCATTTGACACGTCCTCTCCATAGACTGCCAAGAGCTTCTTGTCACGCTGTCGTGTCTTCTTGTCAGTCACATGAGCCCTGTATTGACCTTTAGCCTGCATGCAGAAGAGGGCCTTCATCTTTTGCTTAAGCCTTTTAGCCCAAGAAGGCTCCTCCATAGCAGAGGAGGAAGAAGGAGGAAATCTGCCAGGGTCTTCATCAGCAGCCTCCTCCACAGGCTCCTCATCAGTGCCCATCTGGGCTGCAGCAGCTTGCGCACGAGTGGTGGTGTTGGCCCATCGAGTATTGATGCGAAGACGGATGGGATCATGACGGAAACAGTCGGCCTCGAACTCCTCATCAGGGTATAGCTTCTCCCAAGTCTTGGAGATCAGCAGAAACAAGAATGGACCATAGATGGGTACCTTGCGAGTGTAGATGGCAAAACGGAGCTCATTCCACATGATATGGGATATGTCAAGTGGTGCAGTCTGGGTCGTGCGAGCCTCTTGACACATCAGCAGCATGTCAACCAGGTAGGCATGGACCTTGTCCTTATCTCCAACGCGAGGGAACAGAGTGTTGCGAAAGATCCGATACATGATGTCCAAAAAGGGGTTCAACACCCATGACTTCTTGCCACTAGCAAGAGTCTTCTCCTCATAGAATGGTAGCAGCTTGTCTTTGTTGGCAGATTCAGGATTTGCGTGAGGCCGAAATCCAACTGGGTTGTGGAGACCCTCGTCAGGAATCTGAAGAAGATCCATGAACTCCTTCCAAGAAGAAGTCATCTTGTGACCATTGGTCATCCATGTCATTGGGCGATCCTCCTTGGTGTGGAAATTGACTGAAGCATAGAACTGAGCAATAATCTCCGAATCAAAATCATTCTGGAAGGTCATGATGTGCTCAAGTCCCAACTGCTCGACCAGATCAAGAGCCTCGGCAAAGTAGGCCCGGTTGGTGTCCTTCCGCATGTGGTCCACATCTACCCAGTGATCATCCACGTACAGGTTGGTCTTGCTCTTGAGCACCTCCTGGTAGATGCGATACTGCTGCCTGGTCCAGAAAAGCTCATCACCAGGAAACGAAGCACGGGGTTCTCCATATGGGTTTTGCTTCCTACGTGCCATGAGCAGCTGGCATCTCTTCCATAGACATTGAGGATTCCTTTCGCTTGTTGGCGGCAGTCTTGAACCTGCGCTGGGGATTGGAGCCCTCTGGCACATCACTGGGGGTACGCAGACGCTTGGATCTGGTGTCGCGGACAGGGTTGGTACGACGAGCATCGAAACCGGAGCCACCACCTATAACACAACCACAAGAACACGACAAAAACACAAAGAGAATCAATGCCAAAGCCTCAAAAAGCACAAGAAACCAGTAGAAAGAGGAATGTGTACATGCTACGAAGACAATATGACACAAGCGGTAGTACTGCTGACTAGACGCGGAAGTAAAAAATTAGTACCGCTTAGTAAGCGGTAGTACCGCATACTCTGCGGTAGTAAGAATGTACTTCCGTGTATAGGAGCGGAAGTAAAAAATTAGTGCTGCTTGCGGAGCGGTAGTACCGCGTTGGGGAGCGGTAGTACCGCTCGGCAAGCGGTAGTAAAATTTTACTTCCGCCAGAGCGGTAGTACCGCTGAGGACAGCGGTAGTACCGCTGTGGTCAAATCTGATCTGGACCAGATCGGGCGGTAGTACCGCGGTTCTCCAGCGGTAGTACCGCACGGAACAGATCTGAGAGGAACAGATCTAGAGAAGGCCATATAGATCGACTAGCGGTACTACGGCTGATCATAGTAACTTGGTAGCAACATACATATTCGTATTTCTAGTGCAAAAACACTCTCCTACATCCTAAACTTACATGGATAAGAACATGAAGAACACAAGAACACTAAGCATCTCCCCTAACCCTAAAAAACAACAACAAGGCAACAAGAAGTGGGGAAAAAGGGGAGAAACCTTCATCCATGGCAAGAGGGCGCGGTGGGGAGCGATCCCACCGGTCGGAATGCGAGGAGAGAGGCCGAGGGAGGAGATCCGGCGAGGTCCTCTGGCGGCGTTCTTGAGAGGGAGAGATAGGGACGACGTGGGGGTTAGGAGTGAATGGGTATGGGGGAGTTGGAACTCCCCATGCCTGCTTATAACCCCCACCCGTTCGAATATGTGCGGTAGTACCGCGGTCATCGCGGTAGTACCGCTTGCGCGGTAGTACCGCTCGTCAAGCGGTAGTACCTCCCTACCAGCGGCAGTAAATAAATACTGCCGTGCTGGTCGTGCGGTAGTACCGTAACCCCTTTGCGGTAGTACCGTAAACAAGCACGGTAGTACCGTTCCTCCAAGAGCTTGCACGTTTTGACAAGAGGCTTTAAGCATAGAAGAGAGAAAAGCAAACGCACGCACAAGCAAAGCAAGTAACACAACTCCTCAGAGGAGGGCGGTGGCCGAGGCCACCTATGTTTGAGTTCATAGATATGGCACCGCGAAGAAATATCCTTGGGCCTATGACCAATACTCGACTTGAAGCATTTAAACCAACTATGTATGGCAAATGATAAAGACTTGATTAGTTTATGCATAATGGGGGGAGGAACGGTTCATTGAGAGAACAATACTCCCCCTATGTCCATGCCTACATCTAGACAAGATAACTATGTTGAGTGTGAGGGGTGTGTGCACAGACTCAAACCACATTGCTCAAATCGATGATATTTAGCTCATGCCTTAACTCGCGAAATCTTGCTTCATCCAATGGCTTCGTGAAGATATCTGCAAGGTTATCATGAGTGTTGACGTAGTGAAGCTCGATCTCTCCTTGCCTTATGTGATCCCGGATGAAGTGATACCGAATCTCAATATGCTTCGTCTTGAAGTGTAGCACCGGGTTGAGAGAAATCTTGATGGCACTTTCATTGTCACACCAAAGAGGCACTTTGTCACAAGTGACACCGTAATCCTTTAAAGTTTGCCTCATCCATAAGAGTTGAGCACAACAACTGCTAGCAGCCACATACTCTGCTTCGGTGGACGAGAGAGATACACAACTTTGCTTTTTGGAAGACCAACTAACAAGAGAGCAACCAAGAAGTTGGCACCCTCCTGAAGTGGACTTCCTATCCACTTTGTCTCCCGCCCAGTCAGAATCAGAGAAACCTACAAGGTTGAAATTTGCTCCTCTCGGGTACCATAAGCCAAAGTTTGGGGTATGAGCCAAATATCGAAAGATTCGCTTGACAGCCACAAAGTGACTCTCCTTAGGTGAGGCTTGAAACCGTGCACACATTCCTACACTCAACATAATATCCGGTCTAGATGCACAAAGATAAAGCAAGGATCCGATCATAGAGCGATATACCTTTTGATCCACCGCTTTACCATTGGGATCAATGTCAAGTTGGCATTTGGTTGGCATTGGAGTAGTAGCCGGCTTGACATCACTTAGATTGAACCTCTTGAGCATGTCTTGAGTATTCTTGGATTGTTTGATGAAGATGCCTTCTCTTCTTTGTTTGATCTCAAATCCAAGGAAGTACTTCAACTCTCCCATCATGGACATCTCAAAATGTGTGGTCATGAGTGCGGCGAACTCATCATTGAAAGCTTTGTTAGGAGAACCAAAGATAATATCATCAACATATAGTTGGCATACAAACAACTCCCCTTTGACCTTCTTAGTAAAAAGAGTGGGGTCGATTTTCCCAATTTCAAACCCACGATCTTGTAGCAACTCGGTAAGATGCTCATACCACACACGTGGGGCTTGTTTAAGGCCATAGAGTGCCTTATCGAGTTGATACACGTGATTGGGGAACTTAGGATCCTCGAACCCCGGGGGTTGTTTAACATACACCAACTCATTAATAGGACCATTAAGAAATGCACTTTTCACATCCATTTGTTGTAATTTAAAGTTATGGGAAGCATAGGCAAGCAACAAACGAATGGATTCAAGACGAGCAACGGGGGCAAAGGTTTCACCGTAGTCGATACCCTCGACTTGGGAGTAGCCTTGAGCCACCAGACGCGCCTTGTTGCGGATGACAATACCATGAGCATATTGCTTGTTCTTAAAGATCCATTTGGTTCCAATGACATTATGGTTCTCCTTTGGTCTTGGCACCAGACGCCACACCTTGTTGCGCTCGAAGTTATGGAGTTCTTCATGCATGACATTGAGCCAATCAGGGTCTTCGAGTGCCTCATAAACCTTCTGAGGTTCAACACAGGAGACAAAAGCTTGATGAGCACAATAGTTTGCTAATTGTCTACGAGTGCTTACCCCCCTTTTGATGCTTCCTAGAATGTTCTCGATGTGATGCTCGTTGGAAGCAAGCCTGGAGGCAACTTTTGCAGCACGACGCTCTAATTGCTCTTCAAGTGTTAACTGAGGAGCACTGAGTTGATCATCTTGAGCGTCGTCAGGATCTAGATCTTGATCTTGAGCTTCCTCTTGATCTTGATCTTGCTTGGGGGACAGAACTTGGCCTCGTGCATCATTTGGTGGCTCTCCACCAACTTGAGATTGATCTTGCACTTGGCCTTGTTCATCAGGTTGAGGGCCTTCACTTTGTTCTTCGGAAGCGTGTGGGTCTTGGGTTGGTGATGGTTCCACTTGAGTGGAACATTGTCCTTCTCCTTCGGCCACAAGGGGTTCCTCAATGGGTAGGATATATCCAACACCCATTCTTCTTATGGCTCGAGGAGGAATTTCATCACCTGCATCACAAGTACCACTTTGCTCCACTTGGGAGCCGTTATTTTCATCAAACTCTACGTTACTCGTCTCTTCAATGAGTCCATTGGACTTGTTGAGGACACGGTAAGCATGAGAGTTTGTAGCATAACCAACAAATATGCCCTCATGAGCTCTAGATTCAAATTTAGAGAAACGAACACCTTTCTTGAGAATGAAACACTTACACCCGAATACCCGGAAGTACTTGAGATTGGGCTTGTTACCAGTAAGAATCTCATACGGAGTTCTGTTCAAGCCTTTGCGGAGATAGAGACGATTTGATGCATGGCAAGCGGTGTTGATGGCTTCGGCCCAAAAGCTGTATGGAGATTTGAATTCAGCCATCATGGTTCTTACAGCATCCATTAGAGTTCGGTTCTTTCTCTCCGCTACACCATTTTGTTGAGGGGTATATGGGGCTGAATATTGATGTTTGATCCCCTCATCACCAAGAAACTCATCCAAGGTATAGTTCTTGAACTCGGTGCCGTTGTCACTTCTGATCATCAAAATCTTTGCTTCATGTTGTCGTTGAGCTTCATTTGCAAAGTTGATGACGGTTTGTTGGGTCTCACTCTTCTTCTTGAAGAAGTATACCCAGGTGTATCTTGAGTAATCATCCACAATCACCAAGCAATACTTCCTACCCCCAAGACTATCAAAAGATGGAGGCCCAAAGAGGTCCATGTGGAGGAGCTCTAGGGGTCTCTTTGAATAGATGATAGTCGTGGGAGGGTGAGCCTTCTCATGTAATTTTCCTTCAATGCAAGCCCTGCAATCACAATCTTTGGCAAAGCTAACATTTGTTAGTCCTCGGACATGGTCCCCCTTGAGAAGACTTTGCAAAGATCTCATATTGACGTGGGCCAAACGGCGATGCCAAAGCCATCCCACATCAACTTTAACCATTAGGCATGTCGCGACCTTAGTGGATTGCTTCGAGAAGTTAACCACATAAAGGCCGTTCTCGACATGCCCAACATAGGCTACTTTAAGAGTCTTGCTCCACAAGAGGGCCACGGTATCAATATCAAAGAATGTAGCAAAGCCCATGAGTGCAAGTTGGCGTACAGAAAGTAAATTGTATGCAAGGGACTCAACAAGCATGACTTTCTCGATCGTGAGATCATGAGAGATAACAACCTTGCCGAGTCCCAATACCTTAGAGGATGAAGCATCACCCCATTCAACGTTGGTGGCCATAGATGAACCGAGATGCACGTCCACCATCAAGTCTTTGCTTCCGGTCATATGATTTGTGGCTCCGCTATCGAGCAACCATGATCCCCCACCGGAAGCAAACTCCTACAATAGATCAATGCTTGGATTTAGGTACCCATTTGGTAATGGGTCCTTTGAGGTTAGTAACAAGGGTCTTAGGAACCCAAATGGACCATTCAATGTACTCATAAGAAGAACCAACAAATTTAGCAAACACATGACCATCACTAGCACGGCATAAAACATATGAAGGATTAAAATCGCCGGCCATGTTTGATGGTATGGTGGAGTTTTTCTTGACACCACCACTTTTCTTCTTCGTTGACGTGCCCTCTCCTTCTTTCACAAAAGATTGTCGGAGAGGGGGTGGTTGCTTGGTCTTGTCATTCTTCTTCTTCTTGGGCTTAGGAATAAACCCAATTCCTTCCTTTGCCACAACTTCCTTTTGATTGCTCAAAAGGGTGTTGAGGTTCTTCTCACCTTGTATGCAAGTCACAAGGCCTTTCTCAAGTTGCTTCTTCAACTCGGCATTCTCTTCAACAAGATGCACATGCTCGCAACATGGGTTAGTAGCATTTGCATTATCAATTAAAACCATGCGAGGAAAGATAGCCTTTTCCTTGGTTAGCGAAACTTGGAGTTGGTCATGAGACTCCTTGAGAGTAGTATGCATACCTTTCAAGGCCTTGTGAGCCTTGTCAAGTATGTCAAACTCCTCTTTGAGTTTATCATGGTCAACCTCAAGTTTTGCCTTCTCGGAGTTAAGGACGCGAGAGACAACTAAAGCATGATCAAGATCTTTCTTTAATTTAGCATGACCATCGTTGTGTGACTCCTCAAGAGCCAAACGAAGACCACGCTCTTCCTCTAGGGCGTTAGAGAGATCCGATATCTCATCGGCATAGTCTCGACTATGTCCTTCCATTTTAGTAATGGTTTCCTCGTGAGCCTTGATCATGTCATTGGCCTCACCGAGTTGTTCCAAGAGAGCAACAAAATGCTTCTTGGGTTTGCCCTTGAGATTTTTCATGAACAACTCAAATTCATTTTCTCCCTCCTTAACACCCTCACCCTCATCAATACAATTGGTCAATGAAGGATTGGAAGAGATAGTAGTATTGATGTTTGGGGTTACCTTGTTGGTGGACTTGGCCATGAGACACTTGGCGGTGATGTTCTCGTTTGGTGAGTCGAAGAGAGATGAGTGCGGAGTAGTTGCAATTGCAATTGTGGCCATAGTGGTCACCTCATCGTCTTCATCATTATCATCATCCTCCACATATTCTTCTTGGGCCACCAACACTTTCGGAGGAGTCTTCTTGATGAAGTTTTTCTTGTTGGGATAGGACTTTGACTTGTCCTTCCGAATAAGCTTGCCTCCAAAGTCTTCTCTCTTCTCATATGGGCAATCCACAACGAAGTGACTTACATTTCCACAGTTGAAACATGTCCTTACTCGTTGCTTCCCCTTGTTCCCACTAGAGTTGTTCCTGTTGAAGTTGGATCTTGTGTTCTTCTTGCCCCAGAATTGCCTTGAAGCAAGAGCCATGTGCTCATGATAGGCATATTTGGTGTCCTCGGGGCTACACTCATCATCATCTTCCACTTCCTCCTCTTCCACACAAGCCTTGGCCTTCAGTGCAAGATTAGGCTTCTTTGATCGTTGAGCTCTTAAGACCGCATTGTCGGCGGTTACGTCCAAGATCCTCATGGCAACAAATTCATCCAACACTTCATTTGAGGATAAAGTGTGGAAGTCCGGTCTCTGACGTATGACAGAGGACATGGCCTTATGATAGGGCATCATGGCCCTGAGGAACTTGCGCTTGATCCAATTGTCATCTGTATCCTTACTGCCATGATCTCGAAGAGAAACCGCAAGGATAGTTAATCTTCGATAAAGTTCACGAGGATCTTCATCTTCGATCATAGCAAACTCATCAGCTTCATCTTGCACCACTTCATAGTTGGAGCGTTGAATACTGGTGCTTTCCTTGTACATTGTGCCTACATGCTCCCAAGCTTCTTTGGCCACAGTGAAGGGTCGAAGGTGAGCAATGTCTTCAGGAGGGATGGAATCTTGAAGAATGCAAAGAGCGGACTCGTTGAACTGATGATCTGCAGTTTCTCTTGGAGTCATGTTGTCGGGATCATATGGATAAAAACCTTGCTCAATGATTCTCCAAAGGTTAGTGGAACAATGATTAATATGACGTTTGAAACGAAACACCCAAGTAGCAAAATCAGTATTTTTGATAAACTTGGGAGGGGGCCCAACGGAATTTAAATGCGGTGTGGGAACGGGTCCTCCATAGTGAGTAGGAGGAGCGGATTGGGCAAATTTCCCACTCCCATTCTTAGTGACCGGAGCTTGTTCACTACTAGCTTCTCCCTTGTCGGGATTAGCCTCCGACACGTTGGTAGCGGGACGAGCCACTTCCAACGGTGTGGTGGATAATTTAAGCCCCTCAAGAAAGTCTTTAAACATGCCTTTGACCTCGCTCGCTAGTGATTCTTTCAATATGGTCAAGGCCACATTGAACTCCTCACAAGAGACCGAGGCTCCCCCATTTGACGTAGGCAAGGACGGAGTTCCACCGGAATGGTCCTCCGTCTCGACTACGTTGTCACCCATACTCTTTGGACGGTAAAGTCCTTAAAAAGAGACGAGGCTCTGATACCAATTGAAAGGATCGATATGGTTGACTAGAGGGGGGGGTGAATAGGCAACTAACAATTTTTAACTTTTCTTAACCACTTTAAATTAAACGACAAAGTAAGTTGTCTAGATATTCTACTAAGATGACAACTAAAGGAAAGAAGGATAACAACTACACAAGCATGCTATAGGAGTTGAACAAGTAAAGCATGCACAAGTAAAGGTAAGAAATAACCACAAGTGGAACCGGTGGAGACGAGGATGTGTCGCCGAAGTTCCTTCCCTTTGAGGGGAAGTACGTTTCCGTTGGAGCGGTGTGGAGGCACAATGCTCCCCAAGAAGCCACTAGGGCCACCGTATTCTCCTCACGCCCTCACACGATGCAAGGTGCCGTGATTCCACTAGTGGTGCCCTTGAAGGCGGCAACCGAACCTTTACAAACAAGGTTGGGGCTATCTCCACAACTTGGAGGCTCCCAACAAAACCACGAAGCTTCACCACAATGGAATATGGCTTCGAGGTGACCTCAACCGTCTAGGGTGCTCAAACACCCAAGAGTAACAAGATCCGCAAGGGATTAGTGGGAAGAATCAAATATCTCTTGGTGGAAGTGTAGATCGATGCCTCCTCAAGCAATCCCGAGCAAATCAACAAGTTTGATTGGCTAGGGAGAGAGATCGGGCGGAAATGGAGCTTTTGGAGCAACAATGGAGTAGTGGGGGAAGAGGTGAGTCTTCTTGGAGAAGAAGACCCCCTATATATAGCGGGAGAGCTAATCCAACCGTTATGTGCGTTTTCAGCCCGCAGAGAGCGGTAGTACCGCACGTAAGTTGCGGTACTACCGCTGGCTGAGCGGTACTACCGCTCTAGGAGCGGTACTACCGCTAGGCAAAAACATGCGACATGATTGACGACCACGGATGAAATAAATTACATCCGCGGCTACATCCGCAGAGAAAACGATAGTAGCAAAACACGACACGGTACAACCGCTTGGAGTAAGCGGTACTACCGCATAGGATGCGGAAGTAAAAATTTACTTCCGCACCTACTTCTGCACTTAGAATCAGTGCCGGGCCAGATACACGGTACTACCGCTCTGGAGCCGCGGTACTACCGCTGGTGCGGTACTACCGTGTCTTCAGGCGGTACTACCGCGTGGCTGTGCGGTACTACCGCTTTAAGGAGCGGTACTACCGCTTGCCAGGTAGATGATCCAGTTAAGAAGTCAAGTTTTGCATATATGAAAATAAGCGGTTGGAACTCCAGAGAAGCGAGGGAAAGGTGGTGTGAGAGAAAGATGTGTACGTGTTGATTGCACCCAAACCTTTCCGAAGCGGACCACCTCTTAATAGTACGGCTTTCCTATTACTCAAAGCCACCGAGAGGGAGCAAAAAGGAAACACCGTCTTCCATCGAATCCGAGGGGCAATCAATCGTCTTGTGCCTAAGTGAGATATACCTGTAGGGGCTTAGAGCACACGATTAGTCCGCAAAAGCATTGTCATCAATCACCAAAACTACTAAGGGAGAAATATGCCCTTACACCTTCATCAGAGAAGAATCGACAAAACCTCCAACATCGAAAACAACATAGAAAATGCACGTGAACTTCGTTTTCGATGAACTCGAACTTGTCATCAAGATGACCATAAGCTCTAAGACTCACAAAGAGAACCGGCAAAAACCCCAACATTGAAAACATCATAGGAGATGCATGTGAACTCTGTTTTCGATGAACTTGAGCTTGTCATGAAAATGACCATAAGCTCCAAATCTCACAAGGAGAAGAACCAAACAAGAACCAACAAAAATGATGCAAGGATGTAATGGTTTGGGCTCTCTACGAACAATACGATCAAACTACTCATCAAGAGCCCCCTTGATAGTACGACAATCGATCATATAACCCGGTCTTCCAACTACCACCATGAGACCTGTAAAATAGAAAATCTATCAAGGGCAAACCTTTGCCTTGCACAAAGCCCACTTGAGCTAGATGATGATGATCTTGACTTTCTCAAGTTGGACCACCTTTCTTGATTGTGTTGGCTTGGTAGTTGGTTGCTCCCCCATACATCACTATGGGTGAGCCACTCTTTGGCACATCTTCACAAGTCCATTACCACCACAATGGACGACAAGCTTCAAGCACTTTATCTCTTCGTGGTGCATCACTTGAACTTGCACACCACAACCTAACCCCACAAAGAACTCCCGCGAAGACCATAGGTTAGTACACAAAGAGTAATTGACAATGCTTACCATACCATGGGATCACTTGATCCCTCTCGGTACATCTTCTACGCTTTGTGTGTTGATCATCTTGATTCACTCTTTGACTTAGTGTTGATCAACCTCTCACATGATCAATATTTAGGTAACTAGATGATACCCTGCGCGTTGCTGCAGGAACTCTTGGTCCTATGCGCATGAGAAAACATAAGTTGACTAAATTTGTTCGCATGGTAGGACTCTTATATATAGGAGAAAAAACTGCAATGTACATAGTACTTGGAGTATAGCTGTAAAGATAGTGAAGTGTATCATTATTTTTACTAAATACAGTGATATAACATAAGTGATCTCATAGGAATAAATAAGTCTAATGTATATAAGCAAATTAAGAAAAGATATGTAACGGAGACGCCAGGAAAGGTTATGTATATATTGCCATTTTGAGATACTTCTTGTGTATTATGTTAGACTCTTGTTGTAAATCAATCTTATGCATGTCAGTACATAAGTTCTGCAAAGTATAGCCAAGTAGTTCATATCAGCAATTGTAAAAATAGGTGTTACATTAAATAGTTGTATCTTCTCATAACCATAATATGAGATAACAAACAATTGGAAATAATGCTCTGGAAACATCGCAGTTAGTAGGGCCTCGTCTTTGTTAATCAAACAAAATCTACAGTAGCAAAATAAAATAAAATAAGGTGCTTGGAAGAAGCAATGATGAAGATGATTGCAACATCTGAGTCACCTGGTACTTGAGCAGGAAGAGGACTATACCTATGTGTAGCTCAAAGTTTGTTAAAAAAATGTATAGCTGAAGGTAAAAAGCTGAGGGAAGTGTTTGCATTTCATGCGTATTTTTATATTCTGTATGAAGCATTCAGACAATTAGCAAGGGCACCACCCAAAAATAAAAATGGCACTGGAAATAGCACCTTAACCTATCAAATACTCCCAATACAAAAATAAATAAATTTGCAGGTGGTTTGGATCCACGCCCTCAACCTCAAAGCTTGTTTTGACCTTGGAGCCATTCAGTGAGCCAGGTCAGTACTAAAGGAGTAGAGATGCCAAGTTAGTTGAAAAAGCAAGTTCCTGCTCTAGAAACAATGACATAAATTTTACCCGTTGAAGAAAAATATCTCTAGAAAGTATAAATTTCCATGGAAATGAAATAGCAATATTTCCTGGCGTGGAAGCATGGAAGGTAGAACAACAAATGCGCAAACTTATGCAAAATCAGTTGAGTATGTAAGAATAAAATAAAGAAACAGAAAGTTAATCTTGGTAAGGTGAGATGATTCATTGTATGGGCCACCGAGATGGATCCAAAATTAAGAATTTCTTACTTGAAAATTTATGGGTGAGAAATCAGGTATAACCTCAGCACCTCCGTATGACATGCAAGGTGAGGAGCATGGAGCAGTGACACGAGTTATGAAACATTGAGGCAGATTTTATACCTGTAACATGCAAGGTCGAGTTAGCTATGTAGATCAAATTAGGCTAATTAATTTCGTGAGGCAAGCTGAGGCTGATTCCGAGAACGAAGAGCACCTATTATTCCTCTCGAGTGCAAGCCATGCCCACTGGCTCGTCAGGCTCCACGCTGGAGCAAAGGGAGGAGGTCCTATCCTTGGTGGAGCTGCTACGACCCCGGGTTCGCATGGAGTGCATCCGTGGACGGGCGAATCCGATGTGCACGGCCGGGCCAAGCTGATGTGGGGCACCGGAAGTCGCTGCTGTGGTTCCATCAACCCGCGGCGGGTCTGTTGTGGCGTGATCCGGGGTGGCGTCGTGGTCAGGCGAAGCCGATGCGGTGCAACTGGGAGGCGCTACGGGTGCCGTCGACGCGCTGCAGGCACGCAGCGGCGCCGTCCAAGCGTGGTGTGGTAGCGCGGCATCAATCTCCAACTTGTGGTGACGTATTTGTGACGCCCCCAATTTGACCGTACACTAATCATGCACGCAAATGTGTACGACCAAGATCAGGAACTCACTGGAAGATATCACAACACAACTCTAGACACAAATTAAAATAATACAAGCTTTATATTACAAGCCAGGGGCCTCGAGGGCTCAAATACATAAGTGATGTCTACTACACGCTTCTATTCATGTAGGCAGTGTTGGGCCTCCAAGAGCAGAGGTTTGTAGGACAGTAGCAAATTTCCCTTAAGTGAGTAACCCAAGGTTTATCGAACTCAGGGAAGTGGAGGTTGAACGTACCCCTTTCAAGCAACCCTGCAATCAAGATACAAGAAGTCTCTTGTGTCCCCAACACACCTAATACACTTGTCAGATGTATAGGTGCACTAGTTCGGCGAAGAGATGGTAAAATATGGATGATAGGAGTGGCAAAGCAGAGTAATATAAATATGTAATAAAAAGTGCAGCAAGCAAACAAGTGGTAAACGTGAGCACAAATGGTATTGCAATGGTGGAAACAAGGCCTAGGCTTCATACTTTCACTAGTGGCAACTCCCAACAACATTAACATAATCGAATCACATGATATTTCCCATAAAACATGTAATGGAGACGCACCCGGAGGTCATTCCTTTGTGGTCAAGAGAGGACGAGAATTATGTAGGGCTACAAAAGCACACCTCAAAGTTCGTAGTTCTCAATCTATGGATTTCCCAATGTCACCGCGGCCATCCAAAGAGAGTATCACAATCACCACAACATATCTAAAGGATAGTCAAAGACAAGCACCAAGAGACTCTCAATCTTCAATCAACACACAAAAGAGGAAATCACTCATGAAAATATTCTTCTAATCCATGTCCAATAGACCGCTGTCACCTTGGTCTCAGGGATTATACTAGATAAAGACAAGTGAGTACATCAATCCAATACATAGAGGAAGGGGAAGTATCATGGGATCACCCTAGATTAACAAAGCCTATGATCACAACGAAGATCACATCATGGGAGAGAGAATTGACCACATAGCTACTGGTAGAAAACCTCAGCCCCGAGGAGGAACTACTCCCGCATCATGGAGGGAGGAAGCAACGTCGATGGAGATGAATCCGGGGGCACTTCCCCATCCCGGCAGGGTGCCGGCACAGGAATTCTGGTCCCCCGAAACTTGGTGGCGATGGCGGCGGAGATCGGAATTGCTTCTGGAGAAAAGGGGTCCGGAATCAGGGTTTTCGTGACGGGTGTTAAATATATGCCAAAGGGGGTCGCCAGGGGAGCTAAGGGGGGCCCAGGCGGCCTGGCGCGGCGGCCAGGAGGGGGGCCGCGCCCTCTGGGCGCCTGGAGCCCCTGTGGCCCCCCTTCGGCCCTACTTTGGCCGCATGGAAGCTTCCGGAACGCTGATTTTTTATATATTTTTCCGGGAATTTTTCTGGCAATTTACGTAATGGGAAAACCTGAAATACAAAAACAGCAGAAAACAGAAACTGGCACTGGGGTGCACTGAGTTAATAGGTTAGTCCAAATATGATCAAAAGTGTATGGAAGTGCATAAACATCATAGCAATATCACAGAAAAGAGGCATGGAGCAAGCAGAAATTATAGATACGTTTTGGACGTATCAATAAGCTCGAAAACAGAAGAGTCAGCGGAAGCAACAATATCCGAGTACAGATATAAGTTAAACAAGTTTGCCTTAAGAAGGCTAGCACAAATATAGCAACGATCGAAGAGGCAAGGCCTCCTGCCTGGGACCTCCTAACTACTCCTCGTAGCCAAACTTCACGTAGAAACATCCTCGGTATCTTCTGGGTCCTGGACTCCACCATCTGGTTGCGTCATCCGAGAAGAAGGGACAAAAGGGGAAAAGGGGGAGAAAAGCAACCGTGAGTACTCATCCAAAGTACTCGCAAGCAAGGATCTACACTACATATGCAATGATATAGGTGTAAAGGGGTAATATATGTGGGCTAAACTGCAGAATGCCAGAATAAGAGGGGGTTAGCTAATCCAATCAAAGACTATGCTTCTGGCCACCTCCATCTTGCAGCGGTAGAAGAGAGAAGATGGAAAAGTAACAAGTATCAAAGCTTCTGGCAGCCTCCGTCTTGAGTAGCTGAAGAGTTCACCAAGTAACATCGTATAGCACAATCCTACCCGGCGATCCTCCCCTCGTCGCCCTGTGGGAAAGCGATCACCGGGTTGTATCTGGAACTTGTGTGGGTGTGTTTTATTAAGTATCCAGTTCTAGTTGTCATGAGGTCAGAGTACAACTCCGGGTCGTCCTTTTATCGAGGGACGCGGCTATTCGAATAGATTAACTTCCCTGCAGGGGTACACCACATAACCCAGCACGCTCGATCCCATTTGGCCGGACACACTTTCCAGGGTCATGCCCGGCCTCGGAAAATCAACACGTCGCAGCCCTACCTAAACACAACAGAGAGGTCGGCACGCTGTTCTAAGTCCTAGGCGCGCAAGGGTCCGGGCCCATCGCCCAACGCACACCTGGACGTTGCGTACGCGGCCGGTGAGCAGACCTAGCAACCTCCATTACTAAGGAAGTTGTGTTACGCGGTCCAACCCGACGCACGCCGCTAGGTCGCCGACGTCAAGAAGGCTTCGGCTGATACCACGACGTCGAGTGCCCATAACTATTCCCACGTAGCTGGTTACTGTGTATAGGCCAATGGCCAGACTCAGATCAAATACCAAGATCTGGATAAGCGTGTTATCATGAAATAACCGCGGACAACGACCAGGGCCAGGCCCACCTGTCTCCTAGGTGGTCGCAACCCGCCCTGTCGCTTCGCCACAAAGTAACCATCAGGGGGCTGCCGGGAACCCAGGCCCACCACTACCTGGGTGGAACCACCTGCCCCTTCAGCCACCATCTCCGAATCATCATCATGAGTATGTAATAATATAGTATATACCCGTGATCACCTCCTGAGTGATCACGGCCCAGTAGTATAGCATGGCAGACGGACAAGGATGTGGGACCACTGATGGAATACTAGCATCCTATACTAAGCATTAGGATAGCAGGTAAGGTATCAACAGTGGTAGCAACAAAGACATGCTATGCAACAGAATAGGAGCTATCGAATCATCAACAGTAGCAAATCTAATGCAAGCATAAGAGAGAGGAGAATGGGCGATATCTGGTGATCAGGGGGGGCTTGCCTGGTTGCTCTCGCAAGGAGGGGTCATCGTCGACGCAGTCGAACACAGTGGCACCGTCAGCAGTCCCAGTCCCGGTGTCTATCGGAGGGAAGAAGGGGGAGAAACAATAAATATAAAGCAAACATCGCACCATAAAGCATAACATGGCAAAACGCGGTGCTACGTGTGACCTAACGCGGTATTAAGTGATACTGGCGAGGATAGAAACATCCGGGAATGTATTCCCAGTGTTTCTCGTTTTTGGACAAACGGACCGGAGGGGGATTGTTCCATGTTTGGTATGCTAGGGATGTGTGACGCACGAACGGACTGCGTATTCTGATTCGTCTCGTCGTTCTGAGCAACTTTCATGTACAAAGTATTTTCATCCGAGTTACGGGTTATTTTATATTATTTTTTAAAGATTTTTTTAATTAACGGGATTAATTTAATTAGAAAGTATAATTATGACGTCAGCGTGATGTCAGCATGATGTCAGCAGTCAATCGTCTGTTGACTGGGTCAACAGACGTGTGGGTCCGGCATGTCATTGACTAATTAATTAACTACCAATTTATTAGGCTAAACAGTAATTTGGTTAATCTAATTAGGTTAATTAATTCATTAATACTTTACTATTATTTTATTATTTTATTTATATTTTTGTGTTCCCTTTTTTTAACATTTGTTCTGGCCGTGGGGCCCGTTTGCACAGGGTCAGGGGGCTTAGCGGATCGGGCATGAAGCGGTGGGCTACGGGCGCTTGCGCCCGACGCCCGACTGGGCGTCCACCTAGATCGACGGACCGGGGAGGGGCGCCGGCCACGGGCGTGGTGAGGCCGGGCGGCACAGCTGCTGCGGCCGGTGGCCTGCGAGGCCAGCGGTGGAGGGGCAGCTAGGGCGTGGCCGGCCAACGGCAGGGAAGCGGGCCGCGGCGGATGCGGCGGCCGGGACGGGAGCACGGATGCGGCTACCGAGGCGGGAGCACGCAGGCGGGGGCGGGACGACGGGGCTGGCAAAAGCGGCGGCAGTGGGCGCGAGGTGAGTGGCGGGGGGACTCGCAGTGGCTGGCGGCGAGGCCAGCTGCAGCGATGAGGAAAGGCTGCGGCGGCGGAGCCGCACGCGGACGCGGGGCAGGACAGCAGTCGCTGGATGGCCCTTCGGCCTCCTGGCGGTGCCAGGAGCACGTTGTAGTGCTCGAATGCGAGTGTTGCTCGTCGTGGCTACGGCGGCGGCACGAGCAAAACGATGGCGGTGGCGGCGCTACAGCTACACACCGAGGGAGGGAATAGAGGGGAAATCGGGCCGTGCTCACATCGATGACGAGGAGCAGCTCGGGGCAGCCGGAGGGACCCTGCCGGCGAGGTCCAGCGGCGGGACGGGCTGGTGGGCGTGAGGGTGAAGCAGAGGAGCGGACGAAGAGGACCCGCGAGGAGACTGTCGGGTGGGGTGAGGCGGCGGCGGCGATAGACGGTGATGGTCGAAGACGGGCCGACGTCGGTGCGCTGGCGTTCGGGACGCGTCGGGGCGGCCTCGGGCTTGATCAAGATCGATCAAGAGGGAGTCAGGGGGAGAAGAGGAGGGGGAGGGGGATCGTGGGTTGGGGCGTTTAGGGTTAGTCGAGGGAGGGTTATAGGCCAGGCCAGGGGGATGGGCCGGCCGGTTGGGCCCGGTTAGCCAGCTGGGCCGTTTGGCCCAGTGGGGAGGGGGGTTCCTTTCTTTTCCTTTTTTTGTTTTCTTTTCTTTTCTTTAATTTTCTTTTCTACTTATTTTATTTTCTAGTGTATTCAATTTTACAGAATATAAGTCATCCCCTAATTTAATGTTACCATTTAGTTCAGTACCCCAAAAAGTTTGGTGTTATCATAATACTTTATACAATTTTATTATTTAAAAGGTATTTGGACATTTGTTCCTGCCACCACTTTATTTGTTTAGTGCATTTAAATACTTTATAAAAAGTGTGGTTTCTGTGCCATTATTACTTATGATTTATCTATCACATTGAGAACATTTTTGTTTTGACATTTGAAAACTTTTAATGTTTGACTTTATTCTAAATTTTGAATTTTGAATTGGTTTTGAATCAACGCGAGATTAACTATAGTAATTGTGGTGACGTGGCATCATTAGTAGAGGGTTACTGTAGTTTAATTATCCGGGTGTCACAATTCTCCTCCACTACAAGAAATCTCGTCCTGAGATTTAAGCGGTGGAGTAAAGGGGGGAAAAGTGCTGGTAGCGAAAACCTAAAGAGTCTTCTCGGTCTTGGCTGCCCTTTCGAAGAGGTTGATACCTTTTGTTGAAGTCTTGATTTCTCTACTTCAAGTCATCGTGATCAAGTCGTCATCCTTTCTTCGGGATCTCCATCGCCCTACGAACACGATAAGGGGGAAAACTTTGGAAAAACGCATCTCCACAAAGCTGAGCATCTGACGGTGAACTCAATGGGAAATACACGAGGTACCCCACGAGTTGTATTTCAGTGAATTCGTTGAGTGCAATATACGATGGTACCAAAGTTTCAAATGGGTAGGCCGTCATTCGATGCCTAGACAGAAGCTGGAATGGGGGGCTTGAAGAACGAGAATAATATGGTGTTTGATACAAGGATGAAACATGGTAGAATTTAGCTCGTGAATCACATACAAAGCCAGGTGTAAAGGATACATTAGAATCCGGGTTGTAAAGAAGAGTCAAGTTTCGATCCAGTGGACCTGTGGGTTATGGGCCCACCATGTGGATTTGAAAGTAGGAAGGGTGGTGACATCTTGCACAGCCGCGACAGGCAGGCATGTCAGTGGATAGCTTGTCAGCTATGTTGGTAACAATGTCGGTACCAAGGACGGGGAACGCAGAGAACCACGTTCCCGCTTGTTGAAACGAGGCGGACCAATAGGCAAAGTCCTCGCTCACCGAAAATATCAGAATGTTATCAATAATAGAATCAAGGTCGTACTGACAGAGTTGTACAACGAGGTGTTTACATAAGCAGAGAATTATTACTGCTTAGATTATATGTAGATCAAGGAAAGGTTAAACAAACAAATGGAAAGGAAAATTGTGATTACACACAATTATTAAGAGTATATCCATCCCATGGGCAAGAAGAACATGGCATACAGGGTAGGAGAGCAAGTACCCAACCATTCAGATAAAGAGGCAAGGATTAATCAAGATGTTACCCATACAACGGTGTTTGGATAACGGACCAAGAAACATTTAGCATTGGGCTTCAAATGCTCTTGTTGAAAATCGGAGTACCACAGACATGCTTCGAGATAGCATTGGCATGGTCTTGAAGCAAGGTCGGACCTGGATACACAAAGGATTCATCAGGAACAACTTATAGAATAAGCCTAACAATTTCCTCCTGGAAGAATGGTTATCCTTGCAAAAGAGATTATAATGATAGGTCCTCCAGCCAGGAGTGCTAGGCATGACATCATATTACCGAGTCATCAAAGGACCAACATTATAACTCCTGGATAGTTGTCCCAACCATCATATCTGACCGAGATTCAGATCCGATTGGTGTCATGCTACCTCAGACTCAGGATGTTCGAGAAGAAAAAGGTGCAACACAAATCGAGCATGGCATTGCAAGATTCTCCGGAAATGAACTTATGGGAGCGGGTCCCCGAAACAATAGTTCACCATTAAACCAAAGCGAGGATGAGGAGGTGGCTGATGGGCTCAGCGACAATGCATCGGGAATTCCAAACTGATGGATTTCCACAATAATGTGAACAAGAAGATGACACTTGTTAATTCAAATGATATAATGTTGTATGCTCAGGGAAAATATACACCATTAATCATTAGTTGAATGGTGTGCTTGAAATATGGCCTTAGGCAGCAGGATCAATGTTAGACTGATGATTCATTAATCAACAGTCTAAGAACGAACCGTCGATCGTTAATTTCAAGCAATAGGGTTGCTAGAAGTACATAACTCAAGCAACATTGTTAGCATATTGGTATCCCGGTTAAAAACAACACGAGGACCAAGGAGGAATGGTGATGGTGAGAAGTATCATCATACCGAGAATTTCTAAGAGGTGGAGCAATCCCTCAACATTCTCGACATAAAAGACAGTAATACTTCAAGGCAGAACACAACACTAGCTGGAGAGCAAGTTGTATTCATAATGCAGACAAGTTCACGATGAAAGGAAGTCAAGGGTGTTGTCGATGATAATAAAATCATCGAGGGCAAGGAAGGTATTTCTCATCATGAACACGGTTGACATCTCAAAAGAAGTCAAAGTGCTGAAGGTGATCCAACACATTTGTCGGGAGGTTTCAAGAGGATGCAATCAAACAACAACGGCAACAAGCAAGGGAATGATGAAATGGCAAGTTATAGGATCAATTTATAAGATGCAATCTCGGAACCAAAGTTGCCTTTCAAAGCAACATGATGTTGAAAGCTCGACGTAAGTCGTGCTCACACACTTAAGAAATTGTGCACCAGAGAAGAACGAGGTAGCACAGTCAAACATAGCAAGACTCGGATGCAGCCGATAGTCTGGGAATGACAAGATTGAGTTCTGAATTTTCCTAGTAAAATACTAGGGGTATTTGCTTTGTAGTGCGGAATAATTTCACTAGTCGGTGTCCTCGGTTGACAACAACCCAGAACCCATAGAGTGATTACGACAAGGAAAGACATTTCTTCAACAAAGTTAGTACGATGTGGTGCAATGGCAAGACATCTTCGAGATACCAGGGGGTAATACTCGAAGGTAGAACATGATAGAAGTAGAACCGGGTCATTGACCTATGACAGTAGATACTTCAACCTTGCCAAAATAGACGAGGCACAGGAATGAATTCCCATTAGATATATCAGATCAGAACAGCATGGTCGGAACCATAACTGTAAGGAATCAATTCAAGAATACCAAAAGAATTATACAGCTGGATAATCATTTTGCAAGAAGCTTCCGAGACGGTCTACATCATTTTCATGGGCATGAACACAAAGTTCAAGGTCGACTCCCACTTCTTTAATGCATATCATTTCATTCACCTCTCGCTTCGATAAAACTGTAGTGTTGGAATTTTATTTGGTAGAACACCGGAAAAGTATGACTTGTGAAAACTTCCGGGTTCTCACGGATTAGGGGAAGGCATAGGTTCAACCCATCGGGCATCTTAGTAACATATACCACAAGTTTCAAAAGTAATACTCAAGCTCGAAAGCAAAGCGTGGTTGGCCAAGCAGAGGTTACAATTACCAAAGGCATTATGTATCAGGGGAAGAACTCACAAGGTGATTGAATATGAAGGACATTGTCAGATGACAATCCAACAATGGATCAAGCGATCCACAATGGAGTTGATGTGAGTATCGGTACTTACTCAGAGGAAGAAGAATGCAGAGGCATTGTATCATAGAAACAACTGACTAATTCAAAGCTGAAATGCGGAGGAATTATGATTTCCAATTCAAGGGATCAGAAGCAACGCTCTGATTAAGGATGGTTAAATTGAGTAGGCTTAGGGGTACAACCGGGTGGCAATTCAATTGCTCGAGATCCGACTCATCTTTAAAACGATGTCTGAGCGGGAAGGAAGAATTCTAGGACATGATTAAGGATTGCGAGCATTCGCAATCATAACGAACCAGCGGACTCAAAAAGATAATGGCAAAGGATGTCAATAATATTACAAGACTATGAGATTAACCATAATGCCGGAAGGCAAGAATTTCAAGAGCAATAGGTTGTTGAGGATTTTCGGAAGATCAAATGGTAATTCAAAGTCTTTTATGAAATACATGAATCAACTGGGATGAACGAATACTCAATAAGTGCGAGGATTAACCGTAGCAATATTCATGTGGCAAGGAACTGCAAGGCAGTAGACACAAGTATTCTCGGAACAAAATAGGGGATTTCGGAGTACCTCGTAATAACAAGATCAACTGGGAATGATTATATGAATGACAAGTGTGAGTGGTCATTCATAGGGGTTTATCGATGAAAGGGAATCGCAAAAGCGATGGCATAAAGCCTCAAGAGAACATCGGAGAGTATCTTCAGAATCTTCTGGTGCAGCAGGCGATCATCTAGACTGAGGGGTTCTTCGGGAGAAAGTATTTACGAGAACCTAGAATTAGATTTAGCAAAAATCATTTAACCCGAATAGAAGAGAGATCAGAGTCCCGGAGTAAAGACGAGGAATAAAAGATCCTAACACCACCCATTGGTGTTGTGGGCCCGTAAGCCACACAACAAGTTAGTAAATTTGTTTTTCAAAGACTAGACTCAACTTCGGCCAAGGGGTTGGAAAGGGGGATTCCTACAGGCAGTTGGCTCTGATACCAACTTGTGACGCCCCCGATTTGACCGTACACTAATCATGCACGCAAATGTGTACGACCAAGATCCGAAACTCACTGGAAGATATCACAACACAACTCTAGACACAAATTAAAATAATACAAGCTTTATATTACAAGCCAGGGGCCTCGAGGGCTCGAATACATAAGCTCGAAAACACAAGAGTCAGTGGAAGCAACAATATCTGAGTACAGACATAAGTTAAACAAGTTTGTCTTAAGAAGGCTAGCACAAATATAGCAATGATCTAAGAGGCAAGGCCTCCTGCCTGGGACCTCCTAACTACTCCTCGTAGCCGAACTTCACGTAGAAACATCCTCGGGATCTTCTGGGTCCTGGACTCCACCATCTGGTTGCGTCATCCGAGAAGAAGGGACAAAAGGGGAAAAGGGGGAGAAAAGCAACCGTGAGTACTCATCCAAAGTACTCGCAAGCAAGGATCTACACTACATATGCAATGATATAGGTGAAAGGGGTAATATCTGTGCGCTAAACTGTAGAATGCCAGAATAAGAGGGGGGTAGCTAATCCAATCGAAACTACGCTTCTGGCCACCTCCATCTTGCAGCAGTAGAAGAGAGAAGATGGAAAAGTAACAAGTATCAAAGCTTCTGGCAGCCTCCGTCTTGAGTAGCTGAAGAGTTCACCAGGTAACATCGTATAGCACAATCCTACCCGGCGATCCTCCCCTCGTCGCCCTGTGGGAAAGCGATCACCGGGTTGTATCTGGAACTTGTGTGGGTGTGTTTTATTAAGTATCCAGTTCTAGTTGTCATGAGGTCAGAGTACAACTCCGGGTCATCCTTTTACCGAGGGACACAACTATTCGAATAGATTAACTTCCCTGCAGGGGTGCACCACATAACCCAGCACGCTCGATCCCATTTGGCCGGACACACTTTCTAGGGTCATGCCCGGCCTCGGAAGATCAACACGTCGCAGCCCTACCTAAGCACAACAGAGAGGTCAGCACGCCGATCTAAGTCCTAGGCGCGCAGGGGTCCGGGCCCATCGCCCAACACACACCTGCACGTTGCGTACGCGGTCGGTGAGCAGACCTAGGAACCTCCATTACTAAGGAAGTTGTGTTACGCGGTCCAACCCGGCGCACGCCGCTAAGTCGCTGACGTCAAGAAGGCTTCGGCTGATACCACGACGTCAAGTGCCCATAACTATTCCCACGTAGCTGGTTAGTGCGTATATGCCAATGGCCAGACTCAGATCAAATACCAAGATCTCGATAAGTGTGTTATTATGAAATAATCGCGGACAACGACCAGGGCCAGGCCCACCTGTCTCCTAGGTGGTCGCAACCCGCCCTATCACTCCGCCACAAAGTAACCATCAGGGGGCTGCCGGGAACCCAGGCCCACCACTACCTGGGTGGAACCACCTGCCCCTTCAGCCCCCATCTCCAAATCATCATCATGAGTGTGTAATAATATAGTATATACCCGTGATCACCTCCCGAGTGATCACGGCCCAGTAGTATAGCATGGCAGACGGACAAGGATGTGGGGCCATTGATGGAATACTAGCATCCTATACTAAGCATTAGGATAGTAGGTAAGGTATCAACAGTGGTAGCAACAAAGACAGGCTATGCAACAGAATAGGAGCTATCGAATCATCAACAGTAGCAAATATAATGCAAGAATAAGAGAAAGGAGAATGAGCGATATCTGGTGATCAAGGGGGGGGCTTGCCTGGTTGCTCTGGCAAGAAGGAGGAGTCATCGTCGACGCAGTCGAACACAGTGGCACCGTCACTCCGTCAGCAGTCTCAGTCTCGGTGTCTATCGGAGGGAGGAAGGGGGGAGAAACAATAAATATAAAGCAAACATCGCACCACAAAGCATAACATGGCAAAACGCGGTGCTACGTGTGACCTAACGCGGTATTAAGTGATACTGGCGAGGATAGAAACATCCGGGAATGTATTCCCGGTGTTTCTCGTTTTTGGACAGACGGACCGGAGGGGGATTGTTCCATGTTCGGTATGCTAGGGATGAGTGACGGACGAACGGACTGCGTATTCTGATTCGTCTCGTCGTTCTGAGCAACTTTCATGTACAAAGTACTTACGGGTTATTTTATATTAATTTTTAAAGATTTTTTTTTGAATTAACAGAATTAATTTAATTAGAAAATATAATTATGACATCAGCGTGATGTCAGCATGATGTCAACAGTCAACCGTTTGTTGACTGGGTCAACAGACGTGTGGGTCCGGCATGTCATTGACTATTTAATTAACTACCAATTTATTAGGCTAAACAGTAATTAGGTTAATCTAATTAGGTTAATTAAGTTAATTAATTCATTAATACTTTACTATTATTTTATTTATTTATTTATATTTTTTGTTCCCTTTTTTTTAACATTTGTTCTGGCCGTAGGGCCCGTTTGCACAGGGTCAGGGGGCTTAGCGGATCGGGCATGAAGCGGTGGGCTACGGGCGCTGGCGCCCGACGCCCGACTGGGCGTCCACCCAGATCAACGGACCGGGGAGGGGTGCCGGTCACGGGCGTGGTGAGGCCAGGCGGCACAACTGCTGCGGCCGGTGGCCTGCGAGGCCAGCGGCGGAGGGGCGGCCAGGGCGTGGCCGGCCAACGGCAGGGAAGCGGGCCGCGACGGATGCGGCGGCCGCGGCGGGAGCACAGATGCGGCTGCCGGGGCGGGAGCACGCAGGCGGTGGCAAGACGGCGGGGCTGGCGAAAGCGGCGGCAGTGGGCGCAAGGTGAGCGGCGGGGGGACTCGCGGTGGCCGGCGACGAAGCCAGCTGAGGCGATGGGGAAAGGCTGCGGCGGAGCCGCACGCGGACGCGGGGCAGGGCAGCAGTCGCTGGACGGCCCTTCGGCCTCCTGGCGGTGCCAGGAGCACGTTGTAGTGCTCGAATGCGAGCGTTGCTCGTCGTGGCCACGGCGGCAAGGTGCACGGCGGCGGCGCGAGCAAAACAATGGCGGTGGCGCCGCTACAGCTACACACTGAGGGAGGGAATAGAGGGGAAATTGGGCCATGCTCACATCGATGACGAGGAGCAGCTCGGGGCAGCCGGAGGGACCCTGCCGGCGAGGTCCGGCAGCGGGACGGGCCGCTGGGCGTGAGGGCGAAGCAAAGGAGCGGACAAAGAGGACCCGCGAGGAGGCTGTCGGGTGGGGTGAGGCGGCGGCGGCGACAGACGATGATGGTCGAAGACGGGCCGGCGTCGGTGCGCTGGCGTCCGGGACGCGTCGGGGCGGCCTCGGGCTCGATCTAGATCGATCAAGAGGGAGTCAGGGGGAGAAGAGGAGGGGGAGGGGGATCGTGGGTTGGGGCGTTTAGGGTTAGTCGAGGGAGGGTTATAGGCCAGGCCAGGGGGATGGGCTGGCCGGTTGGGCCCGGTTGGCCAGCTGGGCCGTTTGGCCCAGTGGGGAGGGGGTTCCTTTCTTTTCCTTTTTTTTGTTTTGTTTTGTTTTCTTTATTTTTCTTTTCTACTTATTTTATTTTCTAGTGTATTCAATTTTACAGAATATAAGTCATCCCCTAATTTAATGTTACAATTTAGTTCAGTACCCCAAAAAGTTTGGTGTTATCATAATACTTTATACAATTTTATTATTTAAAAGGTATTTGAACATTTGTTCCTGCCACCACTTTATTTGTTTAGTGCATTTAAATACTTTATATAAAGTGTGGTTTCTCTGTCATTATTATTTATGATTTATCTATCACATTGAGAACATTTTTGTTTTGACATTTGAAAACTTTTAATGTTTGACTTTATTCTAAATTTTGAATTTTGAATTGGTTTTGAATCAACGCGAGATTAACTATAGTAATTGTGGTGACGTGGCCTCATTAGTAGAGGGTTACTGTAGTTTAATTATCCGGATGTCACAGTCGTCCACACCGGCTGGCGAGAAGACCATCTTGTTGAACCATGGCGACGCCATGGCTTATGCGTGCTGCCATGACAAGGAATGTAGGAGGACTCTGACAGGGAAGGGATTCATCCTATGGAGTTTATAGGAATGGCAAAAGATATATCGTGAGCATTGAAACATGAAGGGGAGAAGACAATGCAATTTTTTTTTTTTTTTGAAACGGAGGCAAAAGCTTTGCCCCATCTCATTAATAAAGAAGAAGATTTTGCCCGTTTAATTGCGGAAAACCGGGCAAAAACCGAAATAACCCACTAAGGGCACCACCAGCCAACCTGGCTATCAACACAAAACCCACACACGCAGCAAAAGGAGGAGCACCGTCGAGGCTGACCACAGGTGGCATCGTCATCACTCCTCCGCGAGCCAGCGACTCCGACTTCACCACAACCAAACCACCAACGAGCCCTCACATCGGCAACCTGCACGAAGCCCGCATCGACCTATGCCAAACAGTTGGCTACCAGGAGCAGCGCCGAGACAGCTCCGACTTTGATGACGATCAAGCGCAGAAGAAAAAGCAGACTTGCGCCGACGAAGATCTCCTCGAAGACCACCGAGCATCCTTCATCGTTGCCACCGATGCCCCGCAGAGGCAGCTCCGACTCCACGACGAAAGGTACCAAGAGGAAACCAGCCGGACACGTCGGAAAGAGCCGACTACCAAGACCCAACCGCGACCCTGCACAAACGCCAGCAGCATCGCCGCCAAGCAAGACACTACACCAAAAAGGAAGGAGAGCCGCCGCCCTCACAACCACGCGAAGCAAGCCGCCGCTGGTCAATCACGCCCACCGGCTCCAGAACGAGGCCTTCAAGAAGGAAGCGAAGCAAAGCACCGCCATCGTCCTCTCAACGAGAGCAAGGGTTTCCCCCGGAGCCGAGGGGAGGTGGAAGGCAAGCTCACAGCGACGCCCTCGACAAGGAAGCGGCGCCCGCAGGCGTCGCCATCGCCGGCTCCGGCCATAGCCAGAGCAGGGCATTTGCCCCGAGCAGATCGGCCCACACGTCCCCGGCAAAGGCCGACACAACCTGCAGCCCGCCACCAGCCTGCAACCGCCGCACCAGGCCCGAGGACCGGAGGTCTCCGCCCCGCACTGCTGCCACCGCACCTCGCGGAGACGGCGAACACGGCCACAGCAGAACCCCCGAAGGCCGCCCGAATCCAGCCATGCCCAGCCAGATCCAGCAGCCGCCAGCCTTCCCGCGCCAAGATCCAGAGCACCATGCCCCATACGCCGAGCGCTGCCAACGGGAAGGCCGGAGCGCCGCCAGGCCCAGTCGCCGCACCGCCCACGCGGCCACAGCGACCGGAAATCGCCACGAAGGTCGAGCCGCCACCCGAGATCCAGAAAACCACCCGCGCTGCCATGGGCAGGACAGCCCCCGCCGCCGCCGTCCGCGGCGCGGGCTTTGCCCGGCCACATCCTTCGACAGCGGCGAGGAGGGCAGAGGAGAGGGAGGTCTAGAGTAACGGTCTGCATGTGCTTCCTAGTTATTATAGCCTGGTCGGGTCATAAGCCTTGTGTGCGTTCATATTTCTAGTTGATTTGGTGAAATATTTGAGCATTTAGTATTGGGCTGCATTTGCTTGCATGTGCGATCTTTTCTAATATTAAGAGCTGATGATGTGGTAGGGTTGCTTAGGTGGATAGCTTGCATGATGAGTAAGTGAGTTGCTCCTCTTTAGTATTGATGATGTGGCATGATGATGATGTGGATAATGTGCATGTTGGGAAAATAGGTAGAAGTGGGGAGCAACTTCTTAAGAATGCTAGATTCCTTATAGCGCACTTTGTCCTCACTCGTGCGCACCCGTGAGCAAATTCCCGATCGATCACCCATCCTGAAATTACTCCAAGTTGATCACGCTTAACTATGGAGTTCTGTCCGAATGAGCTTCCAAAAAAGAAGGAATTACTTATTGATATGAGTAGTCTATCATCTCTAATAAGTCAGGCAATCACATCTCTCCATCACCGTTATGCGATCTCACCAACTATTTACTACGCCACAATCCGTGGATGTTCTTCCGCCTTCTCGAGTTTGTGTGGATGCAATAAAATCTTGTGCTAGCATCTCCCACATGAAGATAATTAATACGAGGACGCTGCTTCTTCCTTGATCTCTTCATCACCTCGAGCACAATAACCCTCTGAACAACAGGTCCGAATGTCTCTCTTCCGGAGGTGTCTCATTGCCGTGTCAAAATGAAGAATGGCCTCCAAGGCCATGTGAAGCTGAAGCTTCCATGATCGGCAAAAGGTTCTTGCTCCAAGCCCAAGGCATCGAACCCGTGCGACGTGCGTTGGAGCCATTGGAGCCTACGTGAGAGAAGTTGAGGCAATGTATTATTCTCTCCGTTCCAAAATAGATGACCCAACTTTGTACTAACTTTGTACATTATTATGCAAATATTACGCATAGTACAATTGGCTATTTCTCTTTGCGGGTCTCAACGGATTCTTCTACATACATGCAACATTATACTTGCACTGAACCTTACAGTCAGTGAGATTATGTCATCAAGATACACAACTGTGTATGATGTATCAGCAAACTCTGTCATGTGAATACCTTCTACACACAGTATGTGCTGTCAAAATTTTCTACCCCAAAACTTGGACATGCTTGTGTCCCGAAATATAAAAAAGACAGCTTAGTTAGATCTAAGAACAAACCTATACACCAATTAGTCAGCTTCAAGTATTTCTAGAAGTAAGACAGTCAGCACACATCCTCCACCAAATGGCAAAAGTATTGACTTCACATTATGATATCTGCAAGTTTCTCTAAGATATGTCCAGCTTCCTGAGTAGTTTATACTGTCCCACCTGCATTTGTAATAACATTGACGAGAGTGAGTTAATAATTTAGCAGACTGGAAATGAAGTATAATTGTAGTTCAAAACATACATACCTTATAATGGTGAACGAAACGAAGCATTCCCGTTCGGAGTTTATGTTGTTACCACGACGACAATAGAGTTCATCTGTTAAGAGTCCAAAGAAGAGTAGTATACAAAATTTGCTACGGGCATGAACCCCACAGCTCCAATCCTTCAGCAGCACCCCTCGGTGTAATCAATCATCTAGCCGGGTGATCTTTTTAGAGCATTTACAGTGCATCAGCAATGTGAGCTGCACTTTTAACATAGTATACACTGGAGCAGCCCTTCAAGTGCTCACGTTTTGTGCAGACGTGATGACATCTTTGTTGAAACTGACCTCAAAGAGTACTTTTGTGTGTCCTCCTGATTCTCATGACACAGACGTATCCTTCTGAGCAGGTCTTTGAGGGAAGAAAAGGATCGCAAGTAGTGCACAAATACTTAACCCAATCGCACCATCAAACGGATGCAGATGGTAGGTACTAATCATCCAGAATGGAGTTTCAGGTTTGAATGCAATAATGCCACTGATTTGTGTGAGATAACTAGCAGTCATAATTCCAGATCGCAGGCCAATTGGTGCAGCGAGATTCCCTTGCGTTCTTTGCTTAAGCCCAAAAAGCACCAGGGAAAGTAGCACGAAACCTGGTACTGAAGGTAGAGACCTGCGATTCATTTGTAAAAATGTTAACACCTTTTATTACTTGGTGTCACAACAGATCATGCTTGGTGCAAAAAGATACTCCCTCCGTTCCAAATTAGTTGACTCCCATTTGTCTAGACATGGATGTATTTAGACACTAAACAAGTATAGATACATCCATATCTAGACAAGTGGGGGTCAAGTATTTTGGAACGGCGGGAGTATATACATCAACCCACACAACTGTAGTACCTTAATCGTTTTATATTATAAAAAAAGTTCAATGTTGCTACAGAAAGGTCCTAATCTGTTTGTAACGGCCGTGAAATCAAGCTTTAGTTTGAAGGATTGCTAGGCACTTCTATGTTCGACTAACCATACACCCCCCAAAGAAAACTGTACTCCATCCATCCCATTTTCTGCCACTCCCCTCCCCTCCTTGTGTCCTTCACCCGGTCACCCCCTTCCCACACCCACCCCGCCACAGTAACGTCTGCGGAACCACACCGCTCAGTTGCTCACTGGTTTTAATAATTTCCCCCAAATCATGCTCAGTTGCTCATGGGTTTTAGATCCCGAATTTAATTACGGACACCATGAGAACTACCAGTAGTAACATGAACCGTGTGTTGAAAAATTAAGTAGTGAAATAACAGAAGGGATGGTGGCTCGACTGGATATACCGGTGAATCAGAGAAAAAGCAACTCCAGACATCAGAATGGCATTGTAGTAACCAAGATCAACTGCAACTTCTTCTGGAAGCCATGATCTGAAAACCACTTCTTCCACCACAGCAATGCTAGTTGCTGTGATAAACCCTCTAAGAGCTGGCAACAATACATTTCTTGAAGATTTGAGAAGATCAAATGGTAAGAATGAAGGCACCCCTTCTCGAAAAGTTGCAAAGCCAAGTAAAATGCTTATCGAATGCACCAACCAAACGACAGACACTCCTCCAACAAGACCTTGGAAAAATTCTTGCAGCTGCAATCAAAGGTTTAGTTGTCATGTATACGTGCCAGGAACATTCAACAGATTTTTGCACACAAGACTAAGCAACAATCATACCCTTGATGAAGATGCAAGATTCATCCCATATTGCTCAACTGGATTCTCATAGCCACGTATTCTTTTTCCCCATAGCATTACAAGTATCATTATAGAGACATACAGACCAACAATGCAAGCATCCCCAACAATTCCTGTTGAAGCACTTATTGTCCAGCTTTGAACAAGAGTTGGCAGTAAAGGGATCACAACAGGAGACCATAGAACAAGTACCATGAAGGAAAATCCCATAATCCTAAGAATTTGAGAAGGGCGAGTTAAGCACAGCATGATAATAAGACATTACCATGAAAATGTATACTCCCTCTTTATCAAAATATAAGACGTTTTCTGACACTAGATACAGAGGGAGTAACTAATATGTATAATCAGCAGAGGTTCCACCACCGTAATATATGAAGGGGTGGGTTCAGTATTCCTAATTTCATCGTACACTCCCAGTAAGAAAAAAAAATCAATCAAACCATTGTTCAAATAACCCATACAGTACTGAACGAGCCATTCATTGATAACACTCGTGATGCTTACAAAATAAGGCTATGCTGATATATGAAACTTATGGTGTTATCATGTAGCAAACTGGCAGCTAGTTCTACAAGGTGATTGATTTAGTGTAGCACACTATAAATTGATTGGAACTTATGCTTTGCTGATTCAAAATTCATTGCAACACAGGGGCATCCTGCCAGCCATTTTAAAACTTCCATATCCTTCTAACATAATCTATGGATGAAGAAATGACATTTGAATTATGTTTCTTCTCTACCTGGATATTTTTCTGGAGAAAATTGTAAGTTGGAAGAACTAACCTCTGAAATAAGGGACGTTCGCTGATACGTAAGAACAAGATGAGCCTGTCAGTCAAGCTCAAAGCACCACGAATACCTCCCCAGAGTAGAGCAATTTTCCCCACAAATTTCAAGATTCCACCTCTTTGCCCTAGTTCAGCTAGAACAGCAACGAGCCTGTTGCCAAAGACAGACATGGTAAGAGTTCAAGAGACAGCAAAGGGAGAATAAAGATGATAAATGCAATGCCAACATTAAACAGACCTATCGTGATCAAGTTCACCATCACCCTTCTTGGGTACCACTGGAGCTGCAACAGACATGGCTTTCTCAGCAAAGCTGCTCACTAAGTTGTTCTGTCTCTTTTCCAGTTCAGTTCCGTCAAGATTGCGCTGAGTGCTATCCATGCTATCATGCTCTTCAGCATTCTTTTGCTGAGATATAAAAAAGATCTGTATTGTTAGAATAAATAATTGAACACAATATTTCAACAATAATAATTAGGAATAAAGAATAACTCAAATATGCAACATGGAACGCACTATAAGGAACAACCTTTGTGCACTCTTGAACTTGTGATAACTGATCAATGAGAACTAGTACCTAATACTAAAGATATTTGGACTATGTTCAAACAAAAGGCTGAGCCGGACTCCAGTATCCATGTGTTTTATTCCCATCCAGCTTAATTATGAACAAAAATGAAACAACATGGCATTATTTGCTTACTTGATGATGTGCTACGAATGCAGAAGCACCTAGGGCAGCCGTCACAGCCCCAACCATCATGCCTTTACCATCTGACTTTGTTATCTTCCGTTGCTTGTGCTCACCGGGTTTTTCGATATAATAATCTGTATTTGCTTCTTTTTGTGTGCAAAGATCAGTATTTGCTTCTTTCTGTATGGAAAGACTATCTATATTTCCTTCGTCGGCATCCTGAACAATAAGATCCTCATCCAAAATTCCTGACTTGACTGCAGCTTTTGTAAGGTTGTCATGCTTAGAGACACCAACGTGGAAGTAGTTTCTCAAGGACGCTAAAGTTACACCAACTATCACACCCACTGGAAGAACCTTTCTCAGATCATGAGATAGCAGAACTGCAGTTGATACAGCTTCAACAACATTTTCGCCATGGACCACACCAAATTTCACAGTCGTTGGATTCCTCTGCACAGATGTTGCTCTGTATAACTCAGAGTCATGGACAATAGTTCTAGAAACTTGAGTAGCGAGTCGTTCTACATCATGTGCAAGATTTCTTTGAAGTTTCTCAGCTTTTGTTATCCCCAGTCTGCGACCAACTTCAGTTTTGAGGGTATTTGTTAACTCATCAGTAATAAAGTATGTGAGTGTCTGTCTCAAAGCATTACCAGGCAACTTCTCAATTACCTTCCTTTTGGTTTCAGAGTCTGCAAACTTTCGCAGAGCTGAGTATGGTGCCAAAATAACATTGCCTGTCCTAGGTGGAGCTTGGGAGGAATCTGCATGCTTGATCTCTTCATTGATGAAGCTATATTTTCCAGATATAGAAATGTCTCCTTGCACATTGTCCATTTGATCTACTAGTTTCCATTTACCCTCTTGCGGATCAAGGAAAAGATCAGTTGCCGAGTTCAAATCTGGTGACTGAAGTTGCAGTTGTCTTGAATGATATTCATGAAGGTACAAAGCATACTGCACCTTCAAATAAGAACTGGCAGCTATATCCAACAAGTAATCAGGTGAGGCACTCACCATCTTTGCAACATCACCATCAACCTCATTTCCAGGTATATTTCTTTGAGAATTTCTGATTTTTCCTTTCGAAGGTGGAACAGTGTTCAAATCAGATTTCTTCTCACTAAAATTATGATCTTCAGACATGATTGGACGAACTTTAACAGAAGTATTATGTTGTGATTCACCAGATGATGACGGAATTTTGTCCTTTCCACTTAACTCATTGTCCACATCCACCATCACATCAGACTCTGTCTCATCCACAGAAGGTTTATCGGTGGCTCCATCAGAATTGCGCCTGTCCTCAGAGTCCTTGTGCTTTTGAAACTGGTCAATCATATTTTCAATAACTCCGAACACACTATTCACAGCCATTTGAGTCGAGTCATCAAAATCAGTTAAGGCATCTAATGCCTGTCTCACATTATTAACTGACGGATGTTTAGATTCTTCTGTTTTAGAGATTTGCGTGCTCTGATCAACAACATTAAGTGCAAGCTTATCTTCATTGGCATGAACTACATCAACTTCCTTGTCTGCCATATTGGACTGTGGATTCTGCTCGGCTGTAGCATCTGCCGACTGCACTCCCTCCCTGGGAGTTTCATTTGAATTGGCTGTTGATGGATCATCAGAAAGATGCTTTGGATCTGTTACACTGCCCTGATCGGCCTCTTGCTTCTCTTCACTGCTTTCATTCACTCCAGAGTTGTTATCTTTCTCAGATTTATCGAGTTGAGTCTGTTCACTTCCCGTTTCGATTCCAGTTCCTACAGGTCCAGAAGCTTGGTAAGGATTTCCTTGTGATAAATCGACACCATCAGCAGGATTGTTGTCGTTTGAGGTCAGATTAGTCTCTTTTTGGTCTCCCTCACCAGTGGATGTAACACTCCTGTTCTGGTCAAGAATTTTGGCATCCTTAGCTCCACTCTCATGATCTGACTCTTTGACCTTTTCTTTGACCACAGTCTTGGTGGTTGATCTTGCATTAGTCCATCCGCGCTTCAATGCATCCAAATTAAAATTGTGTCGTTTAGATTGTAAAATTTCAGTCACAGACGACGTAAGCTTTCCACGCACATCTTCAGGTACAGCTTCTTCTAGAGCTTTTACAAGAGATTCACCTTGTTCTACTGCCACCAGAACCTTATGACAAGAAATAAACATGTAAGCAGCTTGACGCATTCCTCACAAGACTACAGCAAGAAAATTTGAGTTTTCCTATTTAAAACTCAGTGCTTCCACAAGCATCATAAATTACACGATGAACAGAAAATAATGTTCCATGATTGGCCTATGACCTTGGAAATGGAATGCTGTAAGGCATGGAGAAATTTGACTCAACAGAGAATATTATCTAGATCTACTATACCTTCTTCTTTTGATCATCATCCAGAGTGCCAGGCATGGTAGCATCCAGCATATTCATCACAAGACCTGCTGATTGTAGTACATGACCTTTTTCAACATCTTCAGGAATCTCTTCTGGCTCCTTTTCATCAGCCTCTTTGATTATCCTGCCTACATCACCATTATCTTTTAACAGCCCAGTTTTGCTATTTTGAGCACCAGACACATGACCTTTTTCAATATCTTCAGGAATCTCTTCAGGCTCCTCTTCATCAGCCTCTTTGATTATCCTGCCTATATCACCATTATCTTTTAACAGGACATTTTTGCTATTTTGAGCACCAGAATATCCATTTGCAGAATCATTGAGCAGCCCATTTATTCCATGGGGAAAATTATTAGAGAGAAAAAAATGAGCTTGCTCATGAAAATTGTCCTCTTTGGGGACCTTCTTATCATTCGGTTGAGGTACGGTGAATGCTAGACCTTTGGATGGGTTAACGGTGATATCCACATCTTTGATAAGCGGATGACGACCCTTAAGAAGAGCAAACTCCACTGCTGACAACCACTGCATAAACCCAAAGACCAATTTAACGTGACAGCTGAAATGAGCAACATGACAGCATGAAATAAGTAATTGCAGAAGCGATCCATAAGAATGCTAAATACTATGGAGACTGCAAGCAACAGAGTTTGGTGCCATTACTTAAAATGGATCAACTCATGCATCTAAATAAGAAGTTAAATAAACACTAGTAGACCAAAGAGAAGGGATAAAGCAGTCTCAAGAGGAATAAATGAGCTAACACATTATGAGTAAGCAAGCACGTGTGCGTGCCCACACACAAAACACACACGTTTTGTTGTTTTTTATGTGGAAACCTTCAACAGCAGGGAGCTGGGGTAGAGATCACGTTGAAGATAAAATGCAAACTCTTCTTTGAGGTGGTACAAAAATGTCTCTATTGGAGTAAAAATAAAAATGGCAATGTTTACCTCTAGGGTAAGATTCTGGCACCATAATTTAGTGTATCTCTCAAAGGTGAATCCAGTTGAGTGTACACAAGAACAAAGGAGAAGGCTGGTAAAAGGATTTTCTGATATTGAACTGCGCGGTACTGACAAAAGTGGCACAGTCCCATCATCACTCTGCAAGATATGGCTTCAAAGTTAGATAACCAGAAAGGCAGTATTGACAGAGCACGTAGCTGGATTTTAGCATAATCTGGGAGTTAATACATTCATATCCTAACATTGGATTGATATAAAAATTTCAGAAAGAACATTAGACTGACTCAAAAGAACATTAGACTGATTCAAAAGAATATTAGGCTTATACCTGTATAAAGAGTACAGGTATTTTCAAACTGGCAACTGAAGGCCTCACACTATTTTCCGAATAGAAGTCATCAACATTAGCAAACCCATGTGAAACCATGGATATTGCTCTATCAAAGTCACGCAAACAGTTCGCCGATAAAGCCTTTTTGACATCAAAGTCTTTATCTTTTCCTTGAAAGAGTTCCTGAAACAATAAAACAGACTAAATGTCCTACTCTGGAGAAGAAAGGCTACTTGCAAATGCAGGCCATCTCAGGGGCAGCTGATTGGTCAAGTTATTTAACATGCACAGCTTACGTTATTGCTCTGTTTACAAGATGTGGAAACGAGATACTACTAGTGTGGGGTCACAACCTTATTCGCACGCAGAATATCAACCAAGCCAGCTGTGAGCTTTTGATCAAGAGCGATATTATGAGGAAATGTTCTTGTTGCTTCATGTAGGTCAAAAGGATTGTCGATACAAACAGCAGCCGTAAGAGGAGCAGACTCTCCAGCTTCCACAAGGTACTTTGTCAGCATATTGGCACCATAACCCCACCCAACACCCATCATTGTCGTCCATGGCCTTTTGCTGTTTATAAAGCGGATCGTTGTACAGATATCATCACTGTCAGCTGCTGTAAATAACCTACAGAAGAAGTTTGTTTAGAAGAGCTACAATTTTAGGCAAGATATCTGTCATTGCAACGCATCAAAACTTGTGTATAACCATCAACAGAGTACAGTATTGCAATGATGTTCCTCTATAGAAGGGGTGAATTAAGTCGACGGCATAGCAATCACTAGAGGTCCCTGATGTTTCCGGATTACAAGAATTCTCAGTATCACAAATGATTGCTAACGGCTCGATAAAATAACGGAAACAGGTAAGAAACTAGTACATTAATATTTTGCTTTGCTACACTGGCTGAACTTTACTTGATAATATCACGTTGTAATAACAAAATACTCCCTCCATCCCGTAATATTAAGATCTTATATACTCACATATTGAATCAGTAAGCTGCACTTATTGATCTGTTTTGGCTCTCATAAACTTAAATTTTCTATAGTACTATAGGACCTGGTCTCAGAGAGGGAAGTACCCAAATTCAAAATTATGTACACACAGCAGGCATATGCTATTTCCTATTAGAATATATCTCGGTCAATTTAGCACTCAAGTTTGTAAATATGATCCAAGCAACAAATAATATAGCAATTTCCAGATACATACAGTTCACTCTTGATCAGTGTTTCTGCCACCGCGATATAATAGCCCGGAAATTGGGCGTACAGAACTGTTTCTGACGCCTGGTAATTTACTCCAACAATGATATGATATGCGTGCTAAATGCATGGAATCGCAGACTGTGAAAGAGCTATAGTGACTAACTTCACCTTGGCGTAGTAAGCGGTGATCCGCCGCAGCCTCTGGGGTTCATGACAATGGGGAAGTAGCCATTCTTGAGCGCATCCAGCACGAACATCTCGATGCCCCTATCCATGCTCCCCTCTGGGGTGCCGGGCACGATGAGCACCGTGGAATCAAGGCCATGCTCCTTGTCCAGATCGAGATTAGCGGGCCAATCAAGCGCGATCACCCCGCCGTCCTCCAGGGGGATGCAAAGCCGCTGGTAGGACACCTCGCCGGCGCCCTGCCCGGCGGGCGCGGCGGGGATGCAGCCCCGGCTGAGGTTGACGTAGTGTCGCTCCTCGGTGAGCAGGCGCTCGTTGACGCCGTCGAGCAGCACGCCCCCGTCCTCGAAGGACACGGACGGGCACCGCAGCAGCACGCAGCGGTTGAAGGGCGTCGGGCTGGTGAAGAGGATCCACTCGCCCGCGGCGTCCTCGTGATCGGGGGAATTGGGGGGAGAAGGAGGCGGGAGGCCGGTCCGGAGGTAGGAGGACGGGGAGGCGATGGAGGAGACGACGGCGGCCGCGGCCGCGGCCGCCGCGGGGCCGACGAGCGCGAGCGAGGCGGGGAGGCTGGCGATGAAGTCGGAGAGGGAGGCGCGGAGGCGGGTGTAGGGGCGGCTGTGGCGGCGCCGGCGCTGGCGGCGCCGCAGCACGAGGAAGAAGGGCGCAGTGGCGGGGGCGGCGCTCCTGCGGGCCGCGGCGGCGGAGAGGCGGGGCGGCGGCGGGGAGGGGCCCGGGCGGAGAAGC
>LR738713.1:499035973-499050970 GCA_902687465.1 Secale cereale
AGCCTGCGGGGGAAGCTGGTGGTGGGGTGGGGGGGAAGCGGTGGTGGGGAGAGGCGGAGCCGGATTGGCAAAAAAGGGGAGGACGGGACGTCGACGGGAAGGAAACAGCTCCTGGGCCTTTCGAGCGAAAAGCTCCGGCGGTTCGTCGCTATGCCGGCGGGGCGGGCCCACGGGTCCGTGTCGCTGGTGCGTGGGGCCTGATCGCGGCTTGGCGCGCGTGCGGCCCCGTCGGCCGAGAGCTACGCGTACGGTGGCGGGTGTGGCCGGGAAGGAGGCTTGCGTGGGCCACGAGGAGCGGGGACTGGGGAGGGATGTGGCGGTGTAGAGCGACGACCGCGTGGGCGTGGCGCCGAGCGGTGGCGGGCATGCATGCGGTGCCGGGCTGGCTGGACAAACGGAGCTTGCTATACATACGACATTTCCACGTCCGAGAACACACGTACGATTGTTGCTGCATGTGCTTTCGTCCAATCAACCAGCTCCATGGAGAAAAGAAAGGAATGCAGCATCGAGTATAGTTGAGACACATCAGATCGTATGTACAAAGATCGTGTGTGTAGGGTTTCTCGGCGCGCCTTTGGTCCTCCGTATTTTAAAATCCAACTGAAAGACCAAACGACCATATCTGTACTCGTACTATACCGTGTAGTACGTGTTTTAAACTTTTTTAATAATTTTATAAGGTCGAAAAACAGCTCGAACGCTCAAAACGGTGGGATTCGCAAAAATAGCTGCGACAAAGGCACTAATAATTTCTAGAACCATCATCATTTGCCAATGTAAGAAAAGTTACACATGTGTATGCTGTTATCTACGTCACGGCACACGCACCGGCAGCCAGACTGTGAGCGCGCGGCGTGTGCACTGATCTCGGCAGCGAGTGAAGTTTTTTTTTTTTAGTTACCTGTAGTACAAGATAGGACTCCCTCCGCTCTGCAACTTTGCTCTGAAGTGGAGTGGCGTGCAGTTATAGTTTGGGGAGTGGCTTGGCGCTCCGCTCTGTAGTGAAGGAGTGGAGGTTTGCCAAACATGATATACATCTAAACATATGAATCTTTACATACAAAACAGAATGACTACAACAATGGGCTCAATGAAGCTTTACATGCAAGGTGCTGACAAAGGGTGCCCTCAAAGCACTGTCGGGCCTTGGCTAACGGTTCTCTCGGGGATTTTGGCGGCTGGAGATCTCTTCTGATCAATGCTTCTAAGCTTCCCACGGCGACAGAGGCGGCCGATTTTGTGATGGCGGATGATGATCCCAAGGAGATGATGAGGCAGCTAGGCATTGAATACTCCGACCTGGTTGATGTCGTCTACGAGGAGGTGATGAGGACATCACTAACAAGGTTACACCCACAGCCTCAACTGACACGTATACATGACCAATTATTAGAGCTCGCGCACGCCAATTAAATTACCAGGTACTTTCGTTTCTTGGTAATGATTCTAATGTTCATGAGAATATGATGCTGCCTAAATTGGATACATTTGTCTAGTTTACAAATGAAGGGCCTAGCTTGGACAAGAAGGATGAACATTGGAGCAAGATCAAGCATGGAGATGATGGCATGCGCAAGGGGAACAAGAACAGAGTTACAAGTGACAATTTCAGGACTTTGAAGCCATCATAATGAGTGCTTGAAACCTTGGACGAAATATACAAGATGCCACTTCATAAATTTCGTCCAGAGGCTATTATAGGTGATGCGTCACCTTATTATTGGATCAGGCCCATGTAATTTCGAAATACTTGAGTATATGCTGTTTTTAGAGTCCGTATGTGTGGGGAAACAAGAGTTAGGGTTGGTTTCGGACCCCTCCTCCAAGGGCCACGAAATTCTCCCATCTTCCTCCATATATACAGTCCTTAGGGTGTCGTTTAGACTTTGGGTTTTGTTTAGATTAAAGTTCGCCATAGCTGCAACTTCGCGTACTTCGTTTGTGTTCAACGACCAGACAAAGACGTCACATAACCCCACCTTGGTCAATAAAGATTTCCTCTTATATTCACAATATCCAGATTGCAATCTTAGTTTCTTGCTTGTTCTTCGTTTGCTTGCAGGAAATAGACCCTCGTGGTCAGGTTGATCGTGCTCCGGCGTGGTCAATAATCTCTCGGAGTTGGTTTAGCGATTGCTAAGGCGCGACGTCCTCGCACGTTCGTAGTCGGTGTCGTGGTTCTAAGTCTGACAATACGAGTAGGGGTACGAATGGGGAGGCAAGGCCCTAGCTATAGTGGAGTTGTACACAAGGTGTTTACGAGTTCGGGCCCTTCTAGGAGGAAGTAACAGCCCTACGTCTCGGTGCCCGGAGGCGGTCGACTGTTATGTGTATATGTGAGTTACAAGGATGCGAACCCCTGTACAGGAGGAGGGGGTGGCTTATATAGTGCGCCAGGACCCCAGCCTCGCTCCACGTTACTAAGGGTTAAATGTACATTAAGGCAGGCGTTACTGATAACGCCTGCAGTAAAGAGTAGTTAAAGCATTCACTACGGCGAGTAAATACCAGACCGTTATTGTCCTAAGGGACCTTTGACCTTCGGGGGTCGAGTGCCTTGGATTGGTCGAGTGGGGTTGGGTCGTCTTGTAGATGCCGTTTAGTCGAGTGGGATGTCCTCTTGGGCCTTCTCGGTCGACTGTCCCTGTCACCATAGGTTTTGTCTTTTGTTTTTCTGGGGTAGTGACCTTGGGTGGGGTACTTTGGTCAGACATGTGACCCTACCCTAGGTCTGTAACCTCGTCAATAGCCCCCGAATGGATTGAGGCTTGAGCAGGAGAGAGTGCTGAGGAAAGCCCTGGTTCTTGCTCGACGCCCCTGGGGTAGTCTTCTCTGGGCTTGGGGACTGGGTTGTCCTCTCCAATCTTGTCTTGGTTGCCTTGATCGATTCTGAAACCGTCGAGTGTGCTGATTGCGTCTTTCGTCGACTGAACTTTACGCTAGGCGTCGGGTGTCATTGGCGTGCGTAGTTTTCGGCGGGGTTGGTTGCCCTTTGGCCGCCGAATTCCACGGGATTTCGAAATTTGGGGAAGCGCGCGGGGCGGGACGTGCCGCAGCAATCGGGCGGATACGCTCGGGACACCTCGATCCTCGCGCCACCTTTTTCGCCACGTATCGCATCTGCGTCTGCTGCGGGATTCGATAAGATCGCTCGGGGCCACCGGTCAGCCACTCGACCGGAGCGCTATAAGTGCGCGCCGACCCCGAAGCGGGGGCTCTGTGCGCCCATTCCTTGTTCTTTCGCCTCTGCCTCTCCGCTGTGCCTGCGGCGATGGAGCGTTCGAAGAAGGCGACGACGGGGAAGGGGAGGCGGTCTGGTCATAGCGGGTCGTCGTCGAGGTCCGGGCTCCCTCCTGGCTGGATCCAGGGGGATTGGATCCGGTCCACCGTTACGGCGGAGGATCTGGAGGAGCTGGAGGAGGAGGGACTGGTCGCCCGCGGCTCTTGGCGGGTGCCGGAGGGCGAGCTCGAGCCCCGGCCGCGGGAGGGCGAGTGCGTCCTCCTCGCGACCCAGGTCGACCGAGGTTTCTCCATGCCTCCGCACCACTTTTTCCGTGCTTTCTTGATTTTCTTCGGCGCCCAGCTGCATTACTTCACGCCCAATTCCATCGCTTTCCTTTCCGCGTTCGTTTCCATGTGCGAGAACTTCCTCTGTTGCTGGCCGCACTGGGGCTTGTTCAAGCATATCTTTACTTGCCGCTCGCAAACCGTCAAGAAGGCGAACCCGAGGGACGATAAGACGCACGTCCTCCAGGCGTGCGGCGGGCTCGGTATCCAGCTTAGGAATAGGAGTGCTTTTCCCCCTATAATCTTTCCGGAGTCGATTCGGGGCTGGCAGTCGACTTGGTTCTATTACAAGGACGGTTCGACCCCGGGGCAGTCGACTGGTCTCCCCCCTTTCTCTTTTGGTCGAGCCAGCCAGCCTCCTTCAATGATAGTGGGTAAAGCCGAGAGGGCCGAAGTGAACATGTTGGTGGAGCGGGTCGTCCAGTTGGTCCGCGAGGGAGTAACGGGGATGGATCCGTTTGAGGTATACCTCATGCGGAGGATCCAGCCGCTCCAGGCTCGGGACCACCCGATGTGGTTGTACTCCGGCATCGACGCCTCGTCGCGAGTCCACCCGGAGGTGGCCGACGTGAAGTACGTGGCGCAGTGCCTGAAGTGCATCACGGGGAACAAGGACAACCCCAGGGGGTCCGGGAGGGTCCTACCATTCGACGCGGACCATTTGCCTGACAAGGTATGTTTCCGGCTCCCGAGTGGTGCTCCAGCTGTTGTTGGCTTGTAACTTGCCTCGGCGAATCTGACTGATGTTTGGTGGACCTTCACTTTTTGCAGATCTATACTGTCGGTGTATTTGGATCGACACCTATGGGATCACAAGAATCCCTTCTACGGTTGTGGGGCGCGGGGTTGAGAGAAGAGCGGATCCAACAGTTAGCACACGGTTCCTTTACCCAGGTTCGGGCCGCAAAGATGCGTAAAACCCTACTCCTGCTTTGGTGGATTATATGTTTGTGTTCTTCAGCTAGCTATGGGGCGTGAGGAGCTCCAAAAAGCCGAGTCGTGAGGAGTTCTAAAGAGCCGAACCCTTCTCATGGTAGCCTCGGGCCTCCTTTTATAGGGAAAAGGGGTTGCCACAGTGGCACACAGGAGGTGGAAAGGGTACAGTGATGCGAGGTTATCCCTCGCATTACACGACAAGGTGCATTTAATGCATCTTGCTTAGGTGTCCTTGCTTTATCAGGGACGGGGGAGACATCCGTCTTGTCCGTCGCCGCTCCTTCTTGTGTTGACACGCACCCTGGCCAGCGATGCCTGGGATGCCATGTAGGCAGGCAGGCGACTGAGGTGGCGCAATGGTGGGTCTTCACGAAGATCTGCATGTTGCCACGCAGGTGCCTGCCCAGCTAGTTGGGTCGGCAGCTGCATGGGGCGGTGGAAGCTCAGTTGGTGCGGGCCTGATGGTGGCCCTGCGGATGTCCTCGGCAAGGGCCTTGCCGGGGCCCCGGCAAGGGTCTTGCCGCGGCGCCTGCTGTCATCCCCGGCAAGGTGCTTGCCGGAGGTCTTGTGGTCCTCCTTGGCTGGGATCCCGCCAAGGGTCATCGTCTTCTTAGCGTGTATCTGATCTTGAATGTCTTCACAAAGATCTGCATGCCACTACGGGGATGCCTCCCGAATCCTTGCCCCATGGGGGCAGTGGACTCAAGGGTGATCCGCTCCGTAGGCGTGGGGCGAGTTTCCGCGGCGAGGGTCTTGCCGGGGCTGCTAAAGCTGGCCCCGGCAAGGGTCTTGCCAGGGCTGCTAGAACCGGCTCCCGACAAGGATCTTGCTGGGGGATCCCGCTTCATCCCTTTGCTCTTTGTGGTCTTGGCTTTGGGCTTCAGTCTCCATCGAGCTTCGGTCTTACCCTGGCTCACCTCCCTTGCCACGCTTGGTGTGGTGGTGCACGTGGCTCAGACTGCCCGTGCACAGTTATAAGGGTACAAAAAGTGTACCCCTCTTTTTGTACATCGACAGGAGCCCCCGGGCCTGGGCCACACATAAGCGCGACGCGTTGTTGGGCCAGGCCTAGAACGGTGCGCGGGCAGGCGGGACGGTTTTTACCGTGGTAAGATTCTCCGCGCGCTTCGCCTCCCATGATCCGAGCGCGCGGCGCGGGGTGGTGGGGCGGGCGTGACGTGGGCGGCATGCGCGGGGCGGTTTCCGCTGGCATGCGTCACGTCGCAGTAAATGCGAAAGGAGGCGGCCCGCGTCCCCCCCATAAGAAGGAATAACCGCGGGCGCGCTGCTCAATTCCTCCATTTTCCTCGCGCCTCTTCCAATCTCAGAGCCGCTGTTCCATCTCTTCCTTCTTTCCGAAGCTTCCGCCGTCGCCTGCCGCCGTTGCTTCGCCATCCCCCTCCCTCAGCCCTCGAACTCAGCTGCCATGGTGTCCAAACCCGCCAAGGGCAAGGGGGTGGCCAAGGGCGCCGAGTCTGTGGAGCCGCCGGAGGGCGCGTTTTCGGGGGACCGGACGAAGGATGCTTTCTTCATCCCGTCGACGGTTGACGTCTACGAGCTCCGGGCCACCTTCAAGCCCCTTTGGGGGGTGAAGATGGGGGGGGGGAGAACTTGGGACATCCGGCGACGCGCGTCATTCCGGCCGCTTGCGCCGAACCTGGCCCAAATCGGTATCCCTTCTTCGTCGACTACTTTTCTTGCAGGTTATGTCCCCCTTCTCCGATTTCTTCTGTGATGTCATGCACACCATTGGCTTCCGCCTCTTGGATTTTACTCCAAATGCGGTGGCGTGCATGGCTTTTTTCGAGCACCTTTGCGAGGGCTTCGTCGGCGTGCAGCCCAACACAGCGCTCTTCCGCCACTATTTCACCCCTCGGATTCAGCCGGGAGGTGCCATCTCTGGGTGCATCACCTGGATTCCAAGATCCAAGGGAGCGTACCCGGACGGCGCCGTGAAGGAGAGGTGGGATGAGTGGCGTGGTCGGTGGTGCTGGATTGAAGAAGAAGAACCGCCAATATTCTGCAAGGTCCGCCGGGTGCCGCTGGTCCGCGGCAGTGACTGGAGTGATGTCGACGCCGCCAACGGGAGGCTCACCGTCGTCAACACCAGGATCCACCGGCTCACCTAGGCCGGACTCACCCTTGAGATGATCGGGGCGGATTTCATTCGCCGTCGGATCGCCCCGCTGCACAACAAGGAGAGCCCAGCCTGGCTCTTTAGGAATCCGACCGACGTCATGCGGCTCCGCCCTGGCCTCGACCACAACCTCACGGTGATGGGACATGCCCGCTTCTGCCAGCGGCTCTTCCAGCTCGATGTGGGTCGCGACGGCGAGGTCGAACGGACCGACAAGGCCGCGAGGGCTGCCGCGAAGGCCGGCAAGGCCATCAAGGGGCAGCTCTTCAAGCTGCCAGCGGGGGTGGTCCCGCTGTGCAACAATTCGTGCCAGTCCGAGATCGTCGCCATGATGCCGGAATGCAACGCGCACGGCCCTGTCCCGAGCTGGAAGGAGCCGGCGGACGAGGTCGTGCAGCAATTCTTCGACTCTCTGGTCGAGGTGTGCGTCAAGCCTGATGCCGAGCGGTGGCTTGTCAAGGACACCACCCAGGAAGAGCTGGACTACATCGCCGCTAGGGCGAGGGAGGCGCAACTCGTCATGGAGGCCGGCAGCGCCGGGGGCGTGGAGGACAAGGATGCCACGACTGCGGAGGAGGAGGAGCTCGCCCAGTGGGCGGCGGCCGCCGGAGAGGCTAGCAGCGCCGGCACCGGAGCTCCGCTGGTCGAAGACGTGGCCGATGAGTCGTCGTCGGAGGAGGACGTGGCGGCGGGCTCGGCGCCAGCCAGGGGAAGAGGGTGAGTCCTGCGGCGGGCCAGTTTCAGCGAGCCGGTCCAGCCCGGCAAGGCTGCATAGCCTCAATTGGCCCTAGAGGGGTCCGGGCGCCACACGAGGGCCACGGCAGCGAGGAGGCTGACGAAGGCCGCCGAGAAGAAGAAAGCAACAACCCCTTCTCCATCTGGGTGCGCACCAACTCCGCCTTCTTCGCCTCCCCCAGCAGACGTTGACTCGGATGCCGACGCGGAGTTCCCTTTTGATCTTGGGCCTCTCAGCCCGAAGAGGAAAAGGAAAGCGGTGGAGGAGGAGGAGATGGACAACGAGTAAGTACTTTATTCCTTACCGCCATTTCCATTCTCCTGAACCATGCCACTCATCTTGATCTGTTTTGCTTCTTCAGGGATGCAGAGACGTTGACCCAGAGGATAAAGAGGGCGAAGGCCTCGGCGAGCAGCCAGCCCCCGACTGGGGCTTCAGAGACACCCCTGGTGGTGTTGAGCAGCCCAGATGGCAGCCCCCGGCACAGCCCCAGCGTAAGTTCATCATCCTCTTCTTGCTCGACATGCAGTAGGTGCTTGATGCTATGGTGCTGACCTTGTCGGTTTTGTAGGACGGGAGCAGCAGCAGGAGGAGCCGCAGGGGGGCACCCCCAACACACTACCCCCATCGACTACGCCGCCGCAAGGGGCGTCCCCGGCAAGGGCACCAAGCATGGAGCCCACACGCATGGAGGAAGAGGGGAACTTGGGCACTGGTGGCTCTGCCACGGCGCCAGACGCCGGCGGGGAGGGGACTTTCGCTTCACAGCCCGGCACTGGTGAGTCGTCTGTCTTCAGTCTCTGCTTTCCCCTTATTCTTTTTCTTGGCTTCATCATCCCCATCACTGCCCAGGCCCTCCTTCAACAGACATGGAGGACGTGGACGCCGTCATCGGGGAAGTTGCCGAGGAGGCCGCGGCGAAGGCCGACAAGATTGCCGCTGAGGAGGCCGCCAAGGCCGCTGCCGAGGCCGCCGCTGACAAGGCCGCTAAGAATGCCGCCGAGGGTGCCGGCGGTGGGCCTACCGGGGAGGCCGGCAAGGCCGCGGCCGAGGAAGAGGCGGTTGATGATCAGCCTTCTTCCTCCACAACCTCGGGCCCCGACAGGTACCTGAAGGTGGGCGACGATCTCTTCGTCCATCTCGCAGGGGCGTCAAGCTCCCGAGCGCCCGCCGAAGGGGAAGTCTTCGACGGCGAGGTGCTCGCCGCCACCGGGCTCGAGGTTGTTGATGAACCGGGCGTCGGCGACGATGGCTCTCCAGAAGGGCAGCTCTTCCGGGCCATGGGGGCCAATTTCCGGAAGCTCCAAGCGCTCTACCGCGCCCGTCTGGACAAGGTTAAGTCCAGGATGGCAATGGTGGATGAGGCGGAGGTGGGCTTCCAGGCGCGTGTTGCTGAGGCGCAAACCTGGTTTCACCAGTCTCACGAGGAGCAGAGGGCCTTCCAGGAAGAATTGGCCAAGCGCGACGCAGAGCTCATCATGAAGATGTATGACGTCGAGAAGGCCCAGGAAGAGGCGGCGAACTTGGCTGCCACGGCCGAGGCCGCCCGGAACCAACATCAAGCCGCCCTCGATTCCCAGGAGGAAGACCTCTCCGCGCGTGAGGCGAAGCTTGCCGCAACGCTCCGCGGCAAGGATGAGGAGCTCGAGGTCCTTGTCGAGCGGCGGACTCGCGAGCTGGAGCAGAGGCACAAGGAGGCACTCGATGCCCAGGCTCTGGTCCATGCCGGCAAGGTGCAAGAGCTGGAGGTGGAGCGGGACGAGCTGAAGGAGCAGGCCCTCAAGTTGTCCGACGAAAAGAACAGGCTCAACTGCGCCTTGACAGAGGCGCACGGAGCGGTCATCAACAGGGCTGGGGAGCTCTCCGAGGCACAAAACTCCATCAGAGATCTCAAGCTAAGGCTGGAGAATCTCGAGAAGATGTTGTCGGAGAGCTCGACTCGGGAGGAGACCTTGACCAAGAGCCTGGAGGAGGAGAAGCAGTTGCGAGCGGACGAGGCCGCCTCCCACCAAGAATACGTGGCGGGTGAGAACAGTTGGATCAGACGGCTGGAGGACGTCGCTGGCAAGGTCACCTCGCAGTTGGCCCTCATGGGGATGCCAAATGTAAGCTATGACCCTGAGTGGAGCGGGTCCGTCAACGCCAAGCTGACCCTGTTCTTCGAGGGCGTCCTCGGTGCCTTGGCTGATCTTCACTCCAACAGAACGGCCACGCTCGCCGGGGAGGCCCGGCGGCCTTGCCGGGGGGTCATGACCATGGTCCTCACCAAGATGGCATTCTGGAACCCCGCCCTCGACTTCGAAGCCGCGATGGACAGCTTGCCGGAGGGTACTGACCTCACGGTGCTCAAGGAGCGCATCAAGCCCGTCATGAGCCGCATCGACGAAATCAAGAGGGTGGAGGGCCAGCGCCGGGATTAGGCATCCCGGTCTTCTTCGCCGCTGCGGGTTCATGACCAAGACAAATTTTATCTTTAGTTAGAACCGCAACAATGATGTAATATAACTTTGAAATATCTTTGGAATTATGCATGTTATTTCCCTGTTTGCTGCCCCTTTGTATGTCCACCCTACGCTAGCTGGGTAGGCTTGCCGGCGCGAAAAAACCCAAGGCGGCGTCTTGGGGACGGGTCCCCATTGGCCTGTCGGGCGAGCCACCTTGCCGCCCTTAACGCAGCCGCTCGAACTGTCGAGTTTGGCTCGAGTCAGAGTCGAGAGCCTTGCCAATTGCGGAAGGCTACCCTACCGTTTCCAAAGCAGCCATTTGAACTGTTGAGCGGACTCGAAACAGAGCAAAGGCGTTGCCGATCGGGAAGGGCCCCATTTGCGTGCAGGTTTCTCGTACAAAGAATGACAACTCCGAGGATAATAACCTTAAATAATAGGATAGAAATATCCAGGGTTCGATGTAACTTAGCTTTTATTTGTAGCCGCTCGAGTGCTGATCTTCCGGCCTCCTTCCTTCTCAAAGAGCCACGAAGACGAAGGAGTGCTAGTCTAAGTGCTAGAGCCGATTCTCACAACTACACCCCCTACCTGGCGCGCCAAATATGTCGGTGTATTTGGATCGACACCTATGGGATCACAAGAATCCCTACTACGGTTGCGGGGCGCGGGGTTGAGAGAAGAGCGGATCCAACAGTTAGCACACGGTTACTTTACCCAGGTTCGGGCCACAAAGATGCGTAAAACCCTACTCCTGCTTTGGTGGATTATATGTTTGTGTTCTTCAGCTAGCTATGGGGCGTGAGGAGCTCCAAAAAGCCGAGTCGTGAGGAGTTCTAAAGAGCCGAATCCTTCTCCTGGTAGCCTCGGGCCTCCTTTTATAGGGAAAAGGGGTTGCCACAGTGGCACACAGGAGGTGGAAAGGGTACAGTTATGCGAGGTTATCCCTCGCATTACACGACAAGGCGCATTTAATGCGTCTTGCTTAGCTGTCCTTGCTTTATCGGGGACGGGGGATACATCCGTCTTGTCCGTCGCCGCTCCTTCTTGTGTTGACACGCGCCCTGGCCAGCGATGCCTGGGATGCCATGTAGGCAGGCAAGCAGCTGAGGTGGCGCAATGGTGGGTCTTCACGAATATCTGCATGTTGCCACGCAGGTGCCTGCCCAGCTGGTTGGGTCGGCAGCTGCATGGGGCGGTGGAAGCTCAGTTGGTGCGGGCCTGATGGTGGCCCTGCGGATGTCCTCGGCAAGGGCCTTGCCGGGGCCCCCGGCAAGGGTCTTGCCGCGCCCCCCGGCAAGGGTCTTACCGCGGCGCCTGCTGTCATCCCCGGCAAGGTGCTTGCCGGAGGTCTTGTAGTCCTCCTTGGCTGGGATCCCGCCAAGGGTCGTCGTCTTCTTAGCGTTTATCTGATCTTGAATGTCTTCACAAAGATCTGCATGCCACTACGGGGATGCCTCCCGAATCCTTGCCCCATGGGGGCAGTGGAATCGAGGGTGATCCGCTCCGTAGGCGTGGGGCGAGTTGCCGTGGAGAGGGTCTTGCCGGGGCTGCTAAAGCCGGCCCCATCAAGGATCTTGTCGGGGCTGCTAGAACCGGCTCCCCGCAAGGATCTTGCCGGGGGATCCCGCTTCGTCCCTTTGCTCTTTGTGGTCTTGGCTTTGGGCTTCAGTCTCCATCGAGTTTCGGTCTTACCCTGGCTCACCTCCCTTGCCACGCTTGGTGTGGTGGTGCCCGTGGCTCAGACTGCCCGTGCACAGTTATAGGGGTACAAAAAGTGTACCCCTCTTTTTGTACACCGACATATACTGAGATGTACTCCTTGCCCAACGGGGACCTGGTCCCAGAGGGCGAAGAGGGCGTGGGCGACGCCTCCGAGTGGAAGTCGGAGGAGGATACCTAAGAGGAGAGCGAGGACTACAACAGCGGGGAGGAGGTCGAGTCACCTCCCCGTGATGAGAGGCGGTCCAAGGGGAAGCATGACCCAGGGGCCGTGCGCCCTCGGACAGGTCCCTCCAGCTCTCAAACGCCCAAGCGCGCTCGTACGGCCACTCCCGACCCATCTGAGAAGGTGCCCAAGCACCCCAAGGCTACCACCACTAAACCCCAGAAGGCCCTGCCCAGGATCAAGGTGGATGTCCCCATCGCCTCCACGTAAGTATCATTCGGTTTTGTTTCTTTTTGCCCTTAGGAGGTCGAGCATGTCTTCCGTCGACTCATCATCGAGGGGATTCCTCAGTGCTGCTGCCTCCACGACCTCGATGGACATTGACAAGGGCCGGGACGACGAGGAGACTGTAGATGCCGCGACATCCCGCGCAGGTGCGGGTTATAGATCGTGTCTTACTCTTCGTCGGTTAGGGATGGCAGTCGACTGAACTTCGCTATTGTTTTGTTTTGAAGCGCCGCGCCATGTCATAGAGCTCCCAGATGACGATGTTGATGTTGATGAGGAGCGCTTGGGAGGAGATCGACGACGCACAGGGAAGAAGGGCCGGAAGGCGCCTTCTGGCTCGGAGGCCCAGCAACAGGAAGACGTGGCCCGAGCCATGGTCTCCTTCGCTGTCCCCGTGTCGACCGTACACCCCGCTTCGTCAACCGGAGGGGCTGTCGACCCGGCGCTTGCCCTGGCTGTCGACCCAGCGCCCGCTCCAGCCGTCGACCCAGCGCCCGCTCCGGCAGTCGACCCAGTGCCTGCTCCGTCGTCCGTTCTCTTCTCCTCCTACCGCCTCCCGGAGGATTCTGTGGGAGCGGCTCAAGAAGCTGTTCGCCAGGCGGGGTTGATGATGGAGAAGACGAAGGCGGCGTACGAGGCCAGCATGGCTGCTTACGACGCTAGTTCTGCTCTTCGGGCCAACGTCCAGGTTTGCTTTCTCCACTGGTTGGTTTGCTGCGTTGGAATAGTCTTTGGTTTTGAAAGAGTCTACTGCTTTGCTTTGTTCGTAAGATGATGATGTCACACCCACTGGGCTTAGCTTTCAACTTCCCTTCAACTTGAGTGAGACTGATCTTGGTCGAGTGAGAACCGGTGGGGGCACGCTCAGTGCACCCACTGGGTGTAGTCCCCGAGACCGTGGTCGACTGCTGGCAGTCGGCCATGGTTTGACGATAGAACATTTCTTCCTTGTTTTTTTTAGCTCGAGCCAGACTGATCTTGGCTGAGTGAAAACCAGTGGGGGCACGCTTAGTGCACCCACTGGGTGTAGTCCCCGAGACTGCGGTTGAGTGTTTGACTCGACTGTAGTCTTAGAATCTTGTTTTGTTGTGTTCATGCAGAAATCTTGCGAGTTTGGGGCCAAATTTACAGACCTTGAGAAGAAGCAAATCCAGCTCAATCTCGACTTGCAGCTGGCTCGGGACCATCTGAAGAAGATGCAGGATGATGCGGCCGGTAACTGACGCCAACCATTTGTCGACTGACTTTTGATAAATATGCCTTGTGTTTCCTCATGTTCATCTGTCTAGTGATGTCTTTGGTAGGTCAACTGAAAGCGGCCTTGGAGCAGAAAGATCTCGACCTGGCGGCGGCGCAGCAGGCGGCTCAAGAGAAGGCAGAACTAGCGGCACAGAAGCTGGCTTCTGTAGGCGCGCTCGAGGCAGAGATCATCAAGCTGAGAGGCTCACTCGACGCAGCTAATCAAGAGGTGACTCCACTGAAGAATTCCAAGACTGTCCTGAACGACAAGTACGAGGCCCTTTTCCAGAAGAGGATTGATCTTGAGGCCTATCTGGGTGACCTTACCAAGAAGTGGTACCTTGTGCTCGAAGGTATGTCTCTTTTGGCTCGGGTTAAGCTGGATCGATCGACCCATGTTTTGCTTGCTGACTCGACTTGCTGTTTCCGGTGTAGAATTCTGTCGCAACTTCGAAGAAGAGACTGGGCGGGTCGAGCCCGGCCTGGACCCAGCCAATTCCATCATGAAGGACGAGGTTTCCATGAACATCTTGAGGCTGGAGTCCCGCCTTACTGCGGCCACGGACTATCTGGGACGGCTGAAAGCAGTGATGGCCCGGATCGACACCGCGCTCTGGAGGGGAGTCATGCAGGAGAACGACCTCGAGTCTCTGATGACTCGACTCAACGAGATCCCCAACCGAGTGCATGAGTGGAAGAAGTCGTCCGCCCGGGGTGGAGCCGACGTGGCGCTGTCTCTTGTCCACGTGCACTATAAGGAAGTGAAGGAGAGAAGGCTCGCGGCGCTCAAGGTTGCCAATACGAAGGAGCTTCAGTTCCAGTCGTTCATGGAGACTTTCTTGGAAGCCTCCACTCGTATTGCTGATGGGATCGACCTGGACCAGTTCTTTGCGCCTGCGAGTCCGCCTCCGCCTGAGGAATGAGCTAATCTTTGACACTTTAATTCAATTTGCCTCGGAATGCCGAGGGTCTTGTAATCGTTAAACTCTGGTGGGCCTGTGGCCCAGGTACTCTTGCCTGAATCTTGCAGGACTTTTATCTGGATTCAACTTTTTGGCTTGTGACTCTCTTTTGATCGCTTGAATCTTCGAGTCGACGTACGCAGCTGAGCCGTCGAGTGAGAGAATTGCTCTTCACTCGGAGTGAGCGTTTGAAACTTAGGCGAGTCACGGGGTCGCAGCTAAGCCCCCGAGTGAGAGGGTTGCTCTTCACTCGGAGTGGATGTTTGTAACTTAGGCGATCCCAAGCTACGTTGTATTTGTGGCGGAGCTCGGAAGGCAGAGCCACATTATACTTATGACACAGCTCAGAGGACCGCAGCTAAGCCCCCAAGTGAGAGGGTTGCTCTTCACTCGGAGTGAGTGTTTGAAACTTAGGCGAGTCACAGGCTCGCAGCTAAGCCCCCGAGTGAGAGGGTTGCTCTTCACTCGGAGTGGATGTTTGTAACTTAGGCGATTCCGAGCTACGTTGTATTTGTGGCGGAGCTCGGAAGACAGAGCCACATTATACTTATGACGCAGCTCGGAGGACCGCAGCTAAGCCCCCGAGTGAGAGGGTTGCTCTTCACTCGGAGTGAGTGTTTGAAACTTAGGCGAGTCACGGGGTCGTAGCTAAGCCCCCGAGTGAGAGGGTTGCTCTTCACTCGGAGTGGATGTTTGTAACTTAGGCGATTCCGAGCTACGTTGTATTTGTGGTGGAGCTCGGAAGACAGAGACACATTATACTAATGACGCAGCTCAGAGGACCACAGCTAAGCCCC
>LR738713.1:499051273-499157426 GCA_902687465.1 Secale cereale
GCCCCCGAGTGAAAGGGTTGCTCTTCACTCGGAGTGGATGTTTGTAACTTAGGCGATTCCAAGCTACGGTGTATTTGTGGCGGAGCTCGAAAGGCAGAGCCACATTATACTTATGACGCAGCTCGAAGGACCGCAGCTAAGCCCCCGAGTGAGAGGGTTGCTCTTCACTCGGAGTGAGTGTTTGAAACTTAGGCGAGTCACGGGGTCGCAGCTAAGCCCCCGAGTGAGAGGGTTGCTCTTCACTCGGAGTGGATGTTTGTAACTTAGGCGATTCCAAGCTACGTTGTATTTGTGGCGAAGCTCGGAAGACAGAGCCACATTATACTTATGACGTAGCTCGGAGGACCGCAGCTAAGCCCCCGAGTGAGAGGGTTGCTCTTCACTCGGAGTGAGCGTTTGAAACTTAGGCAAATCGGGTTCGCGGCTAATCACCCACTGAGGGATTTTGAAGACCAACGTTTTTAGAAAGCATCAATCATTAAAGGACCACTGCTAACTTGTCTTTGAAACAAATCGGGAAATCTTGTTTACAACTCGACTGTCGAGTGTCTCAACTGTAGAAGCGGCAGAGCAGGTCCGCGTTCCACGAACGAGGTTCGTCTTTCTTCTTGGCGACATTGTAGAGGTGGTATGCTCCGTTGTGCAGTACCTTGGTGATGATGAATGGACCTTCCCAGGCCGGGGCGAGCTTGTGTGGACGTTTCTGATGCACTCGAAGGACCAGGTCTCCTTCCTGGAATGCTCGGCTTCGGACGTTGCGAGCATGGAATCGACGCAGGTCCTGTTGATAGATGGTCGACCGGATCAAGGCCATCTCTCTTTCCTCTTCCAAAAGGTCGACTGCATCCTGATACGTCTCAAACGTATCTACTTTTCCAAACACTTTTGATATTGTTTTGACCTCATTCTTGCATGATTTGAACTAAACTAACCCAGACTGACGCTATTTTCAGTAGAGCTGCCTGTATGGTTTTATTGTGTGGAGGAAAACGGATTTTTAAGTATCTCAGAAAAATCCACGAAAAATCACAGAAAATCCACGCACCCGAAGGGACCAGGAGCCAGAAGTGGGGCCAGAGGGGGGCCAGGGGGTGCCCAGGCGCCCTGTGGGCGCGCCCCCCTGGGCCGCGCCGGGGGGTCGCCTGGGTGGAGCCCACACCCCCTGGTGCCCTACTTTGCCTCGTATTTTTACTCGCGACACGAAAACCCCAGATCAGAAGTTCTTTTCGCAGTTTTCCGTCGCGGAGCCGCCGCCACCCTCTGTTCTTCCTCGGGAGGGCTAATCTGGAGGCTGAATTGGCCTCCGGAGAGGGGAGATCGCCGCCATCGTCATCATCATCACCACTCCATCATCCCTCCATGACTTCTCCCTCCATGTGTGAGTAATTCCCCTGCTGTAGGCGAAGGGGATGGTAGGGATTGGATGAGTTAGATCATGTAATAGTTTGTCAGATCATTGGGGCATGTTGCCTATCATCTACTATGGTGTTTATCATCTTTGCTTCAACTTGTTATTCTTAATGCTTGACACTTAGGGCCCGAGTGCCATGATCTCAGATCTGAACCATATGTGTTTGCATGAATATATTTGTGTTCGTGATCCTATCTATGAGTTGTTTGCACCTATTACGGTTCGGAACCGGCGATCCCAAAAGTGACAGCTTGGGACACCAAAGGGGATGGTCCGTAGTTTGAGGATTACATGTATCCACTGAGTTCATTGCTTTGTTCCGGTGCTCTTTGACAGGAGCACCTTAATCTCCATAAGTTCCTTTTGGCCCCGTTCGTAGCGGGATGGTAGGACAAAAGATGTTGTGCAAGTTCTTATTGCAAGCACGTACAACTACCTACGGGATACATGCCTAATGTTTGATATTTGCCTAGATGATCATTACTTTTCCGTGTGCCGTGCCCCAAGTTAGAATCTATCTCATCCATGCAGCGCCCAACCATCCATCTCCCTAGCCTACAGTGTTTTAAACCCTGTTTGTCACTAGTTGCTACTTTTGCCATTTACCTTCACTATTTACTTTTTGCTGTTTACTTTTACTATCACTATTATCACTATCATATCACTGTTACCACTTATCTTTTGTTGCAAGTAAGTATATTTCAGGTGCGGTTGAATTGACAACTCAACTGTCAAAGCTTATAAATACTCTTTGGCTCCCCGTGTGTCGAATCAATAAATTGGGTTATTCTTACCCGCGAAGACTATCTCGATCCCTTACGGTTGAGGGTTATCAAGTACCGTTTTCTGGCGCCGTTGCTGGGGAGCATAGCAATATTTACAAGTTTACCTGAGGTATCCTACATGCTGCACTTTATCCACTATGGGTAAGAAAGGAGACCCCAAGGTTCCGATCTTACTATCTATTACAAGAAGAGGTACTGCTCTGAGCACTAGTGCTACACTTGATTCACCTTCTGTTATGAGTAAGTTTGCCTCACCACCACCACATGATGCTCCTACTAAATCTGTTACTATGTCTGATACTCTTGATGATGCTTCTACTACTTTTGATGATATTAGTTCGCTTAGTTATGCTCTTGAGAAACAAATTGCTGTTGCTGCTAAAAAGTCTGGAATTGAACTTCCTGTTACTCGCTATCCTATTGGTGAAACTTATGATTATCCTGATTTGAGTAAACTCAAAGAGAGGCTCCTTGATGATGATTACTATATGCTTGATGAAGATTTATGCAGGGAACTGACAGAGTTTTCTCGCTCTGACCCTGAAGTTATTAAGAAACTATTTGAAAAACACTCTTTGAAGAACAAAACCGTTCCTGATCCTGAATTTGCTACATCTCCTATATGCATTGATGATCCTGATTATGATTTCTCTGTTGATCTTTCACTTATACCTATGGTTGAAGCTGACCCCTTTTATGGCAGAGAAAATGATGATGCTATTGCACACCTGACTAAACTCGGTGAGTTAGGTGGCCTGTTTACCACAGATGAGAAGATACGATACTTTTATATCACCAAGCTTCTTCCTTTCTCCTTGAAGGAAGGTGCTAAAGCATGGTATGATTCGCTTCCATGCGGTTCCATTAAGAGTCCTCAAGACTTAGCTCACTCTTTTGTTGATAAGTAATTTCCTGCTCACATGCAACATGCTGCTTTACAAAGAATTTATAACTTTAAACAGTTGCAGGATGAGTCCCTCCCTAAAGCTTGGGGGAGGTACTGCGGTCTGATTCGGGCTAGACCAGGACATGAAATCCCTAAGAATGAATTAATCGATATATTCTATGCTGGTCTAACTGATGAATCCAGGTCCTATTTGGACAGTTGTGCTGGTTGTGTTTTCAGGAAAAGAACACCGGACGATGCGGAAGATTTGATGGGCAGGATTGCCAAAAACCATGAAGATTGGTCCGTCCCTAAACCACCTCCACCACCAAAGAAGAGGGGCATGTTCGTTCTAAGCCCCGAAGATATGCGAGAAGCAAAGAAGTCTATTAAAAAGAAAGGTATTAAAGCTGAAGACGTGAAGAATCTACCCCCTATTGAGAAGCTGTGTGAGCCTACCACTCACCCTCCTATGGTAGAGGTACACTCTCTTTTAGATTTCAACGCAAGTGACATCCCTCATGGTAAGCCTCCTGATCAATGTTTAGATGAGTTTGATAATTTTATTATGAAACAAAATCATTTTAATGAGAGGATAGAAAGTCAATTGCATGATAATTCCCTTGCTATCAAAAGACTGCTTGATGTTTTAGATAGAACAGTTAATGATGTTCAATGTCTTGTGAAGCATTTTCAAATGGTTCAAACTCAGCTTGACCAAATTTCTAAAGTGCAAAGAGATTTGCTTGCTAACAATGCCAAACAAGATAATTTGCAGGCTTTCGGGATTAAGACCCGAGGAGGAACTAGTACTCAAGATCCTCTCTATCCAGAGGGACATCCGAAGAAAATCGAGCAGGATTCTCAAATGCAGGAAGAAGAAATTGTTGGCTCTCCAAAGAAAAAGAAGAAACATAAGGAGACTGACAATTCAAATGATCCTATTGCAGATGAAGAGCCAACTATTGATCCTAATAGCGTATCTATCTCCGATGCTGAGACTGAAGACGATGCTGAACCTGAAGGTAATGATAATGAGAAGAGTGATCCGCCTGAAGTTCGAGAAGAAGAAGCACCTGACAAACGTAAGAGGTACACTAAAGAAGACTTCATCGCAAGAAAACATGGGAAAGAAAGAGAACCATGGGTACAGAAACCCATGCCCTTTCCAGGTAAGTCCATCAAATCTAAAGAAGAAGAGCATTATAATAAGTTTTGTGAGTGGATTAAACCTCTTTTTCTTCAAATCCCTTTGACTGATGCTATTAAGTTACTTCCTTATTCAAAATATATGAAAGATATTGTCACTAATAAAAGAAAAGTTCCTAATGATGCAATATCTACTATGCTTGCTAACTACTCTTTCAGTGGCAAGATTCCTGAGAAGCTCGGTGATCCAGGTATACCCACCATTCCTTGCTCCATAAAGAATACTTATGTCAAAGCTGCTTTATGTGATCTTGGAGCAGGAGTGAGTGTTATGCCTCTCTCTCTTTACGAGAGGCTTTGTTTAGAGAAACTAATCCCTACAGATATCTCCCTTCAGATGGCTGACAAGTCAACCGCTGTTCCGATAGGTATTTGTGAGGATGTTCCCGTAGAAGTTGCTAATTGTTTAATTCTTACTGATTTTGTTGTGCTTGACATGCCCGAGGATGGGAGCATGTCCATTATTCTTGGTAGACCTTTCCTTAACACCGCAGGTGCTATTATTGATTGCAATAAAGGGAAGGTTACCTTCCATGTGAATGATAAAGAACACACGGTATATTTTCCGAAGAAGATCGACAGGAGGCATGCCCTCAACTCTATAGAGAATATCGAGACCGTGAAAATTGGAGAATGGGACTGTCCACTACATGTGCCTCACAAATATAAAACTATCATGGTGGGGACAATGTCCATCAAATTAAAGGTTTAGTAACTACTTCGTAGGAGGTGAGACTTTTTGCTCTATATATCGCCTGTTTGTTGGTAAGACTTGATCAACCTTACTAGTAAACATGTTTTATATAGATAAAAAGTTGAGCTTGTTATATTTTCATTTGTTTTTAGTTTTTGTCCTACTTGCTGTACCAAGTATTTATGTTTTGAAGCTTCACAATACTACTCACTACTTCAAGTTTTCAGAGAGTTTCGCAGCTTTTTGAACTTCGAAAAAATTTCAACAGTGAAGTTTTCAGAAAAATTCCAGAAAAATTTAAATAAAAATTTCCACGTCGGGAGAGACCCAGAGAGTCCTGGGGCCAGCCAGGGGGACCCACCAGTGGCCCAGGCGGCCAGCTGGCGCGGCCCAGCCCCTGGCCGCGCCCACAGGGCGCCTGGGGCCCACAGGGCCCCCCTCCAGGTATGTCTTCTTCCTCCCTCTCTCTCTTTCTCCAAAAACTCGAGTTCTGCTCTTGTTCTTGTGTTCTTGCTGTTCTTGGAGGCGATTCTTCGATCTCTCTCTACAGCCCATCATTTGAGCTGAAATTTTGAGCAAATACTCCCTGGTATGTGACTCCTCCACCCCTCCAATTAGATTTTTGATTGGTGGCCTCATTTGTGAGTATTTAGTAATTCTTGGTGCTGTAGAGATGAGCTTGCATGCATGTGTAGAAAGTTATTTTCCAAGTTTTGATGCAAGTTTATGCCTTGGGCAAGTGAGTTGAGTAGTTTGCCTTAGCTCACTTTGTTTTAATCCTCGTTTTTGTAAATTGTAAAAAATTTCAGAAATGAGTTTGTTAGGAAGGGCAAAATGGTGGCTTGAGAAGAGGAGGCCCGCACACTCCGATCGAGTTACTAGAGCCGCAGCTTCACCATCGACTGCTAGGGTGAGCTATAATGAAGATCATGTGCCCCTGGAGTTGTTGGAAGATACAAGTCCAACACGTGTGATGACATTTCCATGTGATGAATTCATGGAAGCTGCGGGAATCAAGGATGAGTTTTATAATCTTTGTGCTAATGCAGGTTTGACACGACTCGTCACGAGCCGTGTTACTCAGTATCAAAAACTCACCTCCAGTTTCATTAACAGTTTTAGATATAATCCTGATTCAGGTGCTATTGAGTTTAAAATTTACAATGATCTTATCACCATGACTTTGGGAAATTTTTGTGAAATAATAGGTGTGCCGAACGTTGGGAGGACGGCTAGGATGGCCACTCAGCCCTCCGAGCTGAAAACCGTCATCAACTCTCTATGCAACATGGGTACGAGGGATATTCATCGGTCGAAGATCTCCAGCATCTTATTTCCTCACCTCAGGTATTTTGCATATTATATTGCCAGAGGGGTGTTAGCTCGTGACAACACGAGCAGCATTTCTGCTCCGGATATTGCTATCCTGGCAGCAGACCTCTCAGGGAGGTCTGATTATAATCTGGGTGCCTTAATTGCTCGATGCCTTGCTATGAACGGTAACAAGGGGGACTTATATGGTGGCGTTTATGCCACACTTATCTTAGAACATCTTGGAGGCACCCCACACCCTGATGATAATCCTTTTACTTATTTGAGCTTTGATCTTGCTGCTATGAAAAGGCATAAGTTTGTCACCATGGGTTCTGAGCTTGATAATCTTGTTTATATCTTGCGTTTCGGAATTACCGCGGAACGCGAGATCCGTCTACCTGCACCTCTTTTGTTTGATTTTTCTCGCAGGAACGGATGGTCCTTTGATGTTGTCCAGTTCGATGAGTTCATGGTCCAGCATCAGTTTCATAACCCCATGGAGGGGGTTGTGCCCGACGAGGAGAAGCACGGTGAGTTACTGAAGGAAATATGCCCTAGAGGCAATAATAAAGTTATTATTTATTTCCTTATATCATGATAAATGTTTATTATTCATGCTAGAATTGTATTAAACGGAAACTTAATACATGTGTGAATACATAGACAAAACAGTATGTCCCTAGTATGCCTCTACTAGACTAGCTCATTGATCAAAGATGGTTATGTTTCCTAGCCATAGACATGAGTTGTCATTTGATCAACGGGATCACATCATTAGGAGAATGATGTGATGGACAAGACCCATCCGTTAGCATAGCACTATGATCGTTTAGTTTAACTGCTATTGCTTTCTTCATGACTTATACATGTTCCTATGACTATGAGATTATGCAACTCCCGAATACCGTAGGAACACCTTGTGTGCTATCAAACGTCACAACGTAACTGGGTGATCATAAAGATGCTCTACAGGTGTCTCCAAAAGTATTCGTGGTGTTGGCATAGATCAAGATTAGGATTTGTCACTCCGAGTGTCGGAGAGGTATCTCTGGGCCCTCTCGGTAACACACATTACAATAAGCCTTGCAAGCAAAAGACTAATGAGTTAGTCACGAGATGATGTGTTACGGAACGAGTAAAGAGACTTGCCGGTAACGAGATTGAACTAGGTATAGAGATACCGACGATCGAATCTCGGGCAAGTAACATACCGTTTGACAAAAGGAACAACGTATGTTGTTATGCGGTTCTGACCGATAAAAGATCTTCGTAGAATATGTAGGAGCCAATATGAACATCCAGGTTCCTCTATTGGTTATTGACCAGAGATGAGTCTCGGTCATGTCTACATAGTTCTCGAACCCGTAGGGTCCGCACGCTTAACGTTTGATGACGATCGGTATTATGAGTTTTTGAGTATTGATGTACCGAAGGTAGTTCGGAGTCCCGGATGAGATCACGGACATGACGAGGAGTCTCGGAATGTCCGAGACATAAAGATTGATATATTGGACGGCTATATTCGGACACCGGAAGTATACCGGAAAAGTTTCGGATTTATCGGGAATGCCGGAGGGGGTTACCGGAACCCCCTACGAGAGGGGATGGTCCATAGTGGGCCTAAAGGGTGAGAGAGAGGCAGCCCATAGGGCTGGCCGGCGCCCCACCTAGGAATCCTAGTTGGACTAGGATTGGGGGGGGGCGCCACCTCTCCTATTCCTTTCCCCCTTCTTCCTTTCGGTGAATCCTACTAGGAATAGGATTGCAATCCTATTCCTAGTAGGAATCCCTTCCCTAGCCGCACCAGGAGAGTTGGCCGGCCCCTCCTCCCTTGCTCCTTTATATACGGGGGCAGGGGGGCACCCAAAGACACACAAGTTGAATTGTTTTAGCCGTGTGCGGTGCCCCCCTCCACAGAATCACACCTCGGTCGTACCGTCGCGGAGCTTAGGCGAAGCCCTGCGCCGGTGAACACATCATATCCGTCACCACGCCGTCGTGCTGACGAAACTCTCCCGTGAAGCTCAACTGGATCAAGAGCTCGTGGGACGTCATCAAGCTGAACGTGTGCTGAACGCGGAGGTGCCGTACGTTCGGTGCTTGATCGGTTGGATCGCGAAGAAGTTCGACAACATCAACCGCGTCACTTGACGCTTCCGCTCCCGGTCTACGAGGGTACGTAGACACACTCTCCCCTCTCGTTGCTATGCATCTGGTAGATAGATCTTGCGTGATCGTAGGAAAATTATAAAATACTACGTTCCCCAACAGTGGCATCATGAGCCAGGTCTATGCGTAGATGATATGCACGAGTAGAACACAATGAGATTGTGGACGATACTAGTCATACTGCTTACCAGCATGTCATACTTTCCTTCGGCGGTATTGTGAGATGAAGCGGCCCGGACCGACATTACGCGTACGCTTACGCGAGACTGGTTTCACCGTTACGAGCACTCGTTGCTTAAAGGTGACTGGCGGGTGTCTGTCTCTCTCACTTTAGCTGAATCAAGTGTGGCTACGCCCGGTCCTTGTGAAGGTTAAAACAGCACATACTTGACGAAACATCGTTGTGGTTTTATATGCGTAGGTAAGAACGGTTCTTGCTAAGCCCGTAGCAGCCACGTAAAACTTGCAACAAACAAAGTAGAGGACGTCTAACTTGTTTTTGCAGGGCATGTTGTGATGTGATATGGTCAAGACATGATGAGTTATACGATTTTGTATGAGATGATCATGTTTTGTAAAGTTATCGGCAACTGGCAGGAGCCATATGGTTGTCGCTTTATTGTATGAAATGCAATCGCCATGTAATTGCTTTACTTTATCACTAAGCGGTAGCGATAGTCGTGGAAGCAATAGTTGGCGAGACGACAACGATGCTACGATGAAGATCAAGGTGTCAAGCCGGTGACGAAGGTGATCATGACGGTACTTTGAAGATGGAGATCAAAAGCACTAGATGATGATGGCCATATCATGTCACATATTTTGATTGCATGTGATGTTTATCTTATTATGCTTCTTATTTTGCTTAGAACGATGGTAGCATTATAAGATGATCCCTTACTAAATTTCAAGGTATAAGTGTTCTCCCTGAGTATGCACCGTTGCGAAAGTTCGTCGTGCCGAGACACCACGTGATGATCGGGTGTGATAAGCTCTACGTTCAAATACAACGGGTGTAAGCCAGTTTTGCACACGCAGAATACTCGGGTTAAACTTGACGAGCCTAGCATATACAGATATGGCCTCGGAACACTGGAGACCGAAAGGTCGAGCGTGAATCATATAGTAGATATGATCAACATAAGATGTTCACCATTGAAAACTACTCCATCTCACGTGATGATCGGACATGGTTTAGTTGATTTGGATCACGTGATCATTTAGATGACCAGAGGGATGTCTATCTAAGTGGGAGTTCTTAAGTAATATGATTAATTGAACTTTAATTTATCATGAACTTAGTCCTGGTAGTATTAGCATATCTATGTTGTAGATCAATAGCTCGCGATGTTGCTCCCCGTTTATTTTTCATATGTTCCTAGAGAAAACCAAGTTGAAAGATGTTAGTAGCAATGATGCGAAATTGTTCCGTGATCTGAGGATTATCCTCATTGCTGCACAGAGAAATATGTCCTTGATGCACCGCTAGGTGACAGACCTATTGCAGGAGCAGATGTAGACGTTATGAACGTTTTGACAAAAGCTCAGTATGATGACTACTTGATAGTTTAGTGCACCATGCTTTACGGCTTATAACCGGGACTTCAAAAACGTTTTGAACGCCACGGAGCATATAAGATGTTCCAAGAGTTGAAATTAGTATTTCATACTCATGCCCGTGTCGAGAGGTATAAGACCTCTGACAATACTTTGCCTACAAGATGGAGGAGAATAGCTCAACCAGTGAGCATGTGCTCAGATTGTCTGGGTACTACAATTACTTTAATCAAGTGGGAGTTAATCTTCCTGATAAGATAGTAATTGACAAAGTTCTCTAGTCACTATCACCAAGTTAGTAGAACTTCGTGATGAACTATAATATGCAAGGGATGACGAAAGGAATTCCCAGCTCTTCACGATACTGAAGTAGGCGAAGGTAGAAATCATGAAAAAACATCAAGTGTTGATGGTTAACAAGACCACTTGTTTCAAGTAAAGGGCAAAGGGATAGAAGGGGAACTTCAAGAAGAATGACAAGCAAGTTGTCACTCCCGTGAAGAAACCCAAAGCTAAACTCAAGCCTGAAACAAGTGCTTATACTGCAAAGGAAATGGTCACTAAAAGTGGAACTGCCCTAGATACTTGGCGGATAAGGAGGATGGCAAAGTGAACAAAGGTATATTTGATATACAGATTATTAATGTGTATTTTACTAGTGTTCATAGCAACCCATCGGTATTTGATATTGGTTCAGTTGCTAAAGAATAGTAACTCGAAGTGGGAGTTGCATAATGAACATAAACTAGTTAAAGGATGAAGTGACGATGTATATTGGAAGCAGTTCCAAGATTGATATGATCATCATCGCACACTCCCTATACTTTCGGGATTAGTGTTGAACCTAAATAACTGTTATTTGGTGTTTGTGTTGAGCATGAATGTGATTTGATCATGTTTATTGCAATACGGTTATTCATGTAAGTTATAGAGAATAATTGTTGTTCTGTTTACATGAATAAAACCTTCTATGGTCATACACCCAATGAAAATAGTTTGTTGGATCTCGATCGTGTGATACACATATTCATAATATTGAAGGCAAAAGATGCAAGGTTAATAATGATAGTGCAACTTATTTGTGGCACTGCCGTTTAAGTCATATTGGTGTAAAACGCATGAAGAAACTCCATAATGATGGACTTTTGGAATCACTTGATTATGAATCACTTGGTGCTTGCGAAACATGCCTCATGGGCAAGATGACTAAAACTCCGTTCTCCGGAACTATGGAGCGAGCAACATATTTGTTGGAAATCATACATACTGATGTATGCGGACCAATGAGTGTTGAAGCTCGCGGCAGGTATCGTTATTTCTGACCTTCACTGATGATTTGAGCAGATATGGGTATATCTACTTAATGAAACACAAGTCTGAAACTTTTGAAAAGTTCAAAGAATTTCAGAGTGAAGTAGAGAATCATCATAACAAGAAAATAAAGTTTTCTACGATCTGATCGTGGAGGAGAATATTTGAGTTACGAGTTTGGTCTTCATTTGAAACAATGTGGAATAGTTTCACAGCTCACGCCACCCGGAACACCACAGCATAATGGTGTGTCCGAACGTCGTAACCGTACTTTATTCGATATGGTGCGATCTATGATGTCTCTTACCGATTTACCACTATCATTTTGGGTCATGCATTAGAGACAGCTGCATTCACGTTAAATAGGGCACCATCTAAATCCGTTGATACGACACCTTATGAACTATGGTTTGGCAAGAAACCAAAGTTGTCGTTTCTTAAAATTTGGGGCTTCGATGCTTATGTGAAAACACTTCAACCTGATAAGCTCGATCCCAAGTCGGAAAAATGTGTCTTCATAGGATACCCAAAAGAGACTGTTGGGTACACCTTCTATCACAGAGCCGAAGGAAAAATATTCGTTGCTAAGAACGGATCCTTTCTAGAAAAAGAGTTTCTCTCGAAAGAAGTGAGTGGGAGGAAAGTAGAACTTGATGAGGTAATTGTACCTTCTCCCGGATTGGAAAGTAGTACATCACAAGAAATTGTTCCAGTGATTCCTACACCAATTAGTGAGGAAGTTAATGATAATGATCATGAAACTTTGGATCAAGTTTCTGCTGAACGTCGTAGATCAACCAGAGTACGTTCCGCACCAGAGTGGTACGGCAACCCAGTTCTGGAAATCATGTTACTAGACCATGATGAACCTACGAACTATGAGGAAGCGATGATGAGCCCAGATTCCGCAAAATGGCTTGAAGCCATGAAATCTGAGAAGGGATCCATGTATGAGAACAAAGTATGGACTTTGGTTGACTTGCCCGATGATCGGCAGGCCATCGAAAATAAATGGATCTTCAAGAGGAAGACCGACGCAGACGGTAATATTACTGTTTACAAAGCTCGACTTGTTGCGAAAGGTTTTCGACAAGTTCAAGGAGTTGACTACGATGAGACTTTCTCACCTGTAGCGATGCTTAAGTCTGTCCGAATCATGTTAGCAATTGCCACATTTTATGATTATGAAATCTGGCAAATGGATGTCAAAACTGCATTCCTAAATGGATATCTCAAAGAAGAGTTGTATATGATGCAACCAGAAGGTTTTGTCAATCCAAAAGGTGCTAACAAAGTATGCAAGCTCCAGCGATCCATCTATGGACTGGTGCAAGCATCTCGGAGTTGGAATATACGCTTTGATGAGGTGATCAAAGCATATGGTTTTATACAGACTTTTGGAGAAGCCTGTATTTACAAGAAGTGAGTGGGAGCACTACAACCTTTCTGATAAGTATATGTGAATGACATATTGTCGATCGGAAATGATGTAGAATTTTCTGGAAAGCGTAAAGGAGTGTTTGAAAGGAGTTTTTCAAAGAAAGACTTCGGTGAAGCTGCTTACATATTGAGCATCAAGATCTATATAGATAGATCAAGACGCTTGATAAGACTTTCGATGAGTACATACCTTGATAAGATTTTGGAATAGTTCAACAATTGGATCAGTCAAAGAAGAAGTTCTTGCCTGACTTGTAAGGTGTGAAGTTGAGTAAGACTCAAAGCCAGACCATGGCAGAAAAATATAGAGAGAATGAAAGTCATTCCCTGTGCCTCAGCCACAAGTTCTATAAAGTATGCCATGCTGTGTACAAAACACGTTGTGTACCTTGCCAAGAGTTTGACAGGGAAGTACAATAGTGATCCAGGAGTAGATCACTGTACAACGGTCAAAATTATCCTTAGTAATTGGATGACTAAGGAAATATTTCTCGATTATGGAGGTGATAAAGAGTTCGTCGTAAAAGGGTTACGCCGATGCAAACTTTGACACTAAAACCAGATGACTCTAAGTATCAATCTGGATGCGTATTGAAAGTGGGAGCAATTAGCTAGAGTAGCTCCATGCAGAGCATTGTAGACATAGAAATTTGCGAAATACATAGGGATCTGTATATGACAGACCCGTTGACTAAACTTCTCTCACAAGCAAAACATGATCACACCTTATTACTCTTGGGTGTTAATCACATAGCGATGTGAACTAGATTATTGACTCTAGTAAACCCTTTGGGTGTTGGTCACATAACGATGTGAACTATCGGTATTAAATCACATGACGATGTGAGCTAGATTATTGACTCTAGTGCAAGTGGGAGACTGAAGGAAATATGCCCTAGAGGCAATAATAAAGTTATTATTTATTTCCTTATATCATGATAAATGTTTATTATTCATGCTAGAATTGTATTAAACGGAAACTTAATACATGTGTGAATACATAGACAAAACAGTATGTCCCTAGTATGCCTCTACTAGACTAGCTCATTGATCAAAGATGGTTATGTTTCCTAGCCATAGACATGAGTTGTCATTTGATCAACGGGATCACATCATTAGGAGAATGATGTGATGGACAATACCCATCCGTTAGCATAGCACTATGATTGTTTAGTTTAACTGCTATTGCTTTCTTCATGACTTATACATGTTCCTATGACTATGAGATTATGCAACTCCCGAATACCGTAGGAACACCTTGTGTGCTATCAAACGTCACAACGTAACTGGGTGATCATAAAGATACTCTACAGGTGTCTCCGAAAGTATTCGTGGTGTTGGCATAGATCAAGATTAGGATTTGTCACTCCGAGTGTCGGAGAGGTATCTCTGGGCCCTCTCGGTAACACACATCACAATAAGCCTTGCAAGCAAAAGACTAATGAGTTAGTCACGAGATGATGTGTTACGGAATGAGTAAAGAGACTTGCCGGTAAACGAGATTGAACTAGGTATAAAGATACCGACGATCGAATCTCGGGCAAGTAACATACCGTTTGACAAAAGGAACAACGTATGTTGTTATGCGGTTCTGACCGATAAAAGATCTTCGTAGAATATGTAGGAGCCAATATGAACATCCAGGTTCCGCTATTGGTTATTGACCAGAGATGAGTCTCGGTCATGTCTACATAGTTCTCGAACCCGTAGGGTCCGCACGCTTAACGTTTGATGACGATCGGTATTATGAGTTTTTGAGTATTGATGTACCGAAGGTAGTTCGGAGTCCCGAATGAGATCACGGACATGACGAGGAGTCTCGGAATGTCCGAGACATAAAGATTGATATATTGGACGGCTATATTCGGACACCGGAAGTATACCGGAAAAGTTTTGGATTTATCGGGAATGCCGGAGGGGGTTACCGGAACCCCCTACGAGAGGGGATGGTCCATAGTGGGCCTAAAGGGTGAGAGAGAGGCAGCCCATAGGGCTGGCCGGCGCCCCCACCTAGGAATCCTAGTTGGACTAGGATTGGGGGGGGGGGCGCCACCTCTCCTAATCTTTTCCCCTTCTTCCTTTCGGTGAATCCTACTAGGAATAGGATTGCAATCCTATTCCTAGTAGGAGTCCCCTCCCTAGCCGCACCATAGAGGTTGGCCGGCCCCTCCTCCCTTGCTCCTTTATATACGGGGGCAGGGGGGCACCCAAAGACACACAAGTTGAATTGTTTAGCCGTGTGCGGTGCCCCCCTCCACAGAATCACACCTCGGTCGTACCGTCGCGGAGCTTAGGCGAAGCCCTGCGCCGGTGAACACATCATATCCGTCACCACGCCGTCGTGCTGACGAAACTCTCCCGTGAAGCTCAACTGGATCAAGAGCTCGTGGGACGTCATCAAGCTGAACGTGTGCTGAACGCGGAGGTGCCGTACGTTCGGTGCTTGATCGGTTGGATCGCGAAGAAGTTCGACAACATCAACCGCGTCACTTGACGCTTCCGCTCCCGGTCTACGAGGGTACGTAGACACACTCTCCCCTCTCGTTGCTATGCATCTGGTAGATAGATCTTGCGTGATCGTAGGAAAATTTTAAAATACTACGTTCCCCAACAGTTACGACATTTTCAGGAAGAGACCGCCACCGAGTTTGGTGAAGGTTCTTCCTCTGTTTGGCGCTCGGAACCTTCCTCGTGGGAGACTCCGAGGAGTTCGGTGTACGCGCCAGCATCATTCTATGACCCTTGGACTCACCACCATACCCCCGGAGCAGGAGGCTCCTGGGGGCAGTAGCTGCTACCAACTTAGGCCAAAAGCCTAAGCTTGGGGGAGTACGTGCCCCTCTTACTTTTCCATTGTATTATCCGTTTTATTCACTTTGATCTTTTCGAAGTTTTTGCCCATTCTTCTTTGTTTCTCTCTTTGCAAAAACAACAAAAAGGTTTTCTCTTTCTTTTGCTTTTATTCAACCTTTGAAAAACCCAAAAAGATTTCCTTTCTCTCTTTAGTTTGCTTTGTTTTCAGAGTTCAGCTCGAGTCCGTGATGGCATTTAATTATATTTCCTACGTTCGATCGTGCAAGTGACAAGCAGTAATGATGAAGATCGACTGAAGAGAAGCAACAAGGAAGACCGGTATGAACTCTTTTTGTTTCTATTTTTGTACATATGCCTGTACTTATGATCTAGAGACCAGCTTGTAGCGACATAGTGCTATGTTTACAATGCTCTTTCAGTGGTTCATGCTTTCCTTGTGGCTAGTCTCGAATAACTAGAGTATATAATGTGTTATTGAAATGATCTACATGCATTGCACTATTCATAGTCTGGTATACTAAGGTGGTATTTCCCTTTAGAGAATTTTTGGATTGACTTGGCACATGCTTACACATGTTTAAGACTAAAAAGTCTACTCTGCCTTGATGATCTTTAAGTTTCAGAATAGTTATATCACTTTCATGCCCGATTCAATGTTGCTTTGTCGCTCTGCATGATTATGACCATTATTGCTCTCTAGTTGGTCGCTTCCCAGTCTTTTGCTAAACTTCCACCTATACTAAGCGGACTGACTGCTTGTGCATCCAAAATCCTTAAAACCAGTTATGCCATATGAGTCCACTATACCTTCCTATACATGGTATTTACCTGCCATTCCTAACGAAGACTTTCGTGTACCATCTCGAAATTAATCAAAAGCATTTCTCTTTTGTGCCTATGTTTTAGCTCATGAGGAAGTAATAGTTAATTCATAATCTTTTTAAGTTGGACAAGTTTCACCCCTGGATTGCATGTATAATGTGCGAACCCCTAATACGAAAAGGAACTGGCATTGAGTGCGCCCGGCTCAAAAAGATAATATAACAAACAAACTCTCCTTCACGCTTTGTTCATGAGAAATCAGAAAACTTTGGCAGTGATAAACAAAGGAGATTAAGCGGATGTGATCGTCCTCATGCGGGAGCCGTTCCTCGAAACTTGTCCAGCTCAAGAAGTGATTGAGTTATCTGCTAGCATTCGTTGACGAAATATGCACCTCTCAAAATGTTTTTATCTCTGTTTTTAAAACCAAGAGCTCTGGTACATGTTTAGTTTTTGTTTCCGACCACGGATTTTCAACCTTGCCAATAAAAGCCACGGTTCGAGAGTCTCACCTTCTTTCTTCAAAGCACTAACTAGGAGAGCATAATTGTCATTCTGAGTGTAATGTGCATTCTCCCAAAGTATTACATTGTCTTCTGCATACTTGTGATATGATTTATTCTGAAATTCTTAGTTCTAGTCTCCTTTAAAACTCTGGAGGAGTTTCTGCATTTATGTTTTGCTTCACTCATGGAGACTAGCGAGATACCACCCTAATATGCTCAAGCTATGTGCAATGTAATATGGTCTTGATTTTCAGTAATATATTATTTACTTTTAAGTATTTGTGACTGGTCACTTGAAAGAAGGATTGCTCCTTGCATTGTCCTCATAAGTATTGTTTCAATACTTGCTAAACTCTTTTCGAAGTACATGTTTATATACATCTAATGAAGCAAAAGAGTTTGTCAAAGTTTTCTTTGTCGCGTCCAGTTCGTTGAACTGAATGGCTTGAGGACAAGCAATATGCTAAGCTTGGGGGAGTTGATACGTCTCAAACGTATCTACTTTTCCAAACACTTTTGATATTGTTTTGACCTCATTCTTGCATGATTTGAACTAAACTAACCCGGACTGACGCTGTTTTCAGCAGAGTTGCCTGTATGGTTTTATTGTGTGCAGGAAAACGGATTTTTAAGTATCTCAGAAAAATCCACGAAAAATCACAGAAAATCCACGCACCCGAAGGGACCAGGAGCCAGAAGTGGGGCCAGGGGGTGCCCAGGCGCCCTATGGGCGCCCCCCCTGGGCCGCGCCGGGGGGTCGCCTGGGTGGGGCCCACATCCCCTGGTGCCCTACTTTGCCTCGTATTTTTACTCGCGGCACGAAAACCCCAGATCAGAAGTTCTTTTCGCAGTTTTCCGTCGCGGAGCCGCCGCCACCCTCTGTTCTTCCTCGGGAGGGCTAATCTGGAGGCTGAATTGGCCTCCGGAGAGGGGAGATCGCCGCCATCGTCATCATCATCACCACTCCATCATCCCTCCATGACTTCTCCCTCCATGTGTGAGTAATTCCCCTGCTGTAGGCGAAGGGGATGGTAGGGATTGGATGAGTTAGATCATGTAATAGTTTGTCAGATCATTGGGGCATGTTGCCTATCATCTACTATGGTGTTTATCATCTTTGCTTCAACTTGTTATTCTTAATGCTTGACACTTAGGGCCCGAGTGCCATGATCTCAGATCTGAACCATATGTGTTTGCATGAATATATTTGTGTTCGTGATCCTATCTATGGGTTGTTTGCACCTATTACGGTTCGGAACCGGCGTCCCAAAAGTGACAGCTTGGGACACCAAAGGGGATGGTCCGTAGTTTGAGGATTACATGTATCCACTGAGTTCATTGCTTTGTTCCGGTGCTCTTTGACAGGAGCACCTTAATCTCCATAAGTTCCTTTTAGCCACGTTCGTAGTGGGGTGGTACGACAAAAGATGTTGTGCAAGTTCTTATTGCAAGCACGTACAACTACCTACGGGATACATGCCTAATGTTTGATATTTGCCTAGATGATCATTACTTTTCCGTGTGCCGTGCCCCAAGTTAGAATCTATCTCATCCATGCAGCGCCCAACCATCCATCTCCCTAGCCTACAGTGTTTTAAACCCTGCTTGTCACAAGTTGCTACTTTTGCCATTTACCTTCACTATTTACTTTTTGCTGTTTACTTTTACTATCACTATTATCACTATCATATCACTATTACCACTTATCTTTTGTTGCAAGTAAGTATATTTCAGGTGCGGTTGAATTGACAACTCAACTGTCAAAGCTTATAAATACTCTTTGGCTCCCCGTGTGTCGAATCAATAAATTGGGTTATTCTTACCCGCGAAGACTATCTCGATCCCTTACGGTTGAGGGTTATCACATCCTGACGAGCCTGCTCTGCCTCGGCTTCGTAGAAGAGTTCCACTCTGGGGGCGTTGTGCAATAAGTCGCTCGGCAACACAGCTTCGGCTCCATAGACCATGAAGAAAGGGGTACGATCAGTCGACCGGTTTGGAGTTGTCCTCAGACTCCATAAGACATATGGTAGTTCAGTCACCCAAGCCCCAGCCGCATGCTTAAGATCACGCATGAGTCGCGTCTTTAGGCCTTGGAGAATCAAACCATTTGCTCTTTCTGCCTGTCCATTTGACTGCGGATGCACCATGGAGACGTAGTCGACTCGTGTTCCTTGAGAAGCACAGAAAGCTCTGAATTCGTCCGAGTCGAAGTTGGATCCGTTGTATGTGATGATGCTGTGGGGAACGCCATATCTGAATATCAATTATCTGATGAAGCTGATGGCGGTGCTCGACTCGAGGTTCTTGATGGGCTTGGCCTCAATCCATTTGGTGAACTTATCGACTGCCACGAGTAGGTGTGCCTGTTCTGAAGGGGCCGACCATGTCCAAGCCCCAAACAACAAAGGGCAGACTAGCGGAATGGTCTTCAAGGCGGACGCCGGCTTGTGGGACATGTTGGAGTAGAATTGGCAACCTGTGTACTTGTCCACAATATCCTTGGCCATCTCGTTGGCACGGGGCCAGTAAAACCCGGCTCGGTATGCTTTGGCCACTATGGTCCAAGAGGAAGCATGGTGGCCACAAGTTCCCGAGTGAATTTCATCCAGGATCAATCGACCTTCCTTTGGGGTGATGCAGCGCTGAGCGATTCCGGTGACGCTTTCTCTGTAGAGCTGACCCTGAATGACAGTGAACGCCTTGGATCGACGGACGATCTGGCGCGCTTCCTCCTCATCTTCCGGGAGTTCTTGCCTGAGCAGATACGATATATATGGCACAGTCCAGTCTCGCGTAATCACTAGGACCTCCATGATCAGGTCGACCACAGCAGGTACTTCGACTTCAGTCGGATCTGACGCACTGACTGGCTGTGGGGGCTCTTTCGTGAAGGGGTCTTCTTTGACAGAAGGGGTGTGCAGATGCTCCAGGAACACATTCTTGGGTATAGGCCTCCGAGTCGAACCAATTTTTGCGAGGTCGTCGGCCAGCTGATTCTTGGCTCTGGGCACATGATGGAGCTCTAAGCCTTCAAACTTCTTTTCAAGCTTCCACACTGCACTGCAATAAATGGTCATTGCCGGGCTCCTGACGCCCCATTCCTTCATCACTTGGTTCACCACTAAGTCAGAGTCGCCATACACCATCAAGCGACGGACGCCGAGTGAGATGGCCATGCGCAACCCGTACAAAAGTGCTTCGTACTCAGCTTCGTTGTTCGATGAGTCAAAGTGGATCTGAAGGACGTAACTGAGCTTGTCGCCCCTGGGAGAAACCAGGACCACGCCTGCGCCGGATCCGTTCAGCATCTTGGATCCATCGAAGAACATAGTCCAGTGGTCTGACTGAACTTGAGTCGGCAACTCTTGTTCTATCCACTCGGCCACAAAATCTGCTATAGCCTGAGACTTGATGGCTTTCTTCGCTTCAAACTTGATATCTAACAGAAGAAGTTCAATCGCCCATTTTGCCACTCGACCGGTTGCGTCTCGGTTGTTCGGGATCTCTGACAGTGGGGCGTCGCTGACGACTGAGATTGTATGGTCCGAAAAATAATGGGCAACCTTTTTTGCAGTCAAGTAAATCCCATACACAAGCTTTTGGTAATGTGGGTACCTTTGCTTGGAGGGAGTCAAAACTTCGGATATGTAATAGACCGGGCGTTGGACCTTGTATGCCTTGCCCTCTTCTTCCCGCTCGACCATGAGTACAGTACTGACAACTTGTTCGGTGGCTGCAATGTACAGTAGAAGAGGCTCTCCGCTGACTGGGGCAGCGAGCACCGGCTGGGTGGACAGCAGGGCTTTGAGCTCTTCAAACGCTGCTTCGGCTTCGGAATTCCACTCGAACTTGTCTGATTTCTTCATGAGTCGGTAGAGAGGCAGTGCCTTCTCACCAAGACGAGAAATGAATCGACTCAACGCGGCCAAGCAACCAGTAAGCTTCTGGACATCATGTATATGCTCGGGGCGTTTCATTCGGAGGATGGTGTTGACCTTCTCTGGAGTGGCGTCGATTCCTCGTTCAGAAACGAGAAAACCGAGCAACTTGCCGCCAGGAACTCCAAATGTACACTTTGATGGATTGAGCTTGATATCATAGCTTCTTAGGTTTGCGAATGTCTCAGTGAGGTCGGTCAGCAGGTCGGAACCTTTCCGTGACTTGACCACGATGTCATCCATGTATGCCTCGACGTTCCGACTGATTTGCTTTATTAAGCACTTCTGGATCATGCGCATGAAGGTAGCGCCAGCATTTTTGAGACCGAAAGGCATGGTGACATAACAGAAACACCCGAAGGGGGTGATGAAAGCTATCTTGATTTCATCGGGTCCGAACAGACGGATTTGATGGTACCCGGAATACGCGTCCAGAAAGGACAAACGTTCACATCCCGTAGTCGAGTCGACTATCTGATCGATGCGGGGAAGAGGAAAATGATCCTTCGGGCAGGCCCGATTGATGTGCTTGAAGTCAATGCACATGCAGAGAGACTTGTCCTTCTTGGGGACCATGACGACATTGGCGAGCCACTCGGAGTGGTAAATCTCGCGGATAAACTCAGCTGCCAGGAGTCGAGCCACTTCCTCGCCAATTGCTTTTCGCTTCTCCGCAGCGGACCGACGGAGATGTTCCTTCACAGGTTTTACCTTTTGGTCGACTCGCAAATGGTGCTCAGCTAGTCCCCTGGGTAAACCTGGCATGTCTGATGGTTTCCATGCGAAGATGTCCCAGTTCTCACGGAGGAACTGGACGAGCGCTTCTTCCTATTTGCTGTTGAGTGTAGTGGAAATGTGGGTCGGTGCTGCGTTGGGGTCGGTGGGGTGGATGTGGACGGGTTTTGTGTCCCTGGCCGACTGGAAAGCTGACTCGGAAGCTGGCTTCTTCGCCCTCAGCAGATCACTCGGATCCACGCTCTTTTGGTACTCCTCCATCTCTACTGCTGCCATTTGCTCATCGGCAATCTTCGAGCCTTTCTGGAAGCACTCTTCCGCTTTCTGACGGTTCCCAGTGACGGTTATAACGCCGTTGGTTCCCGACATCTTCAGCTTGAGGTAAACGTAACATGGTCGAGCCATGAACCTGGCGTAGGCGGGCCTACCCAGGATGGTGTGATAAGCGTTGTTGAAGTCCACCACTTCGAACGTCAGCTTCTCTTTGCGATAATTCTTCGACTCACCAAAGACCACGTCGAGTGTGATCTGGCCAAGCGAGTCGGCTTTCTTCCCGAGGATTACTCCGTGGAACCTCATGTTACTTTCACTCAGCTTGGACATTGGGATGCCCATATCCCGGAGGGCTGCTGCATACAAGATATTCAAGCCACTGCCCCTATCCATCAGGACTCTGGTCAGACGCGTGCCCTCGATCACTGGGTCGACCACCAGTGCCTGCCGCCCGGGAGTGGTAATGTGTGCTGGGTGATCGGGCTGATCGAATGTGATGGGGTCTTGGACCATTTCAAAAATGTGGGGGTCGTCGGGGCAACCATATTTACTTCTCTATTGATGACTTTCAGTCGACTTTTGCTCTCGACGTCCGCGAAGATCACCAAAGTGGAGTTGATCTGGGGGTATCCTGCGTCCCCTTCCTTGTCTTCGGATTCTTCTGATTCCTTTTCCTTCAGCTGACTGATCTTTCTGGAAGTTCTAGATCAGGAGCCGACACTGTCGAGTGGTGTGCTTGGGATATACCAAGTTTCCCTCTTCATCTTTCTTCGTGTGTATGGGGCACGGCTGGTCGAGCACATCATCTCCAGCTTGATCCTTCACTTTCTTGGGGGCCCAGGAACCTTTCGACTTTCCTTTGCCCTTTCCTTGATTGACCACTGCAGCCTCGCCCTGAGCAGCTGGCTCGGCCTTGCGCTTGTTCTTCCGATTGGAATTCTGATCATCCTGCCCGACTGGTCTCTTGCCGCTGCGGAGCCGGTCGGCCTCTTCACTGTTGGCGTACCGACTGGCAATCTCCATCATCCGCGACAGGGACATATCACCTGTTCGACCAAACTTCAGATTCAGCTCTCGGTTACACACGCCTTCCTTGAAAGCGCAAACTGCCTGGTGCTCAGACACATTCTCCACCGTGTGATGCAAGGTGGTCCATCGCTGGATGTAATCTCTCAAAGTTTCATTCGACTTCTGCGCGCAGTGCTGAAGCTCTGCGAGTCCAGCAGGCCGCTTGCAGGTGCCTTTGAAGGTCCGAATGAACACTCGCGCGAGCTCTTCCCAACTATAAATACTTCCGGGGGCCAACTGATTGAGCCACGCCCGAGCAGAACCGCCCAGCATCAGAGGAAGGTGCTTCATGGCCACGTCATCGTTGCCGCCTCCGATTTGTACATCCACTCGGTAGTCTTCTAACCAGGTGTCTGGTTTCGACTCGCCGGTGAACTTGCTTACTCCCGCCGCTAACGTGAAGTTTGGGGGGATCTCTGTGGCTCTGATAGCACTGCAGAAGCACTTGGGTCCAGAGACAGGTGCTCGGCTGCCACTCGGTTGATCTCTGCCTTGCTCTTCTCTGAATGCTCTGTTCCGGTCGACCCGTCCCTGCACAAGGATAGACCTTGCATCGAAACCTGGCCTCCGGGGATCTGGGGGAATCCTCCGCTCGTCGTCACGCAGGCGCCTGCCCTCGTGCCGCCGGGGCGAGTACGATCCGCTTCCCGGAGGAGGCGTAGGCACTCGACGGCGGTCATGATGTCCGGGTCGACGGTCGTGTTGCTCGTCATTCCGACCCAGATGTCGGTCTTGCCGCGGGCCACGTTCCTCACGCCTCGGGGGCGATCTTGGACTGTGGGCCGACCAAACGGTGTCTGCAACCACCGTTCTGCTATGAATCCTGTTGCGCGACTGAGAAACAGCCGCGTTTTTCTCTTCAGCCGTTCGGAGCAAAGCTCGGATCTGCTGAAGGCCTCTCCCAGCCTCCGACTGAGAAGGTTGAATCGACTCCGTGATGCGAGCCACGGCTTCGAGGTTCTGGACTGGCGTGCGGAACACCTGAGTCTCGCGCTAGCACGATTGCCGCGGTCGTCGACTGGACTCGAGGACCAGTCGGCGGGCCTGTTCGTCGAGTGCGCGTTGGATATTTTCCAAGCGCGTGCGCTCGGCCACGGTGGCCAAGCGTGTGGCCTCCAGGGCTAGAGCCTCCGGAGAATCTCCCACGATGGGAGTGAAGAGTGTACCTTCGTTGCGGCGACAAAGCTCAGCCCTTTGCTCGGAGGTGAGGGGTTGAGGAATGTAACCGTCGCTGTCGTGTGATCGGCCGCCGTCGCTGCCGCCGTCTCCACCGCGAGGAAAACCCGACGAGCTGCGGCGTGAGTCGACCATGAGGACTTCCACTGCGGGATCGCTGCTCCCGCACTCGGAAACTGTCGTGGAATTAACACGACAGATGTCCGGTTTAGAGGACTTAGGTGTGGAGCCATCGCGCGGGTTAGCTTGAAGAGGTTAAAGCACACAAAGAACACAGAGGGTTTATACTAGTTCGGCCCCTTCGATGAAGGTAAAAGCCTACGTCTAGTTGGTTTGGTATTGCTTGGGCGTCGATGAACAGGGAGCAGATTGCTTGCCTGTGTCTCCACGGGTTGTTTCTTCTCCTTGAACCGTCGCCGGGTCGTCCCTTTATATAGGAGGCAACGCCCGGTCCGGTTTACAGAGTCCCGAGGCCGGCTCATAATCGTGTCCGCCTCGGTCTCTACTCTTTCTTCCTTATACCTCAAGTTACATGATAGGACGGTTTATAAACTGTAAACTTTACATATGGGCCCTAAGCCTTCACGGGCCGTAACCTCTACTGGGCTTATGATAACACAACTACATTAATATAATCCGGATCTTCCTATCCGGTTTATACCTGCTAGTAATATCCCTGACATTAGGCCCCAGATTGATTTGAACTTGTTCATGTCAGTCTTCTAAGTCTCTGCATAAATTTCCTCTCCATAGTTTCTCTATTTTGTAAACCGGCTATGACGTCATCTCCGGAAATCATCTCAATCTGTCGTGACATCACCTCCGTATTTATTGCTCACTGCTGTTTGTTACCTTCATTAAAGGCTATCCCGAAAATCGAGGCGACAATGGAATCTTTATCCAATCTCTGACCTCCTTGATTCCCGCGCTTGCCGTTTCACCTCACCAGCTTATAAATACCGCTGAGACCTGTCCTTTTCCTTCTTTCCGCACTTCTTCTTCCTCTGTCGCCCGAAGCTCCACCGCCGTCTTCGAGCTCGTCGCCGTCGTCCAGCCAGACCGCTGCATCACCCTGAAACGTGTCCAGAGTACTCCGCCGCCATCTCCTTCTTTCTCAGGTATTCCATTCTTCTCGTTGTAGATCTTTAATCTAGGGTTCCTGCATGGCTTCCGCCATGAAAACTCGAAGCTTGTTGTTCATCCCTGTAGGCTACCCTTGCAATGGACTCAAACCTTGGATACGTTTCGAACGCACTCCTGCTCCGTAGTTTAAACTTAGAGTCGGACCTTAGATTCAACCCTTAGATTCATTTGATCTGTAGAAACCCTCCGTAGTTCTTCCTGTATCAGACTTGTGTATATTTCATCTTTTTCTTACCGCTCAGATTCATTTTTACTTTAGTCTTCTGTAGAAACCCGTTTCTTCGTCTTGGTAGATCTGTAAGTTAATCACCGGTTTAGCCAACCATATACTCCTCTTGCAAAGAATTAGCCATGAGCCCGACGGTTTAGCCTCCTCTTTTTTGTTATTCTTAAACCGGTAGCAGTTCGTTTCACATCTGCTTCCGGGTTGCTTATGCCATTAGCCCCTTGTCTAAACCGTCGATTTAATTCAATAACACGCTCCGGTTTATGCTTCAGTACTTTAGTAATCCGGATTTTGCACTGTACTTTTCAGCATTTGCTCAGATGGCTGCCAAGTAGTTCGTTTGTTGCAACTGGGTTCCTTCCCGCATTACGGAAGATGACTTAACCAAAGCCACTTCAATTGGTCTTCTGGGCCCCCAAGCGGTTCTGAAGTGGCGGGCCCCAGGAAATGAGTGTCCTCCTACCCCTAAAGAAGGAGAAGTTATCGTTTTCTTTGATCATATGGCCCGGGGTTTTAGCCCTCCCGCTTCTATGTTTTTCCGGGATGTGCTGGCCGCTTTTCAGCTCCATCCTCAAGATATAGGTCCGAATTCTATATCAAACGTCTGCAATTTCCAAGTCTCCTCGGAAGTATACCTTCAAGAAGAACCATCAGTGGACCTGTTCCGAGACTTTTTCCACTTAAACCGGCGGGCAGAGTTTACTGCCGGACCACACCAAGAGCTGGGCGGTGTTAGTATTCAGAAGAGAAGAGATTTGGTCTTCCCTCACGCTGCTCTCCATACACACCCCAAGGACTGGAACCAATCCTGGTTCTATTGCAAAGATACCTCGCCTGAAGGAGAAAACCCACTGCCGGGTTACCGTGAACATCGTCTTCCTGAGGATCATCCCCTGCCGCAGTGCCTTAGTTCCTCAGAACGGGCCCGGTTTGCCCCTCAGCTTGCCAAGCTTAAGGCCTTTATGGCCAATGGATTGACTGGAGTAGATTTTGTTCGTTGTTGGCTTGCCTGGAGCATCCTTCCTCTAAGCCGGCGCTCCGGTCTGATGTATGAGTATACCGGAAAAACGGATGACCCTCAACGCCACATTGACATAATACTTCCTGAGAAGGAAGTCACTGAATCCGCAAAGAAAATGCTCAACATTTCTCTGGAAGAGTGCAGCCAAACCGGATTGGCTCCATACTATGAGAACAACAAACCGCCAGCGGTAAGTTTTTTTCTGACCTCTTCCGTTCGTTCTAATCCGTCCTTATCAATTGTCTTCTATTTATTTTTCATTTTCTGCACAGGCCAACGACCCCTTCTGGAAAAGAAAACCTCAAGATAAGTCAGGTAAACAGCCACGCCGGAAGACGTGTGTTGTCAAGAAGAAGAAGGCGGCTGCTGCCTCCGGTTCACATCCTGAGGAGGATGATCCGGATTCTGAGGTATGAATTGATCCTGATACGTTTTGATCTCTCTTTATCCAAATCTATGTTAACAGTGTCTTTCCACAGGATTTGGCTGAAGGAAGTAAAGCGGCAGAAGTTGAGGTAATCTCTCTTTCTTCAGACTCTGAACCGCCAGTGCCCAAAATTCGTCGTGCATCCCGGAAGTACCCTTTTTCTCATCCTTACGCTCAACTGGACCCCAAATTTCTTTTGAAGAAGCAGCAGCATGAAGCACGCCGGACTACACGCCACAGTGGCCATGTAGTAGAATCCTCCGGAATATCTCTTACTCCGGCTCGAAGGCGCCGCTCTGAGGTTTTACTTTTCCCAACTCTTCTCCATCCAAAGGCCGGACTTATACGCAAACCGCTTAAACCGTCTGATCCTAACTATCAGGAGACACCTTTGTCATCTTCTGGTGAATCGACTGCCACACAGGTTCCTGTACTGAAGACCATGCCTGGGTAAGTTCCTTTCAACATCCGGTTTATATTTGTATTTGTTCCTTGATGATTCTCATTGTTCCTTCAATTTCCTTCAGCAAGCCCAAGCCTAGCAAGAAGGCGAAGGCCACCAAAGCGGCTGCCGAGACTGCTACTGCTAATCCAGCGGCTGATCCAGATGAAGTCATCCCTCCAGAGAGCGATCCTGCAACTCAGCTTGATGATCCTGCTCCCATGGACCATGATGACATTGTTGCTCCGGAAGATACAAATGTAGAAAATTTCGTTGAACTGGCGAGTCCTGTCCGGGTTAGTCCTCCTCGGACTAACCCGGCTCCTGTTAGTTCGGCCCCTATTGTTGCCCCTCCTCAGCCAACCACTGCCTCTTCTCCGGATGTTCAGATAACCGGGACAGGTTTTACCGCTCCTGCTGAGCCTATCATCTTGGCCAAGCATACTGCTAAAGCGGAGAAGCTTCAACAAGAGAAGGGCAAGTGGAGCACGGATTTGTCCAACTATGCCGAATTGAGTGCCCAGGAACTTTATTCCGGGTATTTGAACCGGCTTCATACCAGCCGCGATTATGAATTGGTCTTGGTTAATATGATGAAGGATAAATACGAGGTACCTTCCTTCACTTGTCTTTGTTTTGCCTTCGTTATACGTCTGTCTACGTCATAGTAGCCCCCAAGTTCCGGTTTAGCTTCGTTGTAGGTGAACCGGTACTTCCAAATGTATGAAAAAATGAACTTACATTAGCCCCCAAGTGCCAGGGGCATAACTTGTTTTATGTGCTTGGGACTTGTCTGAATTTCTCTTTTGATACTTCAACTGCCCATTAGCACCCAAGTGTCAAGTGGATAACTTGTTTATATGCTTGAGACTTGTCTGAATTGTCTTTTTCTCCACTTGATTTCCTTGCAGGCTGACTTGACCCGGAGGGCTGCAGAAGTAAGTGAGCTCCGGAATAGACTTGCTGCCACTGAAACTGCTTCTGCCAAGGCCAAGGATGAGCTGGTGCTGAACTTGACCAATACTGAAAAATTGAAAAAAGATTTTGAAGCGGAGCGATCAGCATGGGAAGTGCAGAGGAACGCCCTTGAGAAAAGGGCAAAGGATGCTGAAGAGGCCCTTAATCCGGTGACGCAAGAGCTGACCGGCTTAAGGCAGCAAATAGAGCTTATGACCTCTGCCATCTTTGGTGAGTACTTAATTTGTATATGCTTTCATCTCTGCAATCTTTATTCTGCTCCGGTTTAACTGTAATAATCATATGTAGGGCGGCGCATCACCCATCTTGGGGATGATATCCGGAAGAAACTCAAGGCCTCTTATACTCTGGTTGAGCAGCTGTATTCCGGCGCTCAAAGGATTATAAGTGTGATGTCCCATCACAAACCGGCCCCCACTACTATCCAAGGTACTTTGGAGAAGCTTTCTATACTGCCTGTATGCTTGGAAGAAGTGAAGAAATCTGCTGCACGGGCCGGCTCTCTTGTAGCGCTGACTAGAGCCAAGGCATGGGTTCTGGACTTTGATCCGGAGGAAGCTATGAACGGGTACCCCAGTAACAAGGAGGATGGATCTGCCTTCTCCGGCAAGGACCTTCGTGCTTTAACTAAGGAAATGCGCCCGCTTGCTAGCAAGCTTGCTGATGAAGCGGACCTGACCAGGTATCATCCGGCATATGACTTAGAGAATGAGCGGGTGGACCGGCCGGTTTATGACACCGAGAATCTAATCCCACCAGTGCGCGCCCATACTTTCGCCCCAGATGTTGATCCGTCCGATCTTATTACTGAGGAGATGTACTTCCATGCACTATCCAAGATCGACTGGCGCGTTCCTGATTTTCAGCCGCTTCGAGAAGACGAAGAAGTTCCGGAACAAGCCGATCCTCAGCCTTCACAGCAGGAAGAAGCATAAGCCGCTCGGTTTAACTCTTAGCTGCTGTAATCTGTTGCCGGAAAAAACTTTAATCCGTTCAGGCCTGCCAGTGCCTTGTAATAGGATAGTTCAAAATATTTTCTGTCTTAATCCGGATGTCACAGCTTTGATTTGGCATCTGCCAATTTTAATCCCTTGTTTGCTATGGTTTGATCCTTTATATTACCTGTATCTTTAGTTAAGTGTGCTTGACATCATTAATCTGGTGGGCATTGTAGATTCTGATGAGGCTCTTGGCCCTATTGGTGTTTGCTCAATGATTATTCCGGGTTATAATAACCACCGGTTTAAATCATGCTGGTGTTCTATGACCCAGACTTTTGTAAATACGTGGTCAACTTTGAAGTTGCCCAGTTCCGGATCAAAAACCATAGAAAACTTTGAAAAATCACAAAACACAAAACACTGTTGCAAATAAGACCATGTAGTCGAGGCTTTTTGCGAGCTGCCAGGATCCATATTTGCCAATCAATGGATGCGACCCAAAGGGCTATGATTCGTTTTGCCAATCAATGGGTGCAATCCAAGGAGCAATGATTTCTTTTGCCAATCAATGGATTTAATCCAAGGAGCAAGAACTTTTTCTTTTTCCATCAAAGGATGTACTCCAAGGGGCAAGAACTTTTTCTTTTGCCATCAGAGGATGTACTCCAAGGGGCAAGAACTTTTTCTTTTGCCATCAAAGGATGTACTCCAAGGGGCGAGAACTTTTTTCTTTTGCCATCAAAGGATGTACTCCAAGGGGCCAGAACTTTTTTCTTTTGCCATCAAAGGATGTACTCCAAGGGGAAAGAACTTTTTCTTTTGCCATCAAAGGATGTACTCCAAGGGGTAAGAACTTTTTCTTTTGCCATCAAAGGATGTACTCCAAGGGGCAAGAACTTTTTCTTTTGCCATCAAAGGATGTATAATCCAAGGGGCAAGAACATATTTTGCCAATCAATGGATGTAATCCAAAGGGCGCTGATGGCAAGACGATCGTATAAACCGGACCAGAAGGGTTTAAGCGAGGATTCGAATGCGATCCATAGCCCCCTAGTGATCATGGAGGTAGGGTTCCTATGAAAGAGTTTGCGCTTGAAAGGCAAGTCCTGTTTGGTCCCTTATAGAATTGTCATGCATAGCAAAAATAGATTGATCATAGCATCTGAGTTAATTCTCATAAGACACTTATTTATAGAAGAAAAAAGGCTGATCCCCCGGTTTACCAGGCGTGCCGGTTTATTTATTAATCATAATATATACAGGATACATGAAGTGGAGCTCATGGCTCAAGTGTAGTAAGGCCGCAAGAGGGCAATGTTCCACGACCTCTTCGTCTCTTCCTCTGCTGTCCGTGAGTCTTTGTGTTCTCAAACGTCCACCAGGTAGTATGAACCGTTATGTAGGTTCTTGCTGACCACAAAGGGCCCTTCCCAAGGTGGGGATAATTTGTGCATATCTGTCTGGTCCTGGATGAGCCGGAGTACTAAGGGCGTGTTTGGTTTCTTGTATTGCACTTGGCTCGCACCCACCATGCAATATTTGGGTTGTTTGGTATGCTGCATGGCTACTTGGGCCTGGCCCGACAGATGCAAAAAGGCCTCCCCAGCCAGGCTGAGCGGAAACGCAAGTCTCGGCCGTTTCCGGGATCCAACACCCGCGCGTGCAGCCACGCCCGCACCCACTCGAGCAGGAGGCCTAGGGTTTCCCTCGTCATCGATTCACACCTGTATTCCGCGCCGCTCTCGTCTCCTGCGATACAGATCTCGCCGCCCCGACGCCTTCGAGCACGCCGCCCCGACGCCTTCGAGCACGCCGTCGGCGCGCGTCCTCACCGCTGCAGAGGTAGCACTCACCTCCTCTCCTCCCTCTTCCATTTATCCCCATCTTTCGCGGATCCATCTTTGTTGCTGGCGCTGCTTCTTCGATACGGATGGGTGAGAAGGTGGCGAGGCAGGGTGCCGCCGAACTCGTCGCCATGGCCGCCGTGGCCATGGGAGCTGCTTCCGCTCGCTCATGTACATGCGCGAGCACACACAACACTCACACCCATTCACCCGTGACTCACACGCACACGCATGTCTCACATGCACACATCTGTCCCATACCTCCTCCTCATCCTATGGATCTGATTGATTAGCACACATCTATGTGAGTTATTGGGATAGTAATTTTCTTCATTAGCATGGATGTTCTCCTCATACGGGTTTTAATTTTTGGTTGAGGTATTGGGCTGGTAACGTTTCTGATTAGCATGGATCTATCCCCAAGATATTGCTAACTTGTGCATATATTTTATTTTGTTCTGATGATGCAAATGATGTAAATATTATCAGTGCCCGTGCCTTTATTAATTTGTAAATTTGTGCTGAATTTATATAGATGGATGACAACAGCAAGACCCGAGAAACGCTGATAGTGCAAGCTGCTGGCTTGGTTGCTGCTTTGTGTGCCTATATGGCCACGATAACTACAAGGGCTAGAATTAGAAACTATCGTGCTCCAATCCGTTATGTTATGCTTGAGAGAGACATAGCTAGGTTGTCCAATCTACGTTTTATCTATGATACCAATGATATAAATTGCCATGACCTACTAAGGATGAACAGGGCCCCATTTTATAACTTGTGTACCTTGTTCCGTGAGAGAAAATTGTTGGAAGACAGCATTAATACCTCCATTGAGGAGCAGGTTGCGATGTTCCTTCTTGTAGCTGGGCACAACCATAGGTTTAGGGCAATGAAACCCATATTTAGGAGGTCAATTGAAGTAATCAGTCGATACTTTAAGGCAGTTTTATATGCAATTGGAGAGTTGCGTGATGAGATGATCAAACCCCCATCAAATGAAGTTCATCCTAAAATCCTACATAGTAGGCGCTTCTACCCGTACTTTAAGGTAATAAATATGTAACCATTTAGAATATTATGGACATGTTGGATAACCCATATTTTACAAAATTTAGCTCACCTCTTTTTTCCTAGGACTGTGTTGGTGCAATTGATGGCACCCACGTGAATGCCAAGGTACCGGCTGCTATTGCTTCGGCATTTAGGGGTAGGAAAGGGGGTACCACCCAAAATGTGATGGCTACAGTTGACTTTGACCTGAAGTTTACCTACGTTTTAGCTGGTTGGGAAGGGTCGGCCCATGATGCACTCATTTTGGCCGATGCATTGGAAAGGAATGATGGATTTGTTGTTCCTCCAGGTATTAGTGAACCATTTTAGCAGCTTCTCATCATTTGCTAACTTATGGTAATAACACAACCCATGACCTTTTATTTGTTAGGAAAATTCTACCTCGTGGATGCGGGCTATGCCGTGCGGCCGGGGTTTCTTCCACCCTATAGGGCTACTCGCTACCATCTTACCGAGTTTGGTGAATGTGTCCCTCAAAATGAGATGGAGTTATTCAACTTCCGCCACTCCTCATTGAGGATCACGGTTGAGAGGGCATTTGCAGCTTTCAAGAACCGGTGGAGAATTGTGGACAACAAGCCTCACCACCCTTATCCGTCACAAGTCAAAATTGTCCTAGCTTGCTGCATTCTTCATAATTGGATACTTCGGTGGGGAGAGGATGAGTTTGTACCACCTGAGCACACTTGGACTGGCAGTCCAGCCTCCGATGGTGTGATTGACATAGAAAATGATAATAGAACATGGTCACAAATTAGAGATGGTTGGGCCGCGCATATGTTTGCCAATAGGGGTAATTATCATGTGTAGAGTACAAGTGTTAGGCTGGGCATATGTTTGCCATTACTTATGTATCATGAACAATTCTATGTTGTAATATGGGTTCTTTAATTCTGATGGTGCTCCACTTTAGACTTGATATAACTTTTTTTGGTTCTTTAATTTTTTTATGGTTCTTTAATTATATGTGAACTCTCCTTATGTTTAATTCTGTTTTTCGTTCTTTAATTTTGTTCAATTCTGTTTATGGTTCTTTAATTATGTTGGTTCTTTCATTCTTTAATTATCTTATGTGATCATTTTCCTTTCTTTTTGGTTGTTCTATACATAGGAGTGATGGCGGCTGATGGTGGGAATCACCCATTGCGCTGACATCTCCAATGTCTGGGTTCATGTTACGTCGATTTGTGGAGCTCATTGCTGGTGGAGTGAAGACGGACAAGGGCTTTAAGGAGGTGCACCTGAACCAGGTGGCTAGGAATTGTAGTGAGCACTTTGGTCTTGCGATAACTGGGACCCAAGTGTACAACCACCTCCGCAAGTGGCGTGCTAGGTGGGTGAAGATAAGTAAGCTTCGAGACATTAGTGGGTCGCTTTGGGATGATACCAACTATGTCATATCGCTGGAGGAAGAGCACTACATGGGCCATATCAAGGTTTGTACCTTGAACTAACTAACCATGAATTACTTGTACTCATACAACTAGCCTTTAGTGGCTGATCAATAGCTATTTAATTACTTGCACATGTGTTTGACTAACTTTTCCATGACCACACTTCATGTAGGATCATCCCAAAGATGTTGAGTACCTCAATGTGCCTTTAGAGAATTATGTTCAGATGCTTGCTATCTTTGGGACTGGTATTGCTACAGGAAGGTATGCAATGACATCTAATGAGGCTCTTGGGGTTCCTTCAATGGTGGGAACCTCTCCATCATTTGTAAACCTTGAAGCTTGTGGTTCAGAATTTGTTGTTGATGGGAATGAACCTGGTTCAAGTGCTACTGCTGCTGCTCATGGGGAGGATGCTGTTGCTACTGCACATGGGAAGGAACCTTGTAAGGATGCTTCCAGCTCCACTGGCAAAAGGAAGAGGGCTAGCCTGATGAGTGAAGAAGAAGTTTTGGTCATGAGCAACATGTCCGATGCAGTCCGTGAAGTTGCTGTTGCTATCAAGTCCACTGGAGAGGCACATCCTGAACTTTATGATGCTGTCATGGAGCTCCCTGGTTTTTCTGAGGACGATCTATTAATTATCTTGGATTATCTCAATGAGAACACCAACAGGGCCAGGAGCCACTCATTCGTGCAGATGTCACAGACTCGTCGCACTCGTTGGGTCATTCACCACCTCTCCAAGCTCAATGGCGGAGTGCCGAAGGATGGAGTGCCGAAGGATGGAGTGCCCAAGGATGGAGTGCCCAAGGATGATGCAACCATGGGTGAAGTGTGAGCAAATTTGTGCTAATTCACCTATCCAAGCTGACCATATTTTATTGTATTTGGTCAGATGCCCCTATATATGTGATGTATGGAATATAACATGGACCTTATGTTATATTCTGTAGCATGGATCTAATATTGAACTCTATCTAATATGTGAACTCTAAGATGCAGTGAACTGTAATATGGACCATATTGATTTATGGCTCTATCTAATATGTTAAACTCTCTATGATTCTGGTGCATTTTCTTTAGCTATTATGTATCATAAACTGCTTATCTGTCATATAAACTGTTTATATATTATACAAACAGCCAAGATGCTGCTGATATTTTATTTTTCTTACTTGAATCATCTCTACCATTTTGTATACATGTGATTATTTAGACCAATTTTTTTAAATATTGTTTCACTCAGCACCGATATTTGAGTTGAAATAAAAATCATCAAAACTATCTTCTAACTAATTTTACATGTCTGTGCAAAGCACACTAGAGTCAAATTGCACATCATACAGCCAACCAAACAACATCTGTTGTATGTTGCATCTCTCATACAACCTCAGATGCAACATACCAAACAAAATCTGAGCTGAACCTAGCGCATGTCATGCAGTACACCAAACACACATCTCAACTACTTTTTGCATCAGCTCAACCAGACTAGCCCCAACTAAGCTCCTTCATGCAATGCATCATGGATGCATCCAGGAAACCAAACACACCCTAAGTCCCCCTCCTGGAACGTCCTGGTTTTAACCCGATGGCTGTGATATCTGTGTAGGTCCTGCTGATAAATTGCAGATCGTGCTGCTGCTATGTCACGCTCTTCATCCAGCCGGTCCAAGCTGTCCTGTCTTGCTTGCTCATTGGCTGCTTCAACATAAGCTTCCACCCGTGGTGAGTCGTGCCGGATATCACTTGGAAGAACCGCTTCAGCACCGTACACCATGAAGAAAGGTGTGTAGCCTGTGGACCTGTTCGGTGTAGTATTGATGCTCCAGAGGACAGAAGGTAACTCCTCAACCCATCACCCTGGTGTTCTTTGCAAGGGAGTCATAAGCCGGGGCTTGATGCCTCGCAAAATCTCTTGATTGGCCCTTTCAGCTTGACCATTGGATTGAGGGTGAGCTACAGAAGACACATCTAGGCGAATATGCTCCCTTTGACAAAACTCTTCCATTTCTCCTTTAGATAGATTGGTGCCATTATCAGTGATAATGCTGTGTGGAAAGCCAAACCGGAAAATTACATTCTTGATGAATTTAACCGCTGTTGCCGCATCACACTTGCTCACAGGCTCTGCCTCAATCCATTCTGTAAATTTATCCACTGCCACCAACAGGTGAGTTTTTTGATCTTGTGATCTTTTAAAAGGCCCAACCATATCAAGCCCCCAAGTCGCAAACGGCCAAGTAATTGGAATCATCCACAGCTCCTGTGCCGGAACAAGAGCACGCCGTGAAAATTTCTGACAAGCATCGCATTTCCGGACTAGATCCTCCGCATCAGCATGGGCTGTCAACCAGTAGAACCCATGACGGAAAGCTTTAGCTACCAAGGATTTTGAACCGGCGTGATGACCACAATCCCCTTCATGAATCTCTCAAAGAATGTCACAACCTTCTTCTGATGATACACACTGCTGAAACGCTCCAGAAACGCTGCTGTAATGCCCCGGATGTAATACTTTCCCTTTTGGGCATATAATATATCTCTGGCTTCATCTATTCCATTCCGGGTTCTTCGTTTTCGGGTTTTCGTCGTTTTGTTGTGTGTGTGTGTGGCATTCATTTCATATCATGTAGTCATGTGCATCGCATTGCATTTGTGTTGTCGTTTGCATCCGGTCCCACGCGTTCTTTCCCGTTGTCCGTTTCGCGTTCCGGAGCTCCCTCACGTGTCCGTGGCGTCCCGTAGGCCTACTTTGGTGTTTGGCCGTGTAACGTTATCAGTTTGGCACGAGACTTGTCGTGTGTTGTTGTTTTTGTGTGTGTAATCCGCCTGTCAAATCTCGTCGCGTTTGGAGTCCGTTTGCTACCCCAACAGTTATTCTCGTGGGCTCAAAGTGCCTCCACTTTGAGGCCCAAGACACCCCTCCAACAGTCCACCAAACCAGCCCAAACCCCCTCCCTTTATCTAGGCCATCCAATTCTGATCGTGTGGCTGAAAACCACACCCCATTTGGACAACCCTAGCTCCTTGTGCCTATATATTTGTCCACCTTCCTCAAATTTTGCCCCAAATCAAGGAAACCCTAGCTCCCCTAGCCCCCATCTTCTTCTTACTCCAGCCACCGCCACCTCGCCGGAGAGTTCGCCGGATTTTTCGCCGGAATCCGCGCCTCCGCCGGAGTTCCATCGGAGAACCTCACTCCGGCCGCCTCTCACCGCGCCGCCTCACAGCCGCCATCGCCGGGGCCGGAATCCCCTCGCCGGCCGGGCCTCCAGCCGCCACCCCGCCTTCCATTCGGCCCCAGGCAGATCGCCCCTCTGCTCGAAGGTGCAGCGCCGCCGCACGAGGGGTCGGGGAGGCCGATCCGATCCGATCCGATCGAGATCCGCATGATGCATGCTTAGGTGTTTTGGATTCACCATCATGTGTACTTTGCTGTGGTTCTTACCACTTGCCATGTTTAGTTTTGAGGTGACTTAAACTTGCTCTCAAAGATGCCATGATGAAACTGCTGTTTTAACACTTAGTGAAATTTCACTAAGTCTGGAATCTGTAATTTCCAGATGCCATGTTTGCTTGTTGTTCTAGGCCAATCCATGATAGTTTTGGGGTGACTCTTGATGATTCCTTGTTGTACATATTGTTGGCTATCCATTCATGCTCTCACATGCTTATTTGAGTGGCTGTAGCATATTTAACTTTTGCTCCAAAGTTGCAATAAATTACTGCTGTCAGGATTTTGTTGCCAAGTTCAATATGTCCAAGCTTGTTGCTATTGATTCGTGGCTCCTTTGGGGGTGCACCAATGGACTTATTTGCTTTAGGATATGTCTAGTTTATGTTCATGCTCTTTTCCATGATGTTTGAATGTTGTAGCTTATTTATCTAGTGCTCCGAAGTTGCTATGTTGCTGTAATTTTCAGCTTTCGCATGTTTATTGTTTTGTGTGTAACTTTTAGCCCGTAGCTCCGATTGCAGCAAGTCTTATATGAAACTTGATTGACTTTTCGTGTAGATTCATAATATCCTATTGTTATCATGTTTTGAAGCATTTTGCTTGAGTGCATTTTTCCATGCTCCTTGTGCTCCCATAGTGCATCAGTCATGCATCCATCATTGTTGTGTGCGCATTGCATCTTGTTGATTTCGTGCCTTGTGTGTTTGTGTTGAGTAGAGCCGGAAGCTGAGTATGAGTACGAGAACGAGGTTTCTACCGAGGTTGAGAACGAGGAGCTTTCTTACGATCCGAACGACAACTCTTCAGGCAAGATGACCGAACCCCGATAACATTACTATCTTTGCCTATTGCTAGAGTATCGCTCTATAGTTTTGCCTCGATGCCCATGTCTTTCCTGTCAGCCTCCTACTTGTAACCATGATCATGTTTAACCACCCTACCTATGCAAACCGTTGAATGGCTAAGTACGCTTCGCTCAGCCCCTCTTATAGCATTGCTAGTTGCAGGTGAAGTTGAAGATGCTTGCTTCATGTTGAAGTTTGTTGGGTTATATCACACTATATAAATGCTTAAAATGAAATCATCTATATATTGGTAATGGGTGGAAGGCTAAGCCTTTTGCTTGGTGATTTGTTCCACTCATGCCGCTAGGAACCGTATAAACCGGTGTTATGTTCCTTGATTATGCGTTCCTCACACGGTTGGGGTTATGGGACCCCCTCGATAAACCGCTAAGTGCTAAGTCTTTTCCAGCAAGTCCCAACATTGGTACTATTTGCCTAATAACTAATAAACTTGCATAGGGGGTAATTAACCCTCTTTCTTAATCAACAACCCCGGGCCAGTGCTCCACATGAGTGTTGGTCCGAACTGGGGGTCCTGCGGGGCCGCCTTGGGGAAACCCGAGGTATCTGGCATACACCTGTAGCATCGCCCATCCGCTCGTGTCCTGAGACTAGATACGCGCGGCTATTATCAGGGTGTCGACGCGCCGGGAGGATTTGCTGGATTAGCCTTACCTTAGTTCGGAGTATCTTGAGCACGGGATTCCGAGAATACTCGGGTCTTCCCACCTTGGAGTTGCGACTCCGCGGATCGTGGGCTTGTCATGGGCCAAGTTGGAACACCCCTGCAGGGTTTGAACTGTCGAAAGCCGTGCCCACGGTTATGTGGCAGATGGGAGCTTGTTAATATCCGGTTGTAGAAAACTTGACACCATGTTCCAATACACTACCAGCGTGAGTACCGTGACTGTCATTTTCCGAAAAGGGTTTCGGGAGATGAACACGGTGGGGTTATGTTTGACTGGCTTTAGTTTAGGATCACTTAGTGATCATCTCTCGACCGAGGCACCTTCTCTTCTCGCTCTCTTTACGTAAGCTAGGCTAGTGCTGCTGCAACCACTTATTCTTATTCTTTCTTCAGCCTTGTTCCACACCCAAGGCTTAAATAGTCGTGTACCCGGGAACGGGATTGCTGAGTCCTTTGTGGCTCACAGTTACTTCAACACACCAGATGCAGGTCCGATGGTGAGCTATCCAGGTGATGGCACCGAGCTAGACTGGGAGTACGACAAGGAGCGTAGCCGTTACTATGTTCGTTATCCTGATGATCAGTAGTGGAACTTCTACTAGGATTCGATCCGACCTGTGGTTTAAGTTATGTTTGGTATCTTGACATTTGGATTTTACCCTTAGATGGGCTGTGATGTTCATTTGTATGATGATTGAAACATGTAATGAATTTGTGTGACGTGGCGAGTGTAAGCCAACTATTTTATGTTTTCCATCCCCATTTTTACATGAGTTGTGCAAAGATACCAACTTGTAATGCCCAGGATGGGACTATATCTCCTACGTGTCGAGGCACGACTTCTCGCCAATGCTCCACCTACCTTCTCGAGAATGATGCACTACATTTTCAACCCCTACACCGGCGAGTTTGTGCTTGTGTATCTGGATGATATTTTGGTATTTTCCAAGAATGAAGAAGATCACGAAAAGCACTTACGTCTGGTTCTTGACCGACTCCGTGAGCATAAGTTCTATGCCAAGTTCTCCAAGTGCGAATTTTGGCTCGATAAGGTTTTGTACCTGGGCCATATCATCTCCGCTGACGGTATTGCGGTAAACCCCGAGAAAGTTGAAGCAATTGTCAACTGGGAAGCTCCTCAGAACGTCAAGCAACTCCGAAGCTTTCTTGGTCTTGCCAGCTATTGCAGAAGGTTCGTTGAGAACTTCTCCAAGATTGCCAAGCCTCTTTCCAACTTGCTGCAGAAGAATGTCAAATATTTTTGGTCTCCAGATTGTGAAGTGGCATTCAAAACTCTCAAAGAAAAGCTCGTCTCTGCTCCAGTTCTAACTCCTCCAGATGAGTCCAAGCCCTACGAAGTATTCTGTGATGCTTCTCTTCAAGGTCTTGGTGGTGTGCTTATGCAGGACAAGAGAATTGTGGCATACACTTCTCGTCAGTTGAAGCCAAGTGAGAAGAACTATCCCACACATGATCTTGAACTAGCAGCTGTGGTACATGCTTTGATTACGTGGAGACATCTGTTGTTGGGCAGAAAAGTCGACATCTTCACCGATCACAAGAGCTTGAAGTACATCTTCACACAGCCGAATCTGAACCTCCGCCAGACTCATTGGGTTGAAATGATCCAAGAGTATGATCCCAGCATCGAATACACTCCTGGCAAGGCGAATGTGATTGCAGATGCTTTGAGCAGAAAGGCATATTGCAACAGCCTTCTTATCAAGCCGTTCCAGCCTGAGCTTTGTGAAGCATTCAGGAAACTCAACCTCCAAGTTGTTCCGCAGGGTTTTCTTGCAAATCTTCAAGTTGCTCCTACCTTGGAAGATCAGGTCCGTGAGGCCCAACTCAGTGATGCCATGGTGCAGAAGGTGAAACATGGTATTGCAAAGGGCACTCCTAAATACAAGTGCTAACGCGTTGATGAGAGAGATACCTTGTCCTTCGAGGACAGACTCGTTGTTCCCAAAGGTGATCTCAGGAAGCTCATAATGGAGGAAGCACATGATTCCCTCCTTTCCATTCATCCTGGTAGCTCCAAGATGTACCAAGACCTCAAGCAATATTACTGGTGGACACGCATGAAAAGGGAGATTGCCCAATTCGTGAATGAATGTGATGTCTGCAGAAGAGTGAAGGCAGAGCATCAACGTCCAGCCGGTCTTCTCCAACCTCTTCCTATTCCCGAGTGGAAATTCGACCACATTGAAATGGATTTCGTCACTGGCTTCCCTAAGTCCAAGAGAGGCAATGATTCTATCTTCGTGGTGATTGACAAGCTTACCAAAGTCGCTCACTTCCTTCCAGTCAAAGAATCCATCAATGCAGCTCAATTGGCAGAGTTGTACACTTCCAGAATTGTGTCCTTACATGGCATTCCTCAAGTTATCTCCTCAGATCGTGGAAGTTTGTTCACTTCAAAGTTCTGGGATTCTTTTCAGTCCGCCATGGGCACTAAGATCAGGTTCAACACTGCTTTTCACCCTCAGACTAGTGGTCAAGTCGAGCGAGTGAATCAGATTCTAGAAGACATGCTCAGAGCCTGTGTCATATCTTTTGGCATGAAATGGGAAGATTGCCTTCCATTTGCCGAGTTCTCTTACAACAACAGCTTTCAAGCAAGTGCCGGCAAAGCTCCGTTTGAAATCCTCTATGGCAGAAAGTGCCGTACCCCTCTCAACTGGTCTGAAATAGGCGAACGTCAACTTCTTGGCAATGACTTGATCTCAGAAGCCGAGGAAATGTGCAAAGTCATACGTGAGAATCTCAAGGCCGCTCAATCGCGTCAGAAGAGCTACTATGACGGCAAGCATCGTGATTTGGCTTTCAACATTGGTGATCATGTTTATCTCCGTGTTTCTCCGATGAAAGGCACCCAAAGATTCGGTATCAAAGGAAAGCTTGCTCCTAGATACGTCGGGCCTTTCAAGATCCTTGGCAAAAGAGGCGATCTAGCCTATCAACTTGAGCTCCCTTCCAACTTCGCCAATGTTCATGATGTGTTTCATGTGTCTCAACTCCGCAAATGCTTCAAGGCACCTGAACGCATGATTCCGTTTGAAGAGATTGATCTTCAACAAGACCTGTCTTACCGAGAGCATCCCGTTGCTATTCTCGAAGAAACCGAGCGCAAGACCCGCAACAAGTCCTTCAAATTCTTGAAAGTCAAGTGGTCACACCACACCGACCGAGAAGCTACGTGGGAACGAGAAGATCATCTTCGTTCCGAGTACCCTTCATTTTTCCAGTCCTAGATCTCGGGACGAGATCTTTTTGTAGTAGAGGAGAGTTTGTAATGCCCCGGATGTAATTCTTTCCCTTTTGGGCATATAATATATCTCTGGCTTCATCTATTCCATTCCGGGTTCTTCGTTTTCGGGTTTTCGTCGTTTTGTTGTGTGCGTTTGTGGCATTCATTTCATATCATGTAGTCATGTGCATCGCATTGCATTTGTGTTGTCGTTTGCATCCGGTCCCACGCGTTCCTTCCCATTGTCCGTTTCGTGTTCCGGAGCTCCCTCACGTGTCCGTGGCGTCCCGTAGGCCTACTTTGGTGTTTGGCCGTGTAACGTTACCGGTTTGGCGCGAGACTTGTCGTGTGTTGTTGTTTTGGTGTGTGTAACCCGCCTGTCAAATCTCGTCGCGTTTGGAGTCCGTTTGCTACCCCAACAGTTATTCTCGTGGGCTCAAAGTGCCTCCACTTTGAGGCCCAAGACACCCCTCCAACAGTCCACCAAACCAGCCCAAACCCCCTCCCTTCATCTAGGCCATCCAATTCTGATCGCGTGACCGAAAACCACACCCCATTTGGACAACCCTAACTCCTTGTGCCTATATATTTGTCCTCCTTCCTCAAATTTTGCCCCAAATCAAGGAAACCCTAGCTCCCCTAGCCCCCATCTTCTTCTTCCTCCAGCCACCGCCACCTCGCCGGAGAGTTTGCCGGATTTTTTGCCGGAATCCGCGTGTCGGGGGAAACTGTCCACCACGAGCACCTATGGGACCGGAGCCCCTTGTTCGTACGGTAAGGGAGCGGAGGGAGCACAAAGAGCAGATCGTGGAGAGCACGCAGGCAGTTTACCCAGGTTCGGGCCGCGATGGACGCGTAAAACCCTACTCCTGCTTAGATTGTATTGAGTGTTGGAGCTCGGGAGCTTGAAGAACTAGCTACACCGAGCAAATGAGCGATCTAGGTTCCGAACCCTTTCTACGTTGTGCATGGGCCTCCTTTTATAGCTCAAGGGGTCACCGACAGGTGTCAACGTAGGAGAAAGGGGTAAAAAGGTAACTTTGGTGGTAGTTGTAACAGTGCGGGAACAGTGGATGAACAGTGGATGAACAGTGGTCATCACCTACTTTGACAGTGGGGGACAAGGGCATTAAATGCCCGTCACCGTCGACCTCAAAAGCGCCCGCCCTTGCGTCTCCGTTTGCCACGGCGACAGCTTCGTCACCGTGGAGTGGCACCGTGTCCCCCAGGCTGCACAGCCATCCGCCACGCGTCCCTGGATTGGCCCCAGGGCGACGCGTGGTTCCATGAGCTGGAGCGCGGGCACACAGCGTAACTCTCCCCGGCAAGCACCTTGCCGGAGCCTTGACCTTGCCGGGCCCGGAAGCTTGTCGGGCTCTGAAGCTTGTCGCTCCCAGGGCCCTGCCGGGGCGCATGCCGCGCCGAGGCATGTCTTCTGAAATGTGATCTTCTAGTCTTCCTGGCAAGCTCCTCTTGCCGGGGTCTTGTGCTAGTGAGGTAATCTTGAGCCTGGGACGGCCTTCCCGGCAAGCTCCACTTGCCGGGGCCTTGATCTTCTGTCTTGTATACTTTGTTTTTGAATGGCTTTATATGGAGCAGAAAAGTCTCCGGCAAGCACGTGGTAGGCCCTACCGCGGGAAGCTGCTACTGCCCGTGCACAAGTTGGGGTACTGAGGTACCCCTACCTTAGTACACCGACGGGAGCCCCCGGGCCTGGGCCACACACGGTGCCGAGCGCTGTTGGGCCAGGCCCAAAACAGTGCACGGGCACGCGCGGCCCACGGCACGCCGAATCCCCTTTCCGCATCCGCCGCGTCCCTCCGTAACGGCACGCGTCGATTGCGGCGTCGTGGGAGGGAACGTGGCCATGTTCTTTAATGGGGAAATGCGGAGCGTCCCCCACTTCCCCCTTAAAAGCAGAGGAAGCAGGGGCCGTTACCTTACTTCGTCTTCATTGCTTCTTCCATCTCCAGAAATTCCCCTTTGAGCTCCGACTCCACACCTCCTCCGCCGTCTTCCGCATCTGCGGCGCCGCCGGACTCTTCGCTCTCCCCTCCTCGCCGCCTCCGCCATGGCCCCGAAGACCGAGAAGGCGAAGGCGGAGAAGACCAAGAAAGAGAAATCCGAGCAGGCGGCGAGGCTTGCTCTTCTGCGGAAGAGGAACGTCGTCTTCGCGCCAAGGCTCAGCGCGCGGGAGCTCTGGAACAAGTATTACTTATTCTGGGCCAAGGAGACCAAGGCGCATCCTCGGACCAGAGCTTATCCCGCCGCCGCCAAGGATATGTACCCCGGCGGGTATTTCTTCTTCGCTGTTTTCTTCCACTGCGGCCTTTGTCCTCCCTTTTCTGAATTTTTCTGTGACATCATGAACACCTACAACCTCCACCTTCTAGACTTCACCCCCAACGCCATCCTCACGATGGCGGTTTTCGCACATCTGTGCGAAAACTATATTGGGATCTATCCAAATGTAGCGCTGTTTAGGCATTTCTTTACGCCTAGAGTAGAGGCCGGCGCTCCCCTCTCCGGAGGAATCTCTTGGGTCTTCCGCTTGAACAAGAAGGAGTCCTATCTGCAAGGGGAGCTCCGCGGCAAGTGGGAGGAGTGGCGCGCGGATTGGTGCTGGATAGTAGAGGACGAGCCGCAGCCCTTCACCGCGCCGCGCACCACAGCCATAGTGCGCGGCAGGGACTGGAGCGAGCTGGATTCGGATGACATCAAGCTCAACGTCGCCCTTGTCAGAATTCTTCGTCTCCGGGTAGCCAAGCTGACCATGGGAGAAGTAGGAGCAGACTTCCTCCGCCGCCGCATTGCCCCTCTTCAGGAGAGGAAGAGGCCAGCATGGGAGTACGGCAACGCGGCGGACATTATGAGACTGCGCCCAGGGCTTAACTTCAATTTCACGTCGCTGGAGCTGAAGGGGATGGTCCGGGAACTTTTTAAGCACGACCCGGCCCACCCAGAGTGGTTCAGAGCTCCCCGGGGAGTGGTGCACCTCTGCAACAGCACGGCCCGAGATCCCCTACACGCAATGATGCCCGCATGCGACTCGCATGGCGTGGATCCAACATGGATAGCGCCCAAGCCAGACGCCATCATGAGCTTCTTCGACAACCTGGTGGAGGTGCCGAAGAACAAGGAGGAGATCAAGGGGCTCACCCGGGACACCACTGACCGGGAGATTGCCTATATCGCTTCTCGGGTAGAAGAGGCCGACGCAGCTGCAGCGGCAGGAGAGTTCGGCTTCACGGTTGAAGAGGCAGAGGCTGCGGAAGCGTCATGCCAAGCGGAGGAGGCAGGGATCCGCAGGCTGCTCAAGCTTCCGCCCGACGAGCTCGCCGGGGTCCCCTCTCTGAGGTATGCTGGGATCCCCGGGATCGTGACTGAGGCCGCCGCGAGGGGCGACGTGGTCGGAGGAAGCAGAGGCGCCGGAGGGAGCGGAGGCGCCGGAGGGAGCACGGCCGCAGGGCAGGGCGCTGGGCCCAGCAAGCCGGCCGAGGAGGAGGAGGAGGTTGCCGGGGGCGGCGAGGACTCCGGTGGGTCCCTGGGGCTCTACAACGACGATGTCTCCTCGTCCTCGGAGACCTCCCCGCCCCGGGCAAGTCCCAGGCGATCTCCGCTGAAGCGCCTCCGCAAGGCGACGACGGCGACGAGGGCGCAGGCGCCCCGACAACAACCGGCTCGCCGGGCGGCGCGAGCTACCCGGGGGAGCCAAGCCGCGACGGGAGCACCCGACGCGCCAACCGTGGCGGAGGCGACCCGCGCACAGGCCACGGCGGAGGCGCCCCGTCCGTCAGTGCCAAGTGGAGGAGGGTCTTCTCAGAGCGGAGCAGCAGCTCCGCCCGCTCCCCGGGCCCCGGCGCCCACGGGGGCCGGGTCTTCGCAGCCCCCAGCCCCGGGGACCGCCAAGCGCCCGAGGGAGGCTTCTCCTCCTGCTCCTCGCGCGGACGCGCCTCAGGTGGCGTTCGACTTCTCCGCCCTGAGCGACAACGACGACGACGAGGAACAGGAGTAAGGACTTGAAGTTTTGTATCTTCTTTTAACTTTGTCTTGATTCTTCCTTCGATGATTCTGATCTTGCTTCTTGCTTTGATTTCAGGACCCTGGCCCAGCGAGCGGCGAAGAAGGCCAAGGTTCCCGTGGTCGAGGTCGAGGACGACTCGCCCGTCGCGGCGACAGGGGACGTGCCGGCGACGAGCTTGCCGGACCCGAGCGCTGCTCCGAGGAGCAGCCCCCAGCGTAAGTCTGGGCTTGATCTTTCAACTCGTCGGGCGCGCTTGAGGATTTTGTTTATACTAACATCTTGTTCTTCTTGTTTTGTCTTGATTGTCTTGTGCAGAGGTGGAGCCGCAGCCACAGGGGCGCCCGGAGACCACTCCCGAGGAGCCGCAGGCCCCGCCGTCCCCGCCAAGGACGAACTCTCCGGCGAGGGAGAGCGCTCCGCCAAGGGCGGGTACTCTGCCAAGGGCGAGTACCCCGCCAAGGGCGAGCAGCCCGGCGAGGGTGGCCACCCCGCCAAGGGAGAGCTCCCCGGCGAGGGAGCCTGCCGTCGACGAAGTCCGCCAAGGTAGGTCTTGTAACTCCGTCTTCTCGGACTTGTCTTTTTGGATATTTGCTTGAACTTTTTCCTTTCTTTTTCTTCTTCTTCTATCAGATACTCCTCCCCCGGAGCGGATGGAGACGAAGGTCATCGTCGAGGAGGAGGGCGCGCAGGGCGACGGCGGCGACGCTCCTGTCATTGAAGACACGGCGGGAGCCGCCGAGCCTGCCGCGGAGGAGACCGCTCCGACCGCAGACGCAGCGGCCGGGGAGGGGGACGGCGGCCATACTGCCGGCCCGGAGGCGGCAGGAGCGTCAAGCGCTGCGCCGGCCGCCGACCCCTCCACCGAGAAGGAGCAGTCGGGCTTCTATCTTGAGGCTCCCAACGGCGTCTTCATCCAAGTGCCGTGGGGATCCTCGTCGCGAGCCCCCGCGAAGGGAGAGGCCTTTGATGGAGAGGTCCTCGCCTCCGCGGGCCTAAAGATCATCGAAGCGCCTGGCGGGAGCGACGAGCCCGCGGAGGAGAAGTTGCTTCACCGGCTCCTGGCCCTTTACCGGGCCAGGCAGGCGAAGCTTGAGTCTCGGGAGGTCCTCACCGCCAAGGCCGCAGCTGACATGGAGAAACGCGCCGCGGAGCTCCGCGTCGCCAACCAGGCGGCCCTCCGTGATCTGGCGGAGGAGCGCGAGCGGCTTGCCGGGGAGTACCAGGAGTGGCTCTTGGAGAAGGCCGAGGCCGAGGAGCAGCAGCGACTCGCCGGAGAAGAGCTGTCCCGGCGAGAAGGGGAGCTCACCCAACGGAAGGTCAACCTCGACGCTCACGAGGAAGACCTCACCGCCCGGGAGCAGGCCCTTGGCGGGGAACTGAAAGAAGCAAAGGCCGCCGCAGCCACCGCGGAGACCGCGAAGAAGGACCTCGAGGCTAAGGTGGCGCAGCTGGAGGAGTACCTGAAGGCGAGCACGGATAGGGTCACCGCGCTCAACATAGAGCGCGAGAAGGATGCCCATACCAACTCGGAGCTCCAGGTACGCCTCTCCAAGCAAGGCGACGAGCTGAAGGCCGCCAAGGACTCGATTGCAGATTTGGAGCTGAAGGTCACTACGCTGAAGGACTCTCTTGACGCCGTCCGGGACCGCGAAACCAAGCTGAAGGACGAGCTCCGCAAGGAGCGAGGCTTGGTGGAGAGTGCCACTACTGCAACCAACAACTTCCGCCAGACCGTCGAGGTATGGACTGAAGATCTGGTGGCTTCTGCAGCTAGCATCGACAAGGAGCTGATGGCGCTGAGGGTTGAGCATCTCATATACTCTCCGGATCCGAACCTCCCCCACAGCACCAAGCTCAGTCTCTTCTTCAGAGGGATCGCGCCGGCTCTCGCAAATCTTCAGAAGAAGCTTCCCGCACAACTGGCCGAGGAGTCACGCCAGCTCTGCGCGGGGACTCTGGAGCACGTTCTGACGAAGATAGTGTACCGCAATCCTGGTATAAACCTCGTCAACGTTCTCCGCAGCTTGCTGGCCGACGCGGATATGGAGGCGCTGAAGGCGCAGGTCGCCCATATTATCGCCAAGGTGAACAAGATCTCCAGGGTTGAAGGCGACCGCGTGGATTAGGCCTCCTTTTCTTTATCTCTTTTGTTGCTGCAAAGTGTGCCATGGACACAAATCTATTAGTGATTGCGACAAGTTATCCCTTGTAATATATTATCTTATTTTGAGCAATCAGTGCAATGTTATCTCCCTTGCTTTGGTCCTTTACTTTGTATGCCTTTAACCCTACGCTTCTAGGGGACTTGCCGGCAAGGGGCCCTTGCCGCGAGCGCTGAGTGCTGGACTCTGAGCAGCCTGCTGGCCAAGGTCTTACCGGCAAGCAACCTTGCCGCAGCTAGTCGCAACGCACTTAGCTTGCTGAGCGAACTCGGAAACGAAACAAGGGCGCGACACTTGTCGCAGCTCACTCGAGTCGTTGAGCGTACTCGAAAACAAGATAAGGGTGCGGCTAGCCACGGGTAGGTTCCTCCGCGCACAGGTTTTCCATACAAAGTGTGGTTGTTCAAGGAAGATAACCAAAATTTAAAAATTTGAATTGCTCAAATTCTGGTAACTTAGCTTTCATATATTGCTTGCTTCCCGGTAAGGCTTCTCTTTCTTGAATAGCACTCGGTTCATCTTCCATCTCCTTCCCCCCCGGCAAACTTGTGCGCGAGGAACATTCCTTCTGCTTAAGAGGAAAAGAGAAAGAAGAGGGAAACAAGTATATGGCCTTTCGGCGTGCTAATTCTTACCGGATACGTGTGTTGCACAAGATGCCAAATAGTGCATGCAAATAGCGAGGAAAAGCATGGGAAAGGCAAATAGTGCGAAACGCAAAAACTTTACTGATGCACGGGGTCTGCGCCCGGCTTTGTACAAAGGGTTACATGCAACAGCGGCAAGGCTTGTACAAAAGGTGGTTGCCGGAGCGGATCATGGCAACCGCGCCTTATGGGTGAAACTTGCGAAGATGCTCTATGTTCCAGGAGTTGCTCACCGGTAAGCCTTCTTCGGTCTCAAGGCGGACAGCGCCGGGCCTTGTGACTTGTCTCACCCGATAAGGGCCTTCCCACTTCGGCGTCAACTTGTTGGAATTCTTGGCGGACTGAACACGCCGAAGAACAAGGTCGCCTTCCTCGAGACTCCTGGCCTTAACCTTACGGCTATGATAGCGGCGCAAGGCCTGCTGGTATCGAGCAGCTCGTACAGCAGCCTGGAGACGTTCCTCCTCGAGGAGCAATGCATCATCTTGTCGCAGTTGCTCTTGCTCGAGCTCATCATAAGCGAGCACTCGAGGAGATCCATATACGAGTTCCGTGGGGAGAACTGCCTCTGCCCCATAGACTAGGGCAAAGGGTGTCTGTCCGGTGGCTCGACTTGGTGTCGTTCTGATTGACTAAAGAGCCGCCGGTAGCTCTTCTATCCAGTTTCTTCCGCACTTGCGCAGCCTGTCAAAGGTCCTTGTCTTGAGTCCGCGCAGCACTTCAGCATTGGCCCTCTCCGCTTGACCATTGCTCCTCGGGTGAGCAACAGAAGCGAAACAGACCTTGGCGCCAAGGTCTTGGACGTACTGCATGAAGGTGCGACTAGTAAATTGCGTACCGTTGTCGGTGATGATCCTGTTAGGGATTCCGAAACGGCAAACAATCGACCTGAAGAACCTGACCGCTGACTGTGCTGTCACCTTTCTCACTGGTTCCACTTCTGGCCACTTTGTGAACTTGTCGATTGCAACGTACAAGTACTCAAAGCCCCCGACAGCTCGGGGGAAGGGGCCGAGGATATCGAGCCCCCAGACCGAGAAGGGCCAGGACAAAGGGATCGTCTGGAGAGCTTGATCTGGCTGATGAATTTGCTTTGCATGGAACTGGCACGCTTCACACTTGGTTACTAGTGCAGTTGCATCCTGGAGGGCTTCTTGCCAGAAGAACCCTTGCCGGAAAGCTTTCCCGGCAAGTGCCCTTGCGCTAATGTGGTGGCCACATATGCCTCCGTGTATCTCTGCCAACAGCTTCTGTCCATCTTCTCTGGAAATGCACTTCAACCTGACACCATTGAGTCTTCTTCTGTACAGCTCGTTATCCACGAACTGGTACATACTTGACTGCCTGGTTATCTTTTCTATCTCTCCCGGGTCGTCGGGAAGTTCTCCAGTTTGCAGAAAACGGACGATCTGCTGCGCCCATGCTGGAGCCCGAGGCTCGACGGCAAGGACTAAAGGCATGAGGGCCGCTGCGGGAACCCCAGCTTCTACGGCAAGAACCTCTGGTTCCGCCGGAGCTGATGGTCCCCCGGCAAGCTCGCCGGGGCGAGGCTTGTCGGGAACGCTTGCTTCAACTGTACAGATCCGAGGATCTGCAGGAGCAAACTGTTCCTCAGCGTTCTGGTCGTTGATCTAGGGGACCTTGACGGCGGCTTCGGGGAGATCAGTCGGCAAGTAGTCGCCGGAGATCAACTTTCTCTTCTTGGACTGCCCAATTGATGGTGTAACGGATGGCTGAGTCAGCTTGAGCAGGAAGGTCCCTGGTTCCACAGGTAACTTCATCGCAGCACACTTTGAAAGGCCATCTGCAATGTCATTCTGAGCTCTCGGGATGTGCTCCATCTGCAGACCTTCAAAGTGCTCTTCAAGCTTCCTCACTTCATCTACATAAGCTTCCATCAAAGGGCTCTGGTAACTCTTGTTGACTTGTCGGACCACCAACTGAGAATCTCCCCGGACAATTAGTTTCCTGATCCCAAGTTCGGCCGCAATCCCGAGGCCGGCAAGCAAGCTTTCATACTCAGCAGTGTTGTTTGTCGCTTGCTCCCTGGGAAAGTGCATCTGGATAACATACTTGAGGTGCTCTCCGGTGGGCGCGATGAGTACCACGCCGGCACCGGTGCCTTGCAGCGAGAAGGCACCATCAAAGTACATTACCCATTCACTTGTCGCTTCTTGTACGGGTACACTTGTTTCTGGAACTTCCTCATCGGGCGTTGGGGTCCATTCAGCTATGAATTCTACCAAAGCTCGGCTCTGAATAGTTGAAGTACTCTCAAACTTGAGACCAAAGCTTGACAGCTCCAGTGCCCACTCGACGATCCTGCCTGTTGCTTCTGGGTTGTGCAATATCCTTTTCAACGGAAAGCGAGTGACCACCGTTATCTCATGTGCTTGGAAGTAATGGCGCAGCTTTCTCGAGGCCATGAGGAGGCCGAAAAGCAACTTCTGCACCCCAGAGAATCTTGATCTAGCCCCTTGTAAAAGGGAGCTTACAAAATACACTGGGCGCTGCACCATCTTTCTTCGCACTTCTCCTTGATCCTGCACAGAGTTGTCCTTGTCGGGGCCAGAGCTTGTCGGAGGAGCCCCCTGCTTGTCGCCGGATTCGCTTGCCGGTGGCGCTGACTCCTCGTCGGCCTCCCTCTCTGCTACCAACGCAGCACTAACCACCTGGTTGGTTGCCGCTAGGTACAGCAGCAACTTCTCCTGTGGCCTAGGTGCGACAAGTATTGGAGTGGAGGATAGGTACCGTTTCAAGTCTTGCAGCGCTGCCTCCGCTTCCGGAGTCCATTTCATAGGACCTGCCTTCTTCAAGATTTTGAAGAAAGGTAGGGCGCGTTCTGCAGACTTCGAAATGAACCTACTGAGGGCAGCCACACAACCTGCAAGTCTCCTGACATCCTTGACGCGCTTCGGGGCCTCAATCTGCTCGATGGCTTTTATCTTGTCGGGGTTGGCTTCAATCCCCCTCTGTGACACAAAGAACCCGAGGAGCTTGCCGGAGGGGACTCCAAAGACGCACTTCTCGGGGTTCAACTTAAGCTGGATCTTGCGCAGGTTCTCAAATGTCTCTTCCAAATCTTGGATCAGTGTATCCTTGCTCTTGCTCTTGACCACGATATCATCCATGTAAGCCTCTACATTTCTGTGAATCTGTGGCTCAAAAGCAGTGTATACCACCCTTGCAAAGGTTGAGCCTGCATTCTTCAGTCCAAATGGCATGCGTATAAAGCAATATGTGCCACATGGAGTGATAAATGCAGTCTTCTCTTCATCTTCCTTGGCCATGAAAATCTGATGGTAGCCTGAATATGCATCAAGGAAAGAGAGCAGCTCACATCCGGCAGTGGAGTCAACAATCTGGTCAATGCGCGACAAGGGAAATGGATCCTTGGGACATGCTTTATTCACATCAGTGAAGTCTATACACAGTCTCCATTTCCCGTTGGCCTTACGCACGATGACTGGGTTTGCCAACCACGTCGGATGGATCACGCCTCTAACTAGGCCCGCTGCTTCTAGCTTCTTGATTTCTTCGGCAATGAATTCTTGGCGCTCCACGGCTTGCTTCCTGACCTTCTGCTTGACGGGCCGCGCATGAGGACAAACAGCAAGCTTGTGCTCAATCACCTTCCTGGGAACACCGGGGATGTCAGATGGTTGCCATGCAAACACATCGACATTCGCCCGCAGGAAGGCAACGAGCGCGCTTTCCTATTTGCTGTCAAGTGTGGCACTGATGGTGAAGGTACCACCAGTGCCGTCCTCCTTGGCGGACACCTTCTTGGTTGCCGGAGGAGCGGCCATCCCCTTCTTGCACTTGCCGGTGGAGCTCGATGGAACGTCCTCGACGGCAGCGCAGCACTCCGAGGAGGTGCGGTTGCCGGAGTGGGTCCCAGAGCACTTGCCGGACTTGGTCTTCGTCTTCTTCCCCCCGGGAGCTTCAGCGGCAAGTGCGTTGCTCTCCACTGCGGCTGCTGCATCCCGGTAGATCTTGTCGGCGCAGATAAGCGCGTCCTTCTTGTCGCCATGGACAGAGATGACGCTTATCGGCCCCGGCATCTTGAGTATGTTGTAAGCGTAGTGGGAAGCTGCCATGAACTTGGCGAGGGCAGGACGGCCGAGTATCCCATTATACGGCAATGGTATATCAGCGACGTCGAATGTGATGCGCTCAGTTCTGAAGTTGAGCTCCCCGCCAAAGGTCACGGGCAGAGTTATCTTCCCCTTTGGCTTGCTCCTCCCCGGGTTTATTCCTTGGAAAGAACCGGTTTCTTCGAGTTCGCCATCTGGGATTTGGAGTTTCTTGATCACAGCCGAGGAGATCAAGTTCAGGCCGGCCCCGCCGTCAACCAACATTTTGGTGACCTTGAGGTTGCGGATGGTTGGTGAGACCAACATCGGCAAGCACCTGACCGCGGTAGTGCGGTCAGGGTGATCCTCAAGGTCAAAAATGATGGGCGTGCTGGACCATTTGAGGAGCCTGCGCGACTCCACGGGCGGCTCTGCTGCATTTACTTCCCGCACCCACTGCTTGAGTTGGCTGTGGGAAGTATGCAGAGAGGCGCCGCCGTCGACGCACAGGACCTCCGTGGCCTTCTGGAACTCCTGCTCGCTGTTATCTTCTTCCTCCATGTCATCGTCGTCATCTTCGTCGTCCTTGTCGCGGCCCCGGGGAGGTCGGTCACCTTGCCGCTGCTTGGCCTTGCCGCGGCATCCTCCCCGGCCAACGAATGGCCGCTTCTTGCTTGGCTCCCCTCCACCACCTTGGGCCTTCTCCTTGTCGCGCCTCTCGTACTCAGCTTTCTGCTGCTCGACGAGGTACTCGACGCGTTTGCAGTTGGAGAGGTTGTGGCCCTTGGTGCGGTGGATCTTGCAGTATTGCTTGTCGGAGCCGTCCTGCTTGTCGGCTGCCACTACAGGGGCAGGCTCCTTGCCGGAGCCGCCAGCCTGTGTTTGCTTGGCGGGAGCCTCCTTGCCGGACTTCTCGACGGCAAGCACTTCCTTCTTGTTCTTTCTTCTATCCGCCGCCGGCTCTTCTTTGCCGGGGCGGCATCCTCGCTGTCGCTCTCCCCTGCGCCAGCATCCTCCCCGGGGAGTTTCCTCCCCTCTTCGGCGCGCGCGCACTTATCAGCTAGAGCATAGAGCTCGCTGACATCCCGTATCTTGGTCATGGCCATCTCCTCACGCATGCGGCGGTTACGCACGTTCTGGTGGAACGCGCTGATAACCGCGGCAGGGTGGACGTCGGGGATGTTGTGCTGCACGCGGCTGAAACGCTGGATGTACTTGCGCAGGGGTTCTCCTTCCTTCTGGGCCAAGATGTGGAGATCGCTCTCCTGGCCGTGGGGTTTGTGGCCGCCCGTGAAGGCGCCAACAAACTGATGGCAAAGATCTGCCCAAGAAGAAATGGAGCCTTCCGGCAAGAGCATAAGCCAAGAACGAACGTTCGGCTTAAGCACTAGCGGGAAGTAGTTCGCCAGTATCTTCTCGTCGCGCCCCCCCGGCAGCCTGCACCACGATGGTGTAGATGCTGAGGAATTCTGAGGGGTGCGTCTTGCCGTCGTACTTCTCCGGTACGTCGGGCTTGAAGTTCTTCATGCTGGGCCACTGGACGCGCCGCAGCTCACGGGTAAACGCAGGGCAACCTGCCGCGTACGGCAAGTCGCCTGGTTCACCGGGCGCGTGCGTGTCGACAGCGTTCCCAGCTCGCTGATCTGATTGTCGCCGAGCTTCTCGGCGGCGCTCGATCGTCGTTCGAGCGTCTTCTTGTCGCCGGTCGTCAAGGACCTGGTGCTGGTCCCGACGAGCCCGCGGATCCGACGACGCCGTGGATTCGTCGTCGACGTTGATCCGGCGGGGCGGCGTCTTCTGCTTCCGCGGCGGGGAGTGCACGGTGGTTGCACCCCCGACGGTCTTGTCGCCGTCGGCCTTCGTCTTCTCGACTTGCCGTGGCTGCGAGGTCGCTGGCTGCTGCGGAGAGTCGTTATTGGCGAACGCGATCAGGCTCTGGATGGTTGCCCTCCAGTCTTCGGCCTTGTCTGCCGCTGGAGGGAAGTCGAGGAGCAGTTGCGCTCTTGCAAGCGCTTCTGCTGGAGAGGAGGGGAGCGGGGGCAAGCGGCGCGAGGAGCGGGATATGCTCGGACTCCTAACGGGGTTAGAAGGAGCAGGGTCCCGCCCCGGCGACCGTGCCTTGCTCGTGCCAGGACGATGGCCCGGAGCATCCCGCGAGCCTCCGGTTTGCCCTTGGCCCAGCAAGCGGATGCCACCTCCTGTGCCATGGCGCTGCTGGGTTGTCGTTTGCTGAGATGGACGTGGCGCATCTACGGAGACCGAGGCTCGGTCGTCCGTCTTGTCCTTGGATTTGGTGGCGCCGCGAGTCTCCTCGCCGGCGACCACCCTTCCGACGGCGTCTCCTCCACCCACAGTTGGGTCAGGTGGCGGTGGAACAGACGCGGACGGGCCTCCGACCTCCGAAACCTTCTTCTTCGGGGCCATGCTGTTGTTGCTGATGAAGATGATGTAGCTGGAGAGGTTGATGAAGAATGCGCCCGCGTGAACGCCGGATCAGGTTCGCACAACCTCGACGCCCCCTACCTGGCGCGCCAAAGATGTCGGGGGCTGTCCACCACGAGCACCTATGGGACCGGAGCCCCTTGTTCGTACGGTAAGGGAGCGGAGGGAGCACAAAGAGCAGATCGTGGAGAGCACGCGGGCAGTTTACCCAGGTTCGGGCCGCGATGGACGCGTAAAACCCTACTCCTGCTTAGATTGTATTGAGTGTTGGAGCTCGGGAGCTTGAAGAACTAGCTACACCGAGCAAATGAGCGATCTAGGTTCCGAACCCTTTCTACGTTGTGCATGGGCCTCCTTTTATAGCTCAAGGGGTCACCGACAGGTGTCAACGTAGGAGAAAGGGGTAAAAAGGTAACTTTGGTGGTAGTTGTAACAGTGCGGGAACAGTGGATGAACAGTGGATGAACAGTGGTCATCACCTACTTTGACAGTGGGGGACAAGGGCATTAAATGCCCGTCACCGTCGACCTCAAAAGCGCCCGCCCTTGCGTCTCCGTTTGCCACGGCGACAGCTTCGTCACCGTGGAGTGGCACCGTGTCCCCCAGGCTGCACAGCCATCCGCCACGCGTCCCTGGATTGGCCCCAGGGCGACGCGTGGTTCGATGAGCTGGAGCGCGGGCACACAGCGTAACTCTCCCCGGCAAGCACCTTGCCGGAGCCTTGACCTTGCCGGGCCCGGAAGCTTGTCGGGCTCTGAAGCTTGTCGCTCCCAGGGCCCTGCCGGGGCGCATGCCGCGCCGAGGCATGTCTTCTGAAATGTGATCTTCTAGTCTTCCTGGCAAGCTCCTCTTGCCGGGGTCTTGTGCTAGTGAGGTAATCTTGAGCCTGGGACGGCCTTCCCGGCAAGCTCCACTTGCCGGGGCCTTGATCTTCTGTCTTGTATACTTTGTTTTTGAATGGCTTTATATGGAGCAGAAAAGTCTCCGGCAAGCACGTGGTAGGCCCTACCGCGGGAAGCTGCTACTGCCCGTTTACAAGTTGGGGTACTGAGGTACCCCTACCTTAGTACACCGACACCGCGCCTCCGCCGGAGTTCCACCGGAGAACCTCACTCCGTCCGCCTCTCACCGCGCCACCTCACAGCCGCCGTCGCCGGGGCCGGAATCCCCTCGCCGGCCGTGCCTCCAGCCGCCACCCCGCCTTCCATTCGGCCCCAGGCAGATCGCCCCTCCGCTCGAAGGTGCAGCGCCGCCGCACGAGGGGTCGGGGAGGCCGATCCGATCCGATCCGATCGAGATCCGCCGCCGCCGTGGGCCTCCCCTCGCTCACCGCGGCCCACCGCGCAAAATCGCCCCACCAGGTTCCAGCTCCACCGCGGCCCAGGTGCACCGCCCGGTCGGCCTGCCTCCGCCTCCCCAGCTGGGTCGCGCCCTGCCGGGTGGGCCTCCTTCCATCGCCTAGGCCAGAGCCCACCGCGCCATCGATCGCCCAGAGACCGCCGCACCGCTCCAGGCGCTCGGGAGACCGATCCCTTCGGTCGATCCAGATTCCCCAGCGCCACCGCCTCCTGCCACGGGCCGCGCCAGGTGGGCCGGCTCGACCGTCCGCCGCCTCTCCAGATCCCGTCGGCCGGGTGGGCCGATCCGCCCGCGAGTCGACCGGCCCGATCCGCATAGTGCAGCCCGTTGACCTTTTTTTTCAGATCTGAGGTAGTCCCAATTCCACTAAGTCCCTGTCAGTTTTTAAGTTTCTGGTGCTGTTTTCCAACATGGATAACTTTGTGTGTGATCCTCCGTTTTGAGTGAATGAGATGTCCAGACGTTCGTGGAGACTTGTACTATATTTCATTCCATTATGCCATGCATGCTTGAGGATGACCGAACCCCGATAACATTACTATCTTTGCCTATTGCTAGAGTATCGCTCTATAGTTTTGCCTCGATGCCCATGTCTTTCCTGTCAGCCTCCTACTTGTAACCATGATCATGTTTAACCACCCTACCTATGCAAACCGTTGAATGGCTAAGTACGCTTCGCTCAGCCCCTCTTATAGCATTGCTAGTTGCAGGTGAAGTTGAAGATGCTTGCTTCATGTTGAAGTTTGTTGGGTTATATCACACTATATAAATGCTTAAAATGAAATCATCTATATATTGGTAATGGGTGGAAGGCTAAGCCTTTTGCTTGGTGATTTGTTCCACTCATGCCGCTAGGAACCGTATAAACCGGTGTTATGTTCCTTGATTATGCGTTCCTCACACGGTTGGGGTTATGGGACCCCCTCGATAAACCGCTAAGTGCTAAGTCTTTTCCAGCAAGTCCCAACATTGGTACTATTTGCCTAATAACTAATAAACTTGCATAGGGAGTAATTAACCCTCTTTCTTAATCAACAACCCCAGGCCAGTGCTCCACATGAGTGTTGGTCCGAACTGGGGGTCCTCCGGGGCCGCCTTGGGGAAACCCGAGGTATCTGGCATACACCTGTAGCATCGCCCATCCGGTCGTGTCCTGAGACTAGATACGCGCGGCTATTATTAGGGTGTCAACACGCCGGGAGGATTTGCTGGATTAGCCTTACCTTAGTTCGGAGTATCTTGAGCACGGGATTCCGAGAATACTCGGGTCTTCCCACCTTGGAGTTGCGACTCCGCGGATCGTGGGCTTGTCATGGGCCAAGTTGGAACACCCCTGCAGGGTTTGAACTTCCGAAAGCCATGCCCGCGGTTATGTGGCAGATGGGAGCTTGTTAATATCCGGTTGTAGAAAACTTGACACCATGTTCCAATACACTACCAGCGTGAGTACCGTGACTGTCATTTTCCGAAAAGGGTTTCGGGAGATGAACACGGTGGGGTTATGTTTGACTGGCTTTAGTTTAGGATCACTTAGTGATCATCTCTCGACCGAGGCACCTTCTCTTCCCGCTCTCTTTACGTAAGCTAGGCTAGTGCTGCTGCAACCACTTATTCTTATTCTTTCTTCAGCCTTGTTCCACACCCAAGGCTTAAATAGTCGTGTTACCCGGGAACGGGATTGCTGAGTCCTCTGTGGCTCACAGTTACTTTACCACACCAGATGCAGGTCCGATGGTGAGCTATCCAGGTGATGGCACCGAGCTCGACTGGGAGTACGACGAGGAGCGTAGCCGTTACTATGTTTGTTATCCTGATGATCAGTAGTGGAACTTCTACTAGGATTGGATCCGACCCGTGGTTTAAGTTATGTTTGGTATCTTGACATTTGGATTTTACCCTTAGATGGGCTGTGATGTTCATTTGTATGATGATTGAAACATGTAATGAATTTGTGTGACGTGGCGAGTGTAAGCCAACTATTTTATGTTTTCCATCCCCTTTTTTACATGAGTTGTGCAAAGATACCAAACTTGCGATCATTCCAGAATGGGATTATGTCTTTAAGTCGTGCCTCGACACGTAGGAGATATAGTCCCATCCTGGGCATTACAGCTGCGGTGATGAAGTTCTCCGTTAACAATTGTCATGGACTTGGATCACCGGGTTATCTGCCTAGCTTCGATCTCATCCTCTGGCAACTCTCCTCGGCTCAGGTACGCCAAGTAAGGGAGTGTCCAAGCCGGAATAACATGAAGTGCTGCAACCAGCTGCGCTTCCGGATCAGGAACAGCCAAATCCTCCTCCGATGGTACCTGAACCGATGGACTGTGTAGCTCATCCAAGAAAGTATTCGGTGGCACCGGTTTACGCCGAGAACCCAGCCGGCTTAGAGCATCGGCCGCTTCATTTTTCCGCCAGTCTATGTGATCCACCTGATGTCCCTTGAAATATCCTGCAACTGCTTCAACTTCTCGTCTGTAAGCCGCCATGAGAGGGTCTTTAGAGTCCCACTTGACAGATACTTGTTATGCCACTAAATCTGAATCACCAAAACATTTGACCCGGCTCAAGTTCATCTCCTTAGACATCCGCAGGCCATGAAGCAATGCCTCATATTCAGCCGCATTATTAGTGCAAGGAAACATTAGTCGGAGGACATAGCAAAATTTGTCACCTCGCGGGGAAGTTAACACAACTCCAGCCCCCGAGCCTTCTAATTGCCTTGAACCGTCAAAGTGAATAGTCCAGTATGTATGATCCGGCTTCTCCTCTGGTGCTTGCAATTCTGTCCAATCATTGATGAAATCTACCAATGCTTGGGATTTGATAGCAGTACGTGGTACATACTTCAATCCGTGTGGGCTAAGCTCAACGGCCCACTTTGCTACTCTGCCAGTGGCTTCTCTGTTCTGGATTATATCTCCCAACGGAGCTGAACTAACAACAGTGATTGGGTGGCCTTGAAAGTAGTGCTTCAGCTTCCGGTTTGCCATAAACACGCCATACACCAGCTTCTGCCAGTGTGGGTACCTTTGTTTTGATTCAATTAGAACCTCACTGACGTAATAAACCGGGCGCTGAACTGGATATTCCTTGCTTGCTTCTTTGCGCTCCACCACTATTGCCACGCTAACTACACGGGCATTGGCGGCCATGTATAACAGCAGTGGCTCCTTGTCAACAGGGGCAGCAAGGACCGGTGGTTCTGCTAATTGCCGCTTCAAGTCCTCGAACGCGGCGTTTGTAGCATCACTCCATATAAACCGGTCTGTCTTCTTCAGCATCTGATAAAGCAGAATTGCCTTCTCTCCCAAACGGCTGATGAATCGGCTTAACGCTGTAATCCGGCCAGCGATGCGCTGGACATCATTTATACAAGCTGGTTTAGTCAAGGATGTGATCGCCTTGATCTTCTCCGGATTGGCTTCTATTCCTCTGTTTGATACCAAGAATCCGAGGAGCTTGCCAGCCGGAACACCAAAAACGCACTTCTCTGGATTAAGCATCATCTTATAGACCCGGAGGTTATCAAAGGTTTCCTTTAGGTCCTCTATCAGCGTCTCCTCCTTTCTTGATTTTACAACAATGTCATCCACATAAGCATGGACATTTTTCCCTATCTGCCCCTTAAGACAGTTCTGTATGCAACGCTGGTAAGTTGCTTGGGCACTCTTGAGCCCAAAAGGCATAGATACATAGCAAAAGGCCCCAAAGGGAGTTATGAAGACTGTCTTCTCTTAGTCCTTGATCGCCATCTTGATCTGATGATACGCTGAATATGCATCCAAAAAACTTAGCCGCTCACATCCCGCCGTAGCATCAATGATTTGATCAATACGGGGGAGAGCAAAAGGATCAGTCGAACAAGCCTTGTTTAGATCTGTGTAATCCACACACATCCTCCACTTTCCATTTTTCTTCAACACCAGAACCGGATTAGCCAACCACTCCGGATGGAAAACCTCAACTATAAACCCTGCGGCCAAAAGCCTGGCCACTTCCTCTCCTATAGCCTTGCGCCTTTCTTCGTTGAAGCGGCGCAGATACTGTTTGACCGGTTTGAACTTCGAATCAATATTAAGACTGTGCTCAGCGAGTTCCCTCGGTATACCTGGCATGTCAGAAGGTTTCCATGCAAAGATATCCCGGTTCTCATGGATGAACTCGATGAGCGCGCTTTCCTATTTGGGGTCAAGGTTAGCGCTGATAGTGAACTGCTTGGATGAGTCGCCTGGTACAAAGTCAACTTGCTTGGTTTCCTCTGCCGATTTAAACTTCAATGCCAGATCATGCTCTGTAGTTGGTTTCTTTAACGGGGACATATCTGCCGGATCAACGTTGTCTTTGTAGAACTTCAACTCCTCCGTAGCACATACCGCCTCTGCATAAGCAGCGTCTCCTTCCTCGCACTCTAATGCAATCTTGCGACTTCCGTGAACCGTGATGGTTCCTTTGTGACCCGGCATCTTGAGCTGTAGATAAACATAGCACGGTCTAGCCATAAACTTGGCGTAAACCGGCCGTCCAAACAGGGCATGATATGGGCTCCAGATCTTTACAACTTCAAAGGTTACTGTCTCTGACCTGGAATCATGTTCATCTCCAAAGGTGACCTCTAGATCAATTTTCCCAACTGGGTAAGCCGATTTACCTGGCACCACTCCATGGAACACCGTATTGGACTGTCTTAGCTTCTTGTCCGTTAACCCCATGCGACGGAAAGTCTCGTAATATAAGATGTGATGCTGCTGCCGCCGTCCATGAGTACTTTAGTGAATTTGTAGCCACCCACCTGTGGTGCCACCACTAAGGCCAACTGGCTCGGATTATCAACCCGCGGCGGGTGATCCTCTCTGCTCCACACAATAGGTTGTTCCGACCAGCGCAGGAAACGTGGTGTTGCCGGTTCAACTGTGTGTACCGCCCGCTTTAGGATTTTTTGATCTCTTTTGCACAAACTCGTGGTAAACACATGGTATTGCCCACTACTTAGCTCTTTCGGATTACTCTGATATCCGGATTGCTGCTGCTGCTGACGCTGCTGATTGCCTTGGTTATTATGACCACCCTGACCATGTTGGTGGTTGCCTTGGTTATTGTAACCGCCCTGGCCATGCTGCTGGTGGTTTCCTTGGTTGTAGTTATTGTTGCCGCCATGATACCCTAATCCGGAACCATTACCCTGGTGACCCGGACCATGAAAACCAGGACCTGAGCCGCCGCCCGGTGGTCCGTTGTCAAATTTGGCCTGTCTCATAGTCTCTACCATGACCCGACATTGCCCCCATGTATGTTTAGCTGGGTGTTCCTCCGTGCTATGCTTCGGGCAAGGCTCGTTCAACTGTTGATCCAGATTAATGAATCCTCCGCCGCTCCATGGAGGTGGCCTACCCTTGCGGCGTTGAAAGTTTCCTTGAACATTGGTATTGGCCATGAAATCAGAGCTGCCTTCTGCCTTTCGCTTACCATTGAAGCTTGTTCCAGCCGGATTAGCCTGCGCCGGTTTACCAACCTTGTTTGCTTTCCCGGATTTGTCTCCCTCTGCCTCTGGGTATTTAGTGTTATCAGAGTCCCCATATTTTACCAGAGCGCTCATGAGTGTCCCCATGTCATTACAATCCCGCTTGAGCCGTCCCAACTTCAGCTTCAGAGACTCAAACCGGCAATTGTTTTCCAGTGTCACTATTGCCGTACTGGGATTGCTGCTATTGGAAGAGTGTAGGATTTCTGACACTCGCCGTACCCAGGTGCTCGTAGGCTCCTGTTCTCCTTGAACACATGCCGCCAAGTCCACTATTGACATCGGTTGCTTGCACGTGTCTCTGAAATTTTTGATAAACTGGCGACGCAGCTCACCCCATGATCCGATGGAGTTGGGTGGTAGGCCCTTTAACCATGTCCGGGCTGTGCCCTCGAGCATCGTGGTAAAATACTTCGCGCACGCCGCTTCATCCACATCTAGCATCTCCATGGCCATCTCATAGCTCTCAATCCAAGCCTCTGGAGCCAGATCTGCCGTATAGTTAGGCACCTTGCGCGGACCTTTGAAGTCCTTGGGTAACCTTACGCTTCGTAAAGCGGGAACAAGACACTGTACTCCAAAAGAACTCGCCGTGACTCCCGTCTCTGCTGTGGTTGAGTGAACCGGCGTTGTTTGACGGATATCCTCGCGGGCAATAGGTCTGGCCCGGTTCATCGCCTCCTGGGCGTGCGCCTCTGCTCCCGCCGGATTATCTTGCCTGTGACGGTGACGTCTCCGCTCGCTGCTGGACACCTCTGGTTCATCCCAATGCCTAGTGTAACTCCTGCTGTGGCGGGGTGTTGAATGAATTCTCTCCCTGCTGTAGGAGTACGCCTACTGCTGTGTCAATGCTGTGTCTAGTAATTCCTTGACCCTGCGTGCTTCCATCGCCACGGGGGATGTTCCCTCAATGGGTAAAGTGGCCAGTCGTGAAGCGGCGGCGACAATGTTATCCAATGGGTTTGAGTAATGGCCAGGAGGTGTGGGGACGTGCGGCGTGGGTACAACCCGACGATTTTGCTCCGCGGTCAGTTGTTGAACCGGCGCGCCTGTTGCTGGAGCTCCCCTCCGGTTTACTTCTAGGTTATTGCTGGCTCCCGCTCCTGGTGTGCCGAAGAGATTCATCGCCTCATAGACCGGCGGTAGACGAGTTTGATACCTTCTGTTCCTTACCTCCTGCGCAGAGGCCTGATCAATCCTGAGCCGGAAAGCTTGGGAATCTAGCTCTGCTTGCCTTGTTACTATCATGGCTTTCTCTGTATCCAGATCCCGTTTAGCTTGCTCGATCCGGCCCTTTAGCTGAAGGATCTCCGCATCATGTTGCGCCTTGTTGGCAGGAGCTACCTCTGCTATTGCGCGGGCTGTCAACTCCTCAACCAAGGTGGATAGAGCGTCAGAGGGTGAGGGGGCTTGGTTGCTCGCCCCTGCACCAGCTACCTCTGCTGTGAACGCCCCAGTCGTCGTGGGCTGTTGCGCAGACTGTGATCCGACCATGAAAACAGCCACCCGATTTGGCGGATCAAAGGGGTCCGGAATACTATCACCATCGGATACACCCCCAGATCGACCATCCTGCAACAGATACAAAGATTCAGTCTCTTCGGATGAAGATTCATCATCGGAGTAGACAACTGTCTCGCCACCAGAATCCGATCCGTCCTCGGCTTGGACTCCATGTACTGCTCCAACGAAAACATGCTTCATGGCAGGCTGAATCCGGGCCGATCTCACACGCTGAGCCGGCTCGACGATGTTGGGGAAGCTGTCCGGCTCAGGTCCCGGTTCACCAATCTTGCCGATGAAGACGTGGATGCCGCCGAAGGGGACCCGGTACCCGTATTCGATTGAATCGGCCTCAGGGCCCCAGCCTGCGTCATCGATGTAGATCCGGCCGCGGCGACTCTTGGTCATCCGACCGACCGCGTAACCCTTGAGTCCTTCAAAGCTGCCCTTCAAAAACTCAAAACCATCGTGCGATAGTCCCATGGTGGGCGCCAACTGTCATGGAATTAACACGGCAGATGTCCGGTTTAGAGGACTTAGGTGTGGAGCCATCGCGCGGGTTAGCTTGAAGAGGTTAAAGCACACAAAGAACAGAGAGGGTTTATACTAGTTCGGCCCCTTCGATGAAGGTAAAAGCCTACGTCTAGTTGGTTTGGTATTGCTTGGGCGTCGATGAACAGGGAGCAGATTGCTTGCCTGTGTCTCCACGGGTTGTTTCTTCTCCTTGAACCGTCGCCGGGTCGTCCCTTTATATAGGAGGCAACGCCCGGTCCGGTTTACAGAGTCCCGAGGCCGGCTCATAATCGTGTCCGCCTCGATCTCTACTCTTTCTTCCTTATACCTCAAGTTACATGATAGGACGGTTTATAAACCGTAAACTTTACATATGGGCCCTAAGCCTTCACGGGCCGTAACCTCTACTGGGCTTATGATAACACAGCTACATTAATATAATCCGGATCTTCCTAGCCGGTTTATACCAGCTAGTAATATCCCTGACAGAAACAGAATCCACGAGCTCGGTCGACAGATCGGCCGGCCCGTAGAGGTAACCGCCGGGCTCGATGGCCGCGACTTGAGGGGTGGCCGTTTGACGGGCTACCGTGTGTTTCACCCACCGCTGGAGCTGTGAGCGACCGGATCGCTTGCGGCGGTGTCCGACGGGGATGGGGGATGATGTAGGGATCGATGAATACTGAGTCGACGGCTGCCGAAGGAGGACGCCGTAGGCACTGTCTCGGAAGTGCGCAGCCCCCCGGGTGGGCAGAGCCTCGACGTCAAGAGGGGCCTCCTGGAGCCATGCGGAGTCGTCGACGATGAAAACGAGCGCGCCGAGCCGGATCTCGCGGCCCAACGCTAAACCACCACCTGACACCATGATGAAGGAGGTCGGAGAAGAAGTTGCAACCTCACTAGATGTTGCTAAGACGCCTTGCCCCACAGTGGGCGCCAACTGTCATGGTTCTAAGTCTGACAGTACGAGTAGGGGGTACGAATGGGGAGGCAAGGCCCTAGCTATAGTGGAGTTGTACACAAGGTGTTTACGAGTTCGGGCCATTCTCGGAGGAACTAACAGCCCTACGTCTCGGTGCCCGGAGGCGGTCGACTGTTATGTGTATATGTGAGTTACAAGGATGCGAACCCCTGTACAGGAGGAGGGGGTGGCTTATATAGTGCGCCAGGACCCCAGCCTCGCTCCACGTTACTAAGGGTTAAATGTACATTAAGGCATGCGTTACTGATAACGCCTGCAGTAAAGAGTAGTTAAGGCATTCACTACAGCGAGTAAATACCAGACCGTTATTGTCCTAAGGGACCTTTGACCTTCGGGGGTCGAGTGCCTTGGATTCGTCGAGTGGGGTTGGGTCGTCTTGTAGATGCCGTTTAGTCGAGTGTGATGTCCTCTTGGGCCTTCTCGGTCGACTGTCCCTGTCACCATAGGTTTTGTCTTTTGTTCTTCTGGGGTAGTGACCTTGGGTGGGGTACTTTGGTCAGGCCTGTGACCCTACCCTAGGTCAGTAACCTCGTCAGTCGGATCGTCAAAGTCGACTTCCTCCAAAACGATAGCCACCATCTCATCAAAAGATGGGACACCTTTGCCTCTATCAAGTGGTATCAGATTTCCAGGTTGCTCGGTGAGATTTTACAGTTTTTCGTATATTAGATCGAGTCTATTCTTTATACCTACAGTCCACGAAAAAGCCAAAAAAATTTAGGGTTAGTTCCTCATATCCGAACCAGTTTGAGCCTTCACATAGTCTTTTCAGTATTTTGCTTTGCTGAATTTGCGGTTGCATCGTCGTGTCAAGTTGCTGGTCTTAGCGTCTAGTCTTTTAGAGTTTCGAGTTCTGGTCATAAGTTGTCACGCCGCCGCCGCAACATCTTCATCGCTACTGCCACATACCACCACTGATCCGTATCCATATACCATCACCAATCCGTATTCATATACCACCACCAATTTGTATCCATATACCACCATCGCCGCCATATACCACCACCGCTGCCATATTCTACCACCATATACCCACCACCAATCCGAGTTCTTTTCGTTTTAGATTGGCTTTCGAGATCCATCTAGTTTCAGTTTCGTGTTTCCTTGGCTGAGTAGGTCTTCGGAAAAAAATAGAGTCTGGAGACCCCCGGGCAGTTTTTAGGCCAAAATTTTGGCAGGTGAATTTTTTTCCCTATCCCGTTTTTAGGCTTTTCTGAGTCTTTTGAGACACATGCCATCATACTGTTTTTTACCGCACTTTTTCGTCGTCGCTGCCCTGATTCTGAAAAAAAACCGTCAATTTTTTTTGTGCCTATCATCTTAGTTTGACTTGAGAAGAGTTTTGAGACACTCGCCATTATAGTGATTTTCGGCAAAAAAAAAGGAGCGCAAAAAATGGCGCAAAAAAAATCAGAGTGTGCTTTCCCCTTGATTACGTGCAGCGCCGTGATTTTGTTAGTGTTCTAGGCTCACATCTCTAGTACGGTCTAGCCTAGGACCAGCACAGTACCGTCGTTGAGCGTTTATTCAACTTTGCATCTCTGAATTGATTATTGCTGACCCTTTTTGCTACCATCTTATAAGCCTTCCCAGCTCCACATACATCTACGTCGTGCGTTTGACTCTCCCTGGTAATCGCTTTATCCAACCTTTGAGAGTTTTGACTACCACGATTGCCGATCACCACCTGCTGTTGGGTAAGAACTGGTAAGAATTTGAGATTTGCTTGACGGATTTGTGACGTCCCACCACCACCATTTTCTAGTAGTCTGTAGGATCATATTTTTGTGTTTTTCTATTGCTGCTAACCATGCCAGGATCACAAGTCGACGAGACTGACTGGGAGAACATGACAAACAAGGATTTGCATGATAAATTTCAGCAAATGATGGGTCACCAGGTAGAAGATGTGATGACCAGTTTTGACAACGCACTAGCGAGGATGGATGGCATTGAGAAGTCAATTGACACCAAGTTGGATGCCAAATTCGCTGAAGTGCTTGCGCGTCTACCTCCACCTGCTGCACCGTTGCAACAACAACAACCACCTTCACGTTGCGAAATCGCCCTCCGCAAAGCGAGCCGTGTCGCTCTTCAGCCTGGCCAAACTGTTGGTGCTGCTGTTGATACTTCTGTGGCTCCTGCTGCTGCTGAGGAGGAGGACGATTACGCGGGGGATTACGAGGATGAGGTTGATCAAAATCAGAACTACGTGCAACAGCCAGCACCACAACCACCAGGTCGTCCACATGCAAATAATCGCTATGGTAGGGCTGCACCACACCCTCAGGTACGCGATCATGACCATCGCCCTAAACTAAAATTGAATATTCCACCATTTGAGGGTAGATATGTTCCTGATATATATCTTACTTGGGAGTTAGAAACCGAACAATGTTTTACATGTTTAAAATATCCCGAGCAGATATGTGTTGCTGCTGCTCTTTGTGCTTTCACTAGTTTTACTTATGTGGGGTGGTCTGAATATTGTAGATTACATCCGGATAATATTCCAACTACTTGGGCTGCTTTGAAAACTGATATGCGTACTCGTTGGGTTCCACCATATTATCAACGTGAATTACTTCAGAAATTGCAGCATTTAAGACAAGAAAAAAATTCCGTAGAGGAATATTATCAGGAATTACAAACTGGCCTGACTAGATGTGGTATTGTTGAGGATAATGAGGCTATGCTTGCACATTTTATGGGTGGTTTAAATAGAGAGATTCAGACAATTCTAGAGTATAAGGAGTATAATAATATCACTCGTTTATTCCATCTTGCTTCCAAAGCTGAACGTGAAGTGCAGGATCGACATGCCTTGGCACGAACTAATTTTTCTGCAGATCGACCTTCATCATGGACACCGCGTGCATCATCTACTTCGACACATCCGGCTGCACCACCGCCTACTCATCCATCACTTCTAGCCGTGATAGAAGCAAACATGCACCATCACCATCAACCAGGAGCACACCTTCCGGTTCTGCGCAGAGCTCTTCTTCATCCATGGCATCCAATGGGCCAACACATGATGTTATATGTCGTCGTTGCACTGGTCGTGGTCACTATGCGAACAAATGCCCATCATAGCGTGTCATGATTGCTACTGAGGATGGTGGTTATGAGTCCGCTAGTGACTATGATGAGGAGATTTTGGCTCTTATTACATGTGAAGAACATGGTGGAGATGATTCTGAAAATGAGACGCAATACATGGCTCCTGAAGACGCTGACAGGTATGAATGTTTAGTTGCTCAACGTGTTTTGAGTGTGCAGGTCACACAAGCGAAGCAAAATCAGAGGCATAATTTGTTCCATACAAAGGGAGTTGTGAAGGAATGTTCTGTTCGCGTCATCATAGATGGAGGGAGCTGCAACAACTTGGCTAGCATGGAGATGGTGGAGAAGTTATCTCTCACCACAAGACCACATCCACATCCTTACTACATCCAATGGTTCAACAACTGCGGCAAGGTTAAGGTAACACATATTGTTCGTGTGCATTTTAGTATCTCCACATATGCTGATTATGGTGATTGTGATGTGGTACCCATGCAAGCATGTTCCTTATTACTTGGTAGACCATGGCAATTTGATAAAAATTATGTACACCATGGTAGAAACAATCAGTATACTCTTGTTCATAAGGATAAACGTATTACTTTGCTTCCTATGTCTACTGATTCCATTTTGAAAGATGATATTAATAGAGCTAATAAAGCAAAATAAGAGTGAAAATCAGATTGTGGCAAAAGAATTTGAGCAACAAATGAAGCCTGATAACACACCATCATCTCATGTTGCATCTGAAATTAAATTAAAAAGTGGATGTTTACTTGCCACCAAATCTGATATTGATGATCTAGATTTAAGCAAATCTGTTTGCTATGCTTTTGTGTGCAAAGAGGCATTATTTTCATTCGAGGACGTGCCTTCCTCTTTGCCTCCTGCTGTCACTAACATTTTGCATGAGTTCGCGGACGTCTTTCCACAAGACGTGCCATCGAGATTACCACCTATTCGAGGGATTGAGCATCAGATTGACTTAATTCCCGGTGCATCGCTACCCAACTGCGCACCATACCGTACCAATCCAGAGGAGACGAAGGAGATTATGTGTCAAGTATAGAAGCTACTCGACAAAGGTTATATACGCGAATCCCTTAGTCATTGTGTTGTTCCTATTATTCTAGTGCTGAAAAAGGATGGTACATCGCGTATGTGTGTTGATTGTAGAGGCATTAATAATATTACTATTCGTTATCGTCATCCTATTCCTAGGCTAGATGATATGCTTGATGAATTGAGTGGCTCTACAATATTCTCCAAAGTTGATTTGCGTAGTGGATACCATCAAATTCGTATGAAATTAGGAGATGAATGGAAAACAGTATTTAAAACTAAGTTTGGATTATATGAGTGGTTAGTCATGCCTTTTGGGTTAACTAATGCACCTATTACTTTCATGAGATTAATGAATGAAGTTTTACGTGCATTCATTGGACGATTTGTGGTAGTATACTCTGATGATATATTGATTTATAGCAGATCTTTGGAGGAACATTTGGAACATTTACGTGCTGTTTTTATTGCTCTACGTGATGCACATCTGTTTGGTAACCTTGGAAAGTGCACCTTTTGCACCGACCGAGTATCTTTTCTTGGCTATGTTGTTACTCCATAGGGAATTGAGGTTGATAAAGCCAAGATTGAAGCTATTGAGAGTTGGCCACAGCACAAAACGGTCACACACGTGAGGAGTTTCCTTGGCCTCGCTGGATTCTATCGGCGTTTTGTGAGAGATTTCAGCACCATTGCTGCACCTCTTAATGAGCTTACAAAGAAGGATGTGTCTTTTTTTTGGGGTACTGCACAGGAAGAAGCATTCACGGTATTGAAAGATAAGTTGACACATGCTCCTTTACTCCAACTTCCTGATTTTAATAAGACTTTTGAGCTTGAATGTGATGCTAGTGGAATTGGGTTAGGAGGTGTGTTATTACAAGATGGTAAACCTGTTGCATACTTTTCTGAAAAATTGAGTGGGCCTAGTCTGAATTATTCTACTTATGATAAGGAATTATATGCTCTTGTTCGGACTTTGGAAACATGGCAACATTATTTATGGCCCAAAGAATTTGTTATACATTCTGATCATGAATCATTGAAGCACATTAAAAGTCAAGAAAAACTGAACCGTAGACATGCTAAATTGGTTGAATTCATAGATACTTTCCCTTATGTTATTAAACACAAGAAGGGAAAAGAACATGTTATTGCTGATACATTGTCTCGTCGTTATACTATGCTTTCACAACTTGACTTTAAAATATTTGGTTTGAAGACCATCAAAGATCAATATGTGCATGATGCTGAAGTTAAAGATGTATTGCAGAATTGCAAAGAAGGGAGAACATGGAACAAGTTCGTCATTAATGATGGATTTGTGTCTCGTGCTAACAAGCTATGCATTCCAGCTAGCTCTGTTCGTCTTTTGTTGTTGCAGGAGGCGCATGGAGGAGCATTAATGGGATACTTTGGCGTGAAGAAGACAGATGACGTACTTGCTACACATTTGTTTTGGCCAAAGATGAGACGGGATGTTGAGCGTTTTGTTGCTCGCTGCACTACATGTCAAAAAGCTAAGTCATGACTCAATCCTCATGGTTTATATATGCCTTTGCCTGTCCCTAGTGTTCCTTGGGAAGATATATCTATGGACTTTGTTTTGGATTTACCTCGAACAAAGAAGGGGAGGGATAGCATTTTTGTTGTCGTGGATAGGTTCTCGAAGATGGCACACTTTATACCATGTCATAAAAGCGATGATGCTGCTAATGTTGTTGATTTGTTCTTTCGTGAAATTATTCGCTTACATGGTGTGCCAAATACTATTGTTTCAGATCGTGATACTAAATTTCTTAGCCACTTTTGAAGATGTTTATGGGCTAAGTTGGGGACTAAACTGCTTTTTAGTACTACTTGTGACCCCCAAACTGATGGACAAACTGAAGTAGTCAATAGAACTTTATCTACTATGCTTAGGGCTGTTTTGAAAAATAACAAGAAAATGTGGGAAGAATGCTTGCCTCATATTGAATTTGCTTATAATCGTTTGTTGCATTCTACTACTAAGATGTGCCCTTTTGAAATTGTCTATGGTTTCTTACCTCGTGCACCTATTGATTTGTTGCCTCTTCCATCTTCGGAGAAGGTTAATTTTGATGCTAAACAACGTGTTGAATTGATCTTAAAAATGCATGAGTTAACTAAGAAAAATATTGAGCGCATGAATGCTAAATATAAACTTGTTGGAGATAAGGGTAGAAAACGTGTTGTCTTTGCACCTGGAGATCTTGTTTGGTTACATTTGCGTAAGGATAGGTTTCCTAATTTGCGCAAGTCAAAGCTAATGCCCCGTGCTGATGGTCCTTTCAAGGTGTTAGAGAAAATAAATGATAATGCGTATAAACTTGAGTTGCCTGCAGATTTTGGGGTTAGTCACACATTTAACATTGCAGATTTGAAGCCTTACTTGGGTGAGGAAGATGAGCTTCCGTCGAGGACGACTTCAATTCAAGAAGGGGAGGATGGTGAGGACATCACTAACAAGGTTACACCCATAGCCCCAACTAACACATATACATCACCAATTACTAGAGCTCGCGCATGCCAATTAAATTACCAGGTACTTTCGTTTCTTGGTAATGATTCTAATGTTCATGAGAATATGATGCTGCCTAAATTGGATACATTTGTCTTGCTTACAAATGAAGGGCCTAGCTTGGACAAGAAAGGATGAACATTGGAGCAAGATCAAGCATGGAGATGATGGCATGGGCAAGGGGAACAAGAACCGAGTTACAAGTGATGATTTCAGGACTTTGAAGCCACCATAATAAGTGCATGAAGCCTTGGACGAAATATACAAGATGCCACTTCATAAATTTCGTCCAGAGGCTATTATAGGTGCCGTGTCACCTTATTATTGGGCCAGGCCCATGTAATTTCGAAATACTTGAGTATAGACTGTTTTTAAAGTCCGTATGTGCGGGGAAACAAGAGTTAGGGTTGGTTTCGGACCCCTCCTCCAAGGGCCACGGAATTCTCCCCTCTTCCTCCATATATACAGCCCTTAGGGCGTCGTTTAGACTTTGGGTTTTGTTTAGATTAAAGTTCGCCATAGCTGCAACTTCGCGTACTTCGTTTGTGTTCAACAACCAGACAAAGACGTCACATAACCCCACCTTAATCAATAAAGATTTCCTCTTATATTCGCAATATCCAGATTGCAATCTTAGTTTCTTGCTTGTTCTTTGTTTGCTTGCAGGAAATAGACCCTCGTGGTCAGGTTGATCGTGCTCCGGCGTGGTCAATAACCTCTCGGAGTTGGTTTAGCGATTGCTAAGGCGCGACGTCCTTGCACGTTCGTAGTCGGATCGTCAAAGTCGACTTCCTCCAAAACGATAGCCACCATCTCATCAAAAGACGGGACACCTTTGCCTCTATCAGGAGGTGTGTCCGAAGCTGGCGGCGGAGTCCATCCGCTCGCTGGCGATCGGTCTGATGCACACCACCAAGCAATTTGGGCTTTTGGATTTCAAATGTACTAAATTTTAAAAATGTTCCCGGATTAAAAGAAATCGTTTTTAAAGACAATACGAATTTGAAAAATATTCACAAATTTGCAAAAATAATCCAAAACTTTACTTTAAAAAATCTTCTCAGATTTTAAAAATCTTCATGAATTTCCAAAACGTTATCATATTTCCAAAAATGTTCATGAATTTGGAAAATGTTCTGATTTCTGAAAAATGTTCATGAGATTTTAAAATGTTTAATATGTAAAAAAAGTTCCCGAGTTCAGGAAAAGTGGTCCAAATTTCAAAAAAGGATCAGGAATATGTGGAAGTGTTTCTGGATTTAAGAAATATTACCAATTTTAAAAATGTTCCCAATTTCAAGAAGTTCATTAATTTGAAAATTATTCCCTAGATTTAGCAAAATATTCACAAATTTGTAAATTATTCCCTAGATTTAATTTTTTTTTCTCACGAATGTGGAAATTGTTTCACAAAAAATGTAAAAACAATTCATGAAATTTAAAAATTGTTTGTGGTTTAAAAAACACTTATTTGATGTTTTTAATAGTTCATGATTTTTTTTGTGAATTCCGAAAGAGGAAAAACAAAATGGAAATATGAAAAAGATAAAGAAAATTGATGATACCCCGTAAGACCCAATTAAATGGACAAAAAAGATTAAGCAGCTGCCCATAGGACATGTGGCTCAAGTTGCAGCCCATGTGCAACAAAAATAGCATTCAAAGGCCATGATGTCTAGAGCGCAAGGTCTACCTTTCAGAAACCTAGAGCATGAGAGGCCTCCTAGGGTGACCAAACAGTTGAGAAGCATAAGTCCGTAACCATGCGTGTTATCAAACTATTGAGAAACAACTTGTTTGGGTGAGTACAGCAATAAAAAATGTGTGGAGAATTTAGCATGGCGTGATTCTGTCCAAGTTCTAAATGGATCGAAGAAATACACTCAAAGATAATTGTTTGAAGTTGTATCACTAAATACCAGGAATATATAATGTGATACCCACATTCACGTGATACCATGTTTCAAAAACCAAATTTAAGTGTTCAAGATATTACTTTGTGTGTGAATGTTCAGAAGTCCTTAAATCTTCATATCCAAATTCAAGATACATATAGAGAAACAAAAATGGTAAATCCAAACATGGTATCATATGAGTGTATCAGAGGCATGGGCCAAAGCCAATGAACATCACTTGTTTTTTTTTTCAATGTACGTTTGTTATAACCAGGTGAAGACACTTGCTGGAAAAAAAGAATGGTACCAAAGATAACGTGTTACAGTGTCATTGCCCCATCATCAACAACGGGCGTATTTTCCACTAAAATAAGATCACATTCCTGAAGGCTCAAGATAAATCAAGGCACCCTAGCCATATTCCTGAACAAGCCGCCACACAAAGCATCTTGCCATATCAACTAAATTTAGCTACACCATATTGTTAATATCAAACATAAATCTGGTAACATAGACTTTCATTTCAGTTGTTAAGAAGATCTCAACTTGTCTTTACTAAGCCTATATGATTACTCCCTTATCACAATCTTGTGCGGACTCACCAGTCCTCATCGGGTGAAGCTGAAACAAAAGCAACAGGTAATAATGTTTGAAAATCTGCGAATGATATCCAAGATAAGGGAAGTATATTGCAGCCTTGTGAATCAACGTTAGCTTAATCCACATCAAAATGTGTTGAAAAATATTAGATATAGATGCATCTAGTGGTTCCTGTAATTAGACCATTTGTGCCCAAAGTCTAACTAGATACATTACACTAACTATTTACTTGTCCATGTGTTATATATAGCATAAATATACACATAATTAGTAGCAGGGTGATGGTTTTGGATTAGACAGCAAGTGAAACCCACACAAAGCCTGCAAGAGTCGAATTACTAGATCTTTCTGATTATGGTTGGTCAATTATGTGATCTGAAATCAAGATTACTTCCAAACATCAAATGTCAAAGAATACTGAGTATGTAAAGAGGATATTATTCTTTTGTATCCAGTTTAATTCATACTCATCATAAATCGACAGACCATAATTAGCATTTATTTACTTGATGCACTTCAGTTTGTTGGCATTTTCCACATTTTGAAAAAAGTTAGATGGCATCTAAATGTCGTAGGAAGGTACATGAACATTACAAAGAGAAAACTCAACAGAGAATGAAACTGGGTCAACTCCTTCAAATATCATTAGGAGGAGAGAGGTCCTCACGATATTGATAGTCAGGCCGGGAGCACTTTCGAACGAGGGGCCCCACATCATCATCACGTTCATTATCTAGATATAGCCACTTCGTCTTTGGTACCGGCCATCTATCATTGAAACAATAAACTTCATGATAAATACTGACATTCTTTTTTACCAAACTATATGTTTCAGGAAAAACCTGTTTTTCTTGCTCATGTCAATCACTTCAGCGTTGATAGTTGCACAGAACACAAACCTGTTAGTCGGCCTCAATGCAGATACCTATTTTCATATGCAATGGCATGACATAAAAATAATCAATGCATAATTTGGAAGCACAGACAGTTCATACTAAAGCGCTGCAACTAACCTCAAAAGACATCACATCACCATGTTGCGTAGTACTCTCTGTCTTGTCCAAAACCAACTTATGGAACTGGAAAATTAAATTGATAAAACACAAGATTATTGAAAACATGAATATTCTTATGCTATGCTTATAGATAATAAATCATTAAGTTCAAAACCTATGTTCTCAAAACATCACATAACTCTAGTCTGCAATAACTCAGAAACCAAGCTAGCTGATCTTGAGTATCTTATTGACCTTTTCTTTAGTCTGTTCACCGCCTGACAGCTTGTAATGAATCTTAATGTCTTTTTATTTTCCTGTAATGAACCTATGTTACTGTTGTCTGGCCTTTGTTGGCTTTATTAATTTAAAGCCGGCACACCATGCGTCTTTTATCTGAAATGGAGAATCTTTTGAATGTATTATGCCACATGCACTGAACAAGAATTGTGACAAAATGGATTGTGGCTTTTTTGTTTGGCGTTTTGTGTGAGACAGTATTAGATTGCAATTATAAATTGTTTAACTTTGCCGTATGAAAACATGTAACCTTGCACTTGTGTTCACAAAATTTATACATTTTCATGTTGGAGGACTGACATATTCTTAACTGTTAATGTTTTGACGCGATAAAAACATCAGAGGTTATTGCTAAAAATGAGCACAACCAAAAAACAGGGACTAACAGAGGTTTCCTAAAGAATTAGTACAAAATGCAAGCGATTAGTCACATGCAGTTGAACAACAAGAACAAATGAAAGTATGATTTTGCAACATAGGTCTGAAAAAAAATAGTACATGAGAAAATTATGAAATGGAACCTCTTGTGCACTGAACAAAACGACTTCATCAAGCTTGGTAATGACATCACCAACTTTGATTCCAGAATTTGCTGCTGGGGATCCATCAAAAACCTATCAGGCATATCCAGGATCCATGAAAAACGTACCAAGCAATGAAGCAAATCATGGTGACAAGTGCTCAACATAAAGTATGTTCATATTAAATCTCAAAAGGCATAAGGTCTACAATATACTCCCTCCGTCCCATAATATAAGAGCGTTTTTGACACTACACTAGTGTAAAAAACGCTCTTATATTATGGGACGGAGGGAGTAGCTTATAGTGTCCTTTTCTTATCATTGTGAAAAGTTCTGAAACATAAATAACATTGTAGTCTTAATGTACTCATCATCAACAACAACAACAACAAAGCCTTTAGTCCCAAACAAGTTAGGGTAGGCTAGAGGTGAAACCCATAAGATCTCGCGACCTACTCATGGCTCTGGCACATGGATAGCAAGCTTTTATTGTCGACAATAGGGCTTATAATTTCTTTTATTATCGCTCAAGTGGATTGATATACGACAACTTCTGGCAAGGAATAGAAGCTAACATGGATACTTAATTGTTATCATTTAGACAATGAAATAAAGTACAAGAAGTCAATACTAAACCAGTAAAAATAAGTTTTTGATAATTGCGGCAACACAAAAAATGGTTCAAAATGCAGTGTATTTTACCCCACGTAAATAATTCTCATGAAAAAGGAGAAGTCTGATTTATCTCAATATGCAGCATATTTTATACCTAATGTAAATAATTTTTACAAAAAGGAAAAGGGGGGTTTACCACAATATCATTTTCTGCAATGTAATTGATCTGAATATCTTATCTTGCACATGGATGGTTATGCAAACTATATAAATATATGGGATAAGTATATTTTTCGTCCTCGAATTCTTCTGAGAGTTTAGAAATCGTCCCTCAACTCTAATCCGGATAGTTTTCGTCCCTCAACTATCAAAACCGGATAGTTTTCGTCCCTCGTGCTGATTCAGGCGGTTTTCGTCCGAATTGAATAGTAAATCGATGAACAATAAATCTGGAAAAAATAGGAAAAAAATCAGAAAATTCATGGGATCAAATTTTCAGTTTTGTTTTTTGTTTTTTTCTTATTTTTTTCGAATTACTGTTCACTGATTTACTGTTCGCGTCGGACGAAAACCGCCCAAAGCGGCACGAGGGATGAAAACTCTCCGGTTTTGATAGTTGAGGGACGAAAACTCTCCGGATTAGAGTTGAGGGACGATTTCTGAACTCTCGGAAGAGTTCGAGGACGAAAAATATACTTATCCCTAAATATATTATATGATATACTCTTAAATTGCATGTCATTGATGTCCCAATAAACAAAGGAGGTTCTACCTAAAGTTAAGAGTTTTTCTTTATCTTGGTGAGTATTGTGTTAGCACTTAGCACTGCCAGATGGGGAAGATATTAGATATCGCTGCTGGACCGCGGAGGCTCTCGCACGCCGTGGCCTGCAGCACCACCCGCGGTGCCTTCTGTGTGACCAAGAACCGGAGACGATCGGGCACTTGATGCTCACGTGCCCTTTCACTAGGCAAACATGGCATGAGGTCCTTTCTTGGCTGCGCTTACCGGTGCCGGCGCCCGAGCACGACGTCTCGCTCATGGATTGGTGGCTGCGCGCGAAGGAATCCACACTGCCAGCGCTCCGCAAGGCGCTGAAATCTGTGGCGCTTCTGGTGCCATGGATGATCTGGAAGCATAGGAACGCGTGCGTTTTTGACCATGCGAGGCCATCGCTCAATGAGCTTGTCGACAGGATAGACCCGATGTTGGGCAAAGGCCGGGGCTCAAGGGCTCAGGGTCGTTTTGCCATCATCCTGGGATGTCCACTGATCTCTTGGCGGCTGTGTAATTCTGCCTCCTAGGAGGATGTAAATGCTCTTTCTTTCCAATGCAATGAAACGCAAAGGCCATTTGCGCTTTCTCGAAAAAAAAAATTTGTGTTAGCACTTAGCACTGCCAGATGGGGAAGATATTAGATATCTTGGCGAGTATTGTGTTAGCACTTAGCACTGCCAGATGGGGAAGATATTAGATATCTTGGTGAGTATTGTGTTAGCACTTAGCACTGCCAGATGGGGAAGATATTGGATATCTAGTGTTACAGTACTCATTGGCATGTTTAATTATGTTTGTATTGCACATTACTACGAAGAGGGTGATGACAATGAAGACTATTATCATGATTATCACAAGGAGTAGGTCACATGAGCTCTGTCGATTGCCTGTGGCACAGATGGAGATGCTTCACATTTATTTTCGCTGCTCTCTGAATGTAATAAGAAGTGTCATGTGGACATCCTTCTATGTAAACCTTTTAATCGCATGCTCCCACTTGCAAGACACTACTCTTCAGATATTTGGACACAATCTACTGTAATTCTAGACTATCTCTTTGCTAATGAGAAGGTGCGTCGATGGACCTGAGATCTGGATGATGGGACCAAAAAGATAGAAATTTGAGGAATAAAGGAATTGGATAGATATCTAGTCCTGTTATTGTGAATTTTCCATGATGATCAGTGTTCATGTCACTCTTGATTCTTTTTGCCACTGCCAGGGATTAGAATTCCCAGTCAATTATCTAACATCTAACGAAATTGTGAACTCCCGGCCTATTGAGATTTTCCTAAATCTCAGTGTACAACATTAGCCATGGGGTCAACATTAAACTGAGATTGAAGAGAATATAAGTCAGCTGAGATCAGATCCAACATCTAGATATCACCGATGCTTGCAAACAACTCCTAGGTGAGATAACCTGTAACTGGTTGTCCCTAAGGAAACAGCTCCAATAAGCAGCATACAAAGCAGATAGCAAATGCGCATAAAAAATAGATAGCAATACAAAGATGGAAAAAATAGTACTGTATATCAAATGCATGAGGTAAACACTGACCCTCTCTACATAGATTCCATGTGCATCGGGGAAGCTGTTGTGTACTTCTAAACGGGTACCCAGCTTTTGAGCTTGAAGTGATCCAATCCTCAGACCAAGCCATGGCTGCACAACTCTCCTGTATGCATCACATGAGTTGCCATTTATATTTTCGTGTATATCCTTACTAACAATAGGAATCATCTAGGATAAAGATGACAAGAAAACAATACAGAAATTGCATAGGGGAAACCAGTATACTCTGCACAATTTTATGGCTTCTGCTGAACAGCTAGGGAGGTGGCAGCGTAGTCTTCTGCTGCTATTTATGGGCATAGATCATGGAAGGCGAACTGAGGATAGCAGGAATTTGTAAACCCGGAGCCGAACTAGGAAAACAGGGAAGTAATATATATACACCACCTGCTGTAGTTTCAGTTTGCCCATAATAGAAGGGATGAGAGAAGAACAGCAAGTACTGCTTAGTCCTTACATCTCCCATACAACCCAGAAAGTGAAACTAGAAGAGACGAGTTGAATCATTTGCTATTCCGGTTGAGAATTGGCATAACTAGACTAACTAGTCCATGAAGCACAAGTGTTTTGGAGATATTCCGAAATATATTGGTTGTATAAAGCAGGGGAAAACCCTTTTTCGTCGAAATATATTGGTTGTCAAACTTGAGTATTAATAAGGGTTGAAGATAGAAAAGTTTCGGTTTTCTCAGGAAATACAGATAAAGTTTCAACTTTAAGCAATGTAATATGTCCTAGGCAGTCTAGGCGAAAACAACGTTCAACCTTCCAAAAGGCAAGGCAAGCCATCTCGAAATGACAGAAGTAAAATATGATATTCAAATTGTTCTGAGCAGTGAGAAAGGAAACAAAGGTGCTAATATTTGTTCAAAAGAGAACTAACAAAGCAGAAACGTAAGTAGAAACAGACCAAACACTCCAAATTGGATTAACGCATAGACAGAAATTAAGCTTTCATGGTGGAAAGATGATATTATGTTTACCAATGAAACTTATGTTACACTAATAATTCCTATGGACTAATAGGTACAACTGGTATTAAGTTCATCATTTAACAATAATGCATCCATAGAAAGACAATTTGTCTGCTCTTGGCTCCAATGTAAACTTAGTGCATCCATAGAAACTCCTACATCTTTTCAGTTTGAGAGAAACTTCAGAGAATAATGCAAATATTATGACCCATCTTTAGCAGTTAGCTATCCTAATCTTGACAACTCCCAGCTATTTCCATCTTTAGTCCCGAGTCCTGACTCCTGACCTAATATCCTAATTATTGTTCAACCAATACTCTTATAACATATAAATTCATTAAATGTGCCACAAAACACATCCTCTTTTCCATCTTTAATCCTGGACTAATCTCCGCAATCGAGCTTGTGTTTAAATAGTCCAGTAAAGGACGACAAATTTGTTCAACACTCTGCTGTGACCACATGCAATTGCATTGAAATTGATCTATAACACATAAAGTACATAAATAAGAGCTTGAAAACATACCCAAATGTATCAAAGTGCTTTAAACATTTCGAAAGTACACTGGCTGGTAAGAAAGGAGTTCCATCCTTTCTACAAAAGTTCATGCCAACGAAGTTTCCACCATAACCAACAAGGGGCCCACCAATCCCAGCCTAGCACAAATGACTGGTATGTGAACAAATGTTGCATAAACAGTTTCATAAACAGTTTCACAAGATATTCCATATGAATCAATGATTCCTAATAGAACCAACCACTCCTAATGGTAGTCATACTGCCAATTTCATTTATTAATATGTTTACCGAGCAATAAACAATGAGATAGGGGAAATACCTTTGTGATATAACAAGAAGAGGTCATGAGTTCCTGGCAGTCAAGTTTGGTAGTTTTATACAGCAGTGTGCCAGCTGTGGCCATTAGTTCTCCGGATTCAAAAGCTCGTCCAATGGCTACCAGTTTACTTTGAGGTAATTTGCCATTAGCTTCGACTTGATTATGAATTTCTGCTGCGCAAAATTCAGGGAAAGCCTTCATGTTGACAACAGCAATATTATAATACAGATCGTATTTCCACAATTTTCCTGGAACAAGCTTGCCGTTGGGCAGGCGCACCTTAATCTGCAACCAAGTGGCGGATGTTGGTCATCATCTCATGAAGCAAAAAACACAAAGGAAGTAACGGAAGAAAAAAATGTCTTGAAGCACCGACCTTCAGTTTATCATCTATCTCAGTTTCATCGTTGGTGCATCTCACTAAACTAGCAGATGTTAGAATGCTCATGCTGGATGGCGTGCGTCCTACAATTGTGCCTGTGCACGTAAACTGCCGTGTTTTCCCTACACAGGACCAACATTTAATCACCGATTAACTTAAAAGAATAGAATCCTTACAAACAAATGATTGTGTTATTACCCTTAAACGAAGCAAGCGAGACAATAGACTGAGACACGCTTAAAGCAGGTAATTTGATCTTGGTGTCATCTTCATTGTAGCCATCTAACTCTTTGAAACAAAGCTCAAAGGTGTTCACCAAGCGCATGCCCCCTAGTCAAGGAAACATGATATACCACAACATGGGATAAATCTCCAGAAACCTATCAATCGAAATGAAATAATGGGAGGAAGGATTGTTAGAAAATACGGAACTAGAACTTGCCATAAATACAATCCGGCATAGGATAGCCACGAGGAAGCATCCTCCTCCGCATCATACGGGTGAAGCCTAGCATATGCAACAGGGTGAAAACTTGAAACGGTTAGCAATTGGATGACCGATGCAAAGGTAGGGTTTGTCTGCCGCATGCCGAATTAGAACTAACCGTCGCGTCGAGGCGGAGAATCTGCAAATAATGACAACGAATGGCATCAATACGAAATTGCAATGGTTAATTAGCTGCATGGTAATTCACAGTTCAGTGTGTTGTCAAAGATGGTTCACAATCCAATGGAGCCAGATTTAAGAAGTACTCTGTGCGCTCTGTTCACCTTCTCGGTCGGAGTTGCGAGGCGAGGAGGTCTTTTGCCTCTTACTTGTGTTTCCTCCTTCGCATATGCCTGTAGGTTGTTGATTCTTCCTGGACATCTTGTAGACCTGCAGTGGAAGAGACGACCTACCGGGGCGCGGCGAGAGGTCCGCAGGAGCGAGATCAGCCGCCGCAGTGATGACAGGTGCCGTTCGTTTTCGCCGTCGCACCGGGGCCGAACCAGCGGTAGCGGTAGGCAGCGGCGGCGGCGACGGGGTCTCCGTCACCAACAGCGCCGGGGAGGGATTTTATTTTTTTTACGGCCAGCGCGACCCGTTTCTAGAGCACTCACTACTCCGACGAGGAATTTGGGCCAGAACCAGGCGGCTAGTTTCATTTGTCATGAGGCCCACTACAACCGGAGGCCCTAAATCTCAATAATAGGCCCAATACTCACCGGAAGCAACCCTTTTACGCTGCGCATCGGGCTTTCTCTAACCAAGTCGAGTCGAAACCGACCAGAACCCACGCCGCCGGAGCGCCCGTGCGTCGCGGCGGCGGCGGCCACACGCACATCACTTGTATCGACTATGATGTTGAAGCCTTAACTCTTCTTTTAGGGGCAATGACAGGTTCTGTGCCTCAACTCTGACAACACCTGCATCAAGGAGAAGCTTGTCTGGGCCCACAATCAGGCATCCATCGAGGTATGCCATTGTCAGTACAAAGTTGTATCATCTATTTTAAAACGGAGAAAGTATTCATCAAGCCCATCCCCACGTCAGATAAAAGAGAGAGTAGGTCTGTTATGATGCCTCAGTAAAACCCCGAGAACTCGTGGATAACAGTATATCTTATACTGGCAAGGGCTGCTTCATGCTTCAGCAAATTCTTTGGAATTCGAGGAAGCGAAACAGATACATCTGATTTTGTTAAATGCTTATCTAAGCATTGTTTCTTGGTAGCTTGATTTTTTTTTTTGAAATGGAGGTGTACCCCCGGCCTCTATATCATGAAGATGCATGCAGCCATATTATTGATAATTCAAAAAAAGTCAATCCAAAAAGGTCTTACAGCTCGCAAACGGAGCAAAAGTATGGGTATAACAAAATTACATCATGACTCCAGCAACCGGTCGATAAAAATGTAGGATAAAATCCCTAGACTCCTATCCTGTTATGTGATCACCATCCAAACCGGTTGAATATAACCCGAGCTACCATCTCCCATCGGTTGCACCCAGTAACCAAAGGCTCCCTGGAGTCCATAGGAGTGAGTAAGGACCACGTACGGATCCAAGCTGTAGCCTTGAAGATGACCTGCAAGAAAGTTAAAGTATGTTGTCTGTTAAATATCATATCATTTCTGCAGTTCCATATAGCCCAGAAAAGCGCACATATTCCAATCCGAATACGAGCTGCAGTAATCTGATCAACCCCAGCTAACCACGTCCCAAACAATGACGCAATATCAGCAGGAGGATGAATGTTGAAAGCTATATGAATCGTTCTCCACAATAGTTTCACCAAAGGACATTCAAGAAAAAGGTGTTGTATTGTTTCATCATGATCACAAAAACAGCACCGCGAGCTTCCTACCCATCTTCTTTTGATTAAGTTATCCTTAGTAAGTATTACTTTCTTGTGAACAAACCACATAAAGATTTTAATCCGCAAAGGAACCTTAACCTTCCAGATGTGCAATGACCTTGATATTGGACCAGAATTAATCAAATCTAAATAGAAAGATTTCACCGTAAAAATCGCATTTTTAGTGAGCGTCCAGTGTATCGTATCCGGTTGGTCAGATAGTTGAACGTCTATCAATCTCCGAATCAAATGTAGCCAGGCATTCCATCTTTCACCAACTAACGTACGTCGAAACTGGATGTTTAGGGGCGTGGTTTGCATAACTGTGCCCACGTAAGCCTCCTTTCGTTGCACAAGATTATAAAGTGTTGGGTATTGGACGGTCAAAGGCGTTTCTCCTAACCACGTATCTTCCCAAAATCTCGTCGACAAACCATTGCCCACCAAGAATTTGACCCTGTGAAAGAACAAATTCCTCGTTCTCATAAGGCCCTTCTAGAATGGTGGGTCCGTTGGTCTCATGGTTACCTGGGCTAAGGTTTTGGATTATAGGTATTTATTGCGCAAAATCTGTGTCCACATACCCTCTGGCTCGGTCTCTAGCATGTACAACCATTTGCACATAAGGCATTTATTCTTGATTTCTAAGTTCTCAATACCAAGTCCCCCTTGTTCTTTGGGTCGGCAAAGAATATCCCATCTCGCCAGACGGTATTTTCTTTTGACCTCATCAGACTGCCAAAAGAATCGAGACCTAAAAAAATCAAGTCGCTTTCTGACTCCTATCGGAATTTCGAAGAACGAAAGTAGGAACATCGGCATACTAGTCAAGACCGAGTTAATCAAGACTAGCCGACCTTCATATGACATGAGCTTTCCCTTCCAGCAGCTAAGTTTTTTTTCAATTCGTTCTTCAATACATTTTCACTCTTTGTTGGATAGTTTACGGTGATGTATCGGTATGCCCAAGTAATTGAATGGTAAAGCACCTAACTCACATCCGAACAGCTGTCTATACTTGTGTTCCTCGTCTTTGGCCTTCCCAAAACAGAACAACTCGCTTTTATGGAAATTGATTTTTAAGCCAGACAACTGTTTGAAGAGGCACAAGATGAGTTTCATGTTACGTGCCTTAGCCAGGTCATGTTCCATAAAAAGAACAGTGGCATCTGCATATTGTAGAATGGATACCCCTCCATCAACTAGATGAGGGACTAATCCATCGACATGTCCGCGTTGCTTGGCCCTGCCAATAAGGATAGCCAGCATGTCAGCCACAATATTAAACAGGAGAGGAGACATGAAATCCCCCTGTCTCAACCCCTTATGAGTCTGAAAATAGTGACCAATGTCATCATTCACCTTGACTCCGACACTGCCCTTCTGCCGTTTTTCAATTTCGTGGCTTGGATGCTGATTTGGTAAATTGATATTTGAGTTTATTGCAAATTTGCAATCCATCAGTTTCTATGCTAGGATCTTGATAAAATCCGCTATGTCTTCAATTCTGCATCTAAGAGTTTGGCCTAAATCGTACAAACTTTAACCGCCTGCCCCCCCTCCCCCTCCCTTTTCTAGTCGATTTCCTAGATCCTATATACTAGAAGGATTGGGCGCAGCGAACGTTGGTGTTGCTGGGATTTCATATAGATAAAAACTGGTTTAACGCGTGGAAAGATGATGAAACGTGTTTTCGCTCTTTGTAATACAGTATTTTGGTGGGCCTTTTCGGCATTGTGATTCTATGTTATCTGCTAATCAACCCAAACTTATATGGAGAAATTTCTTATGTTGGTGGCCGCACATACTATATGGGTGCTACAATGTCACATGTTGGCGCTTTTTTTTCATTATCTGATGGGAGGATGCACGAGATTGACATGTTTTTATAGGCTGGTGGCTGCCGATTAATTTGGGAACTCGTTGATTAAGTCCAAATTATGAATCAAATCCAAAATCGAATACATTAACAGAAGGGAACATAATGAGAGAGCCCCTAGAAAAATCGTTGACCCAGTCAAAATCAGGAACCAAATCTAAAATTGAACACCACCATTGGATGGAAGGGCTGCAAAATTAGGGACTATAATGAATTAGATGATGGTAATATGCTGCAAGTTTCCATAAATCAAGTAATTTTTTGACAGTTTTTTGTTAAATTGCCAAATCTTATCACTAAAAAAAGGGTTAGAAGTAGAACAAAAAATTTAGTCAAAAAATAAGGACATTTATACTGTCTTAAGCAACCATATAGGAAAACCGAAAGGGGTTTTTCTTCTTCGTTCTTTTTCATGCCAGATAAGAATTTGTGCATTCAATAATCAATCCCTCTAAGTAAAAAAAAATGCGTCATCAAAGCTTTCAAAACCTGTTATTGCAGAAGAAACCAATAATAGATACATAAAGGTTTAGGGTCTAAGAAGAGAGTTATCCCTTTATTTTGACCAGATTGGCGAGAAAGTCCTTATCGTGAAGCAGGACCGGTGGCCACCACTGAAGCCCTGCCAGGATTATTTTCCACCCTCAGGGCATGTACAATGGTGGCATATGGATACAGATGCCTCATGACAAAAAGTAATTTGAGGCATATGTGTTGATTTTTTCTCCCCAATGCAAGCTACTACTAGTGGGCATCGTCAAAGAATAGAAAGTGACTCACACTAGACATGCATCCCTTCTAACTTTTTCAACTTTATGCACCGGACCACACTTTTTCTCTCTAAGAACCCGCCTCCTGAAGAGGATCCTGCTTCCTCATCCGAGCCTACTTTTTCCGTTATCCGATCCTACATGGCATGTGAAGCATCACCCTGGGGCTATGCATTGGCCATGCCCTCAGTGCTGTGCTGCTCTGGGTAACGTCAGTTGTGAATTGGCCACTTGTGTACATACGAGAACTTGAGACGGGATCGTTGCTGCTACCGGTGTAGAAGACGTCATTCCTGTCCCCACTGATGCTGGTGTAGTATATGCCACTTGTGTCACCGTTCATGGCAGTGTAAAAGATGCCACGGTTCTCCTCCAGATTAAGGTACTCTAGCAACTGTGCCACCACGCGGGCCATTGTCGGCCGCTGCGCCGGAGTTTGCGCCGTGCACTCCAGTGCGAGGTCCACGACCTTCCACACGCTGTTGATCTCATAATCGCCTTGCATGCGCGCGTCCACCAAGCTTTCGATGTCACCACGTGAAAGGCGCTGTTGCGCCCACTTGACAATATGGGTCGGCTGCTCCTGCCTTATTTGCACGAAGGGAGTCTTTCCAGTGATCAGCTCCAATAGCACAACACCGAAGCTGTACACATCGCTCTTTTCGGTGAGCTGCAATGCTGTTGCATACCTGCAATGCATTGTAACATTGCATATATTTTTGTTGAGAAAGTGGAAGGAGCACCTCCTTTCATTAGAGGAAAGAGTATGTTCGATATGGATCACAAGTGTTATACTAAGCACTCTGAATTTGAAACAAAGTAAAGCAATGAGAATATGGTGTACTATTCATACTCAGGGGCAAGGTAGCCTTGTGTGCCAACCACCCTGGCCGTGGATACATGTGTATCATCATCGCAATTGAAGGCCTTCATCAAGCCAAAATCAGCAACCTTGGCCTTCATATTGGAATCCAGTAGGATGTTTGACGTCTTCACATCACGGTGTACGAATGGCGGGCTACATGCCTTGTGCAGGTACTCGAGGCCTGCATGCACATGACATCATTGACATTGGCTATTACACATCTTGTAGCATGTAAGCCTTCAAAATAGATCCAAAGTGTTAAGGGACGGAACTCATGCCGCGTGACAATGGCTTGTCGCGCTATAGTACCATGCCCATGGCAATACTTATCATATGATGTAGATCAACTCTATCTCATATTATATATTTGTTGTCTAAGCCGCGCCTACCCCTTTACATCTTATATACCGAGGAATAGAGAACAAGCAGGTCCAAACCCGAACTGTATATATACCTTGCGCGGACTCTGATGCAATACAGAGCCTTTGTCTCCAGGTTAAACATTCACCATTGCGATCTCACCCTGCAGAACATGGTTTAGTGTTAGAATTACGAAACTTAAGAATGAACGCCTAAAATGGTCTTACAGATGAAATGATAGTGTCAACACTACACCTCTGAGTTTATCTGCAAGGTTTCCATTTGACATATGCTCATAGACAAGGGCCATGTACTCTCCATCCTTGCAATAACCAATCAAGGAGACTAGATTCCTGTGATGAATCCCTGTTAAGTTTTGTGCCTGACAGACGACAAAACAAATTAGTTACATGCCTTCCAAAGTTAGCTGCAAATATATGCGACTGATTACACTTGATCAGGCATTACCTCTGTCAAGAACTCTTTAACACCTTGATTGGAAGATTGAGACCTCAGCTTGACTGCCACCTGGGTACCATCCTCCAAGAAGCCATCAAAGACCATGCCAAACCCTCCTTCGCCGAGCACTCGCTGGAAGTTGCTGGTTATCACCTCCAGTTCTGCGTACGTGAACCGACGGTTGCGAGATGGCACTTCGCTCACCTCATTCGGTGGATTTGGCGGTCCTTCATAGGTGAATTATTAAGGTCAAAACAAACATAGCAACCACACATGTAGAACAACTGATGTGTTGATGCTAAAATTCTATCGGTCTAACCTTGTTTCTTTTTCATTACAAAACACAATAGTACTACTAGTCCTCCTATGGCCACAAGTCCAACTATTATAACAGCAATATGAGCGGCACTTATAGAGTTTTGCTTCTTCCTTGTAGGTTGGCAAGAACTGCTGTCGCTGCAAAGGTTTGGGTTCTTGTCATATCTATAAAAAAGAAATGATAAGCAAATCTGTCCTGGTGAGTGTCAATGTACAAAAAACAAACATATGTATATAATTGAATAACCTTAGAGTTAGGTTGCCATCACGCATCCGTATCATAAGGCCAAATGGAATTGACCCATTAAGCTGGTTGGCTGTCAAATCTCTGAGGGGACGAAATAATATTGACGTGAAAAAGAACAGTGCAGAGAGTATACAAAATTTTTATTCACTTGAGGGTTATCGATTTGCCAAAAGGAATAAAGGGGATACTCTGTTATATCGTAGTATCCAAATTAATCATAATATTTTTTATGACTAAATAAAATATTAACCCTGCTGTTTTAGAATGGCAGCGTCATATATATTTGTTCTAAGTCAACTTTTTAAATTTGCCTAAGTTCATAAAATATGCCTATATCTTCGTCGTCAATTAAAGATATTACAAACCATGTTTCATGATGGATTTAATGGTACTAATTTGGTGTTTGAGATGTCGATTCATTTCTCGATATACTTGGTCAAATTGAATGCTACTATTGGAGTGGAGGAAGTCGGTACAAAAGTAACATGATTGAGAAGTACTTACAACTTCTCAACCAATCAATGAAAACAAGAGCAATACTTTTGTGTTTCCTCCAGAAAAAGAAGTACTTACAACAGCATGAGTGAGGGCAGCTGTGAAAGTCCTTCAGGAATTGATCCAGTCAATTCATTATGTGACAGATCCCTAAGATACATGACAGTCATACGAAATATGTGAACTGCACTAAGAAAATTTCTTGTGTAATCTAAAACATGATACTCACAGGTACTGGATAGCTTTGAGATTGGCGAAATAGGATGATATATCGCCACCCAAACCGTGAAATGACATGTTTCTGTACAAACGCATAAAGGTTCAGACAACACAATTGCATGTCCTTGTATTTGGACAGATTAAACCACTATATCTATCAGAGAACTACATTCGAACTTACATGTTTGTGATTCTCTGAGGTCTGGAGATGGGATAGCTACAAGCTAACCCATCCCACACAAGAGTCTTTGGGGCACATGGGTCACCCACCCAGTTATTCTTCACCTGATACTTAGCCTTGATTGCAGTGATGGCAGATACTATTTTTTCCCGATAACACAAGACAAAAAACAAAGGTGTCAGCTCGTGTGCATCTATCTGTATCAACAGAGATCTACTCATCAACTGATGGTGGATATTCAAGGAATTTTCTACAATAGAATGATTATTTGGGTGTTCAGGCATTTGTCAACTCTGGCATGTGTCATATGGTTTGGTGACATTTTGATCGACAACACATGACGAAGTCCATTGGATCAACTAACAAAAAAGGACTGTGATCCCCGCAAAATAAAAGAGACTAAGCACAACAAAACTTGAATTAGCAAATATGTATCACAAATATTGTCTAATCTGTTATCTAGTTAATGAGTTCTGGCATGAAATTTAGTGGCATACTAGATGTATCTAGTGTAAATATTATCTGATTTTTTATGCTGCAGCGGCACATGTCATAAAGGGTGAGAGCGCATGATATGTCCACTAGAGAAGAGGTGAATTTTACAAGGTGTTTGAGAAGCAAGTTATTTTTTATAATAAGTTGTCTCTTACATGAAGTTGAACTCCTGCGGTTCTATGAGTTTGTGGTGACTCCAAAAATCAAAGTGTTTCTATCATCTTAACAATATTTGTTTGAGTATATTGTTGTAGTGACATGTAATGTCGATTGGATCGTATTACATATAACATTTCTTGGTTAACAGTTTTTTTAAGCTCTGAAAAAATTGTAAGCAGAGTTATATACATGTTTAGGCCTAACATATGGTGGGATTTCCGGTTATGCTGCTATCGGCAAAAGCTTTGTTGCGAGCAGGAGTGAAGGCACCAGATGTTCTGATAGAAATAGGCAGATTCACATAGAGTAAGCAGGGCCAAACACCTTAGGAGATTTGACCTGTCATTGGACAAAAGGTAGCAGTTTTATCAATACAAACTTCAACACTCCCTCTTATATCTAGGCTTTAGATGCATAGAGTCCATGGGTGTTGAGAATCTAATGGAGATTGATCTGGCCAATATTTACGAGATAATATTGATCGTGGCAGTTGAAATGAGAGGCCATTGGACCTTCGTCTCCCTGCCTCAAAGAAGAGAACTCTCTCTTCCAAAACGTAAGTATTTCTAGTTTTAGCTAAGTCAGATCTTAAATTTGAGCAAGTTTATATAGAACAACATCTAAAAAAAATTATGTACAAGAGTATCAACATCTACCATATTAAATAAGTACACTCTAACCTGCAAAAAAAGTACACTCTAAATATATTTCACAATGATTCTCGTTTTGGGGGATATGTTCCATGATTGCTCTACTGTTGCTAATCGATGTCACAAATATTGTCATTATTTTCTTCTCCCTAGCTCCTTTCCAAAATGATGTTCTAGTTTTGTTCTAAATCAAACATATTTAACTTTTACCAAATTTACACAAGGATCAACATCTATGCCAAAAACCTTTTTTAATGAAAAATAAATCATACGGTGGATTTTATTAAATTAATGTGACGTTATAGATGCTGTTATTTATTTTTTGATAAATTTGGTGGAAGTTAATTAAGTTTGACTTATTATAGTATAAAACTAGAACATCAATTATTTTAGAACGGATTGTATAAGCTCTGTCAAACTAGAGATGGTTTGACTTGGGATAAATTAGAAATACTTTTATTTTAGAACAAAGGGAGTTTAAGGAGCACAGATTGATGGCCAGTCACGGGTATCAAATTGGGGAACCAATATATGCACAATAAACTGAAGCTGTTGTAATTCATGGAGTCTAGGACTCCAATGTCATCTTCTAAAAGACCCCGCAAAAAAATGTCTTCTTCTAAAAAAGAGGCGTGGAACAAAAATATGAATAACATTTGAATTGGAATGCTTATTTTTCCAAATCATATGTTTTCTTTCCCACGTATAGGGGCCCATCATTTATAAGTAACTCTTTATAATAGGAGTATGATTCCGCATGTGCATACCATCTTGAGCGTCGGTGCCGACACTAGCTGTGGAAATGGGGGAGAAAAGCTCAGCAGCGTTGATGAAGGGTGGTAGTATCGTAGACGTAGCGTTGATGCCGTGGTTTTCCCGGATTGCTGTGCGATTGGTGGCATTCAAGAAGATGTAGTTCTCCTGCGGGCTGAGGAACGGGGAGGGTTCGTTTACGTGGAATACTTCTGTTATGTCTCTCTCCACTTTGGCCATGCTTCCCCACCAATACTCGGCTTTGTTGACACCGAGGAAGAAGAGGCGGTCTTGTGTTTCGTTCAAGACCTGTAGCTCCGAGAAGTACAGAATTGGTAGGAGCCTACAACGGTTACATGCAATTGGTCAGTAGACAAGTATATATTAGTTAGGTTCCTATGATTTCCCACAGTATCTCCAAAAGAACATTTCCATTTAATTGTAAGATAGCGTATTTTAAAGTAATTAATAATATATATGGGAGGGATTTTGCAAGATGGGATTGCTATCATACGTACGGTCAATGTACATATTTTTCAAGACACAAATTGCCAAAGTTTTAGAAAGTTGACTACACATGTATGTAACACAATAGTTTCTTTTCTTTTCTTTTGGCGAAGGAGCCTAAGTTAGCTCTGTGTATGGTTCTTAATTGATTGGTTGGATATGTCACACTATATTGTATAGCTATATATCTATGTGCTAATGACTAGCAAGTTGGTTTTGAATCACATGACTGAAATTTAACAGTTTAGATAATAAAAATAGTGTGTTTATTGGTCATACCCAGGCCTGGGGTATATGTGGTTGGGCTCGGCGTCCCACGGGATCCGAATGAGGGTCTGTGAGGAGTTGAGTGTCGTGATGGCGGTCTGCATCACAACAGATGGTACGTAATAGAGGGGTTTGTCGCCCAGCTTCATGACGATGAAACTCGATGATGAAATCCTAACCCACTCTTTGAGGTTGGTCCACGGGACCCATGCACGGTCATATGGATCATCCGGGTACCTGACCAAAATACATGCATACATATATTCTTCAAATCAGTTTGCTCTTTAAGATACTATATGCTTCCTCGGTTCCAAAATATTTGAAGTTTTAGATTTGTCCTAAGTCAAACTTTCTTAAGTTTGATCAAGTTTATAGAGAAGTTATTATCCACAACGCCAAATATATAAAGTATGGTAATATAATTTATGATGAAACTAATTTGGTGTTGTAGATGGAGTAGGGCATTTTGAAGACTGAGCTCCATGGAGCCCTTTATTTTGAAAAATTCAAAATTCATAATTCAGTTTCAAAATATTGTGAAAAAATACACATGTATGCAAGGATGTAAAGTGTATGTGTGAAAAATTTCAGGATGAAATACCTTGAATTACGAGCTGCACAAAAAAACAAAATCATGGACTTTGAAGATGAACAACACATATGCTAAAAGCCCCAATATTTGTCTTTTTTATGTACCTAACATTTTAATGTATTTCGACCTGAAAATTTGCACACATGTACATTAGGTATATGTGTATTTGTTTTCAGAATTTTTTGACACTGAGAAGTTTGAATTTTAAAGTTTTCAAATAAGGGCCTCCATGGAGCTCGGTCTTGGTTTGACATTTTCATTGTAGATGTTGGTATATTCTTCTTTTTCTATAGACCGGGTCAAATCTAAAAAAGTTTGATTTATGAAAAACTTATAACTTGAAATATTTTGTTACCGAAAGAGTAGTATATGCTCTTGCCCGCCAAAAAAAAAAAAGTAATATACGCTCTGAAGAAATTAACTTACATGAACGCTCACCTGATCAACTCTGTGGCGCCGAAGTTGCCCCTGCCGATGAGGACCAGCCCTTGCGTCCAGTTCACCAGCGGATACATGGTGTCCTCGAGAGGCCTCAGCTCCAGCGACGAGATGAAGGGCGTACCGGAGTTGGTGTTCACCAGGCAGACATGCGCCGCGTCGACCGGGATGACGGCGATGACCTCGGCCGTGTGCACCGCGTCAGGCCCGGAGATGTTGACCGTCTTCCAGAAGTTGACGCCGAGGTAGAGGTCGAAGGCGGGGGGCTTGTTGAGCTCGTCGTAGTTGCCGTACATGAAGGCGGCCCGGACCAGGTACTTGGACGTCCCGGCCTCGAAGGACGGGAGGGTGTAGCAGCCCCGCCGCCCCGGCGGGCCGGGGAAGCTGCGGACGGTGAGGAGCTGCCGGTGGCGCCTGAAGAAGGCCTGGTCGTTGTACTGTGCCGAGACGTTGTGGTTCTGGCCGGCGTCGGTGAAGCCGGCGTCCGAGCTGTAGGGCAGCTTGGTGGCGTCGTCCACGTAGCCGCTGTGCTCCGAGAGGCCGCAGTCGACGCTGACGAAACCTGCACGCATGCCCAACCCAACCACGCACGCACGAGTGATGACCCTGGATGCATGTGTACGCAAGTCGATCCTAAAGCTCGGTCGGTACCCGTGGTGTCGGGCGCTCTCTGGCCACCGGCATGAAGCACGCCGCCGGCGAGACAGAGCAGGAGCAGCCACGACGGGGCCGCCATTGCTCCCCGCGTTGACCGCTCCAGCCCACAACCACAGCGTGCGGACATGCCACAGCGTGTCCATCCGGCGCTTAAAGGGCCGCGTTACCATGCTCGCCAGTGAACGAATTGATTATTAAGGGCATGTACAATGATGCTATCTTAGCAGTGCCACGTAGGATACATGATGAGGTGAAGGAAAAAGAACTCATAAGAAACGAGTTGTCTTCTCTTATTTAAGAGAAGACAAGAGATGATCTCTTAGCACAATATGTCTCACCACGTTTTTAGGAATGACTAGTTATTGAAGATAAAGCTAAAAGATGACTCATTGTAGACAAAATGTTTTGTCATCTCTAAATTACATGCAAGACTTAAGATAAGACTACCTTATCAACCATTGTACATGCCCTAACGCCTAATTAATAATTGTTCACCAGGTATCCAGTAGCCGGCTTGCACGTGGCTAGACCTCCACGGAAAGTCAACTTTGCGCAAGAACAGGACAGGCACGCAAATTGGTCCGTGATTAGCTGACAACACAAAGTAGAGAAAAACTTGTAAAGAACTGGCCATCCACCCTGGCTTAGGTTGACTTGTTGCTGGATAAGGACCAGCCGTCCACAGATTTCATTTGTAGTGAAAAATCATAAAATTGGCCTTTTGGCCAAAGTTCAGCATAAAATGGTCCTATTTTTAAAATATTTCACAAAATGGCTCTATCGGCATGACGTCCGCACCCGGGGCGCCATGCATATTAGCACAACGCCCTGGTCAATGGCGCCATGCGCGTCGGCGCTGACTGCCACGTGGGCACGGCCTTGGGCCCATGACGCCTCGGCCCAGGGCGCCATGGTCTGATCCACGACGCCCCGACCTGGGGCGCCATACCCCTTCAGCAAATCGCAGCCCCGAGCCCATCTCGTCTGTCTTCTTCCTTTCTCTCCTCCCTCTGTTCTTTCCCCTCCATGGCGCCCCTAAAATCGCCCCTCCCTCTCCCCACTCAAAAGCTGCGGATCTGAGCCGAAGATTGGTGGATCCGGTAGCCCTTCGAATCCTCAAGGTATTCCCCTCCCTTTCCCCTCTTTCTATTGGCTGAAATCTGTCCATTTGATTGATTTGGGTGAAACCCTAGTTCATCTTTTTGTTGAAATGAATAGTAGATTTTTGTGTGATAATGTGTGGATTAGTGTGATTTAGGATATCTATGGCTTAGAATATGTATGATATAGGATTTTTATGAAGGTGCTATGAGTTTGGTTAGGATATGTACGCACATATATGGTGTATGGAAGAATTAGTGCAAATATATGGTGTATGATATTTGATATATTGTAGAAAATTATATGCACATATATGGTGTATGGCAGAAGAATTAGTGTAGAAATTTTGCACATGTATGTATGTTTTTGCACTAGTGCGGATATTTGCAAATGACAACGGGGCTTACCATATACATTTGTAATTTGCAGGATGGCTTCTCTTATCCATCCATCGTATGATCAATTGCATCGTGGACGGTTCATGGTAGATGAAGGAAGGGTTTTTGATCAGCTGCACCTGAGGTCCGGTTCGGTTCATGACAAGATGGAGTATGACGAGCGATACACGGAGTATATCCGGAAGACTGGGCTTCTCCCTTTCATCTCACTCGTGTCTCGTTCGATGCCGAAGATGAACCCTTGTGCGATCACGGCACTCGTTGACCGATGGCGCCCTGAGACACATACTTTTCACTTCTATGCTGGGGAGATGATGGTCACTTTGCATGATGTTTTTCTGATCACTGGACTTCCCATCAAAGGAGAGCCTATTTGTTTTAGCACATATTCTGATGGATGGCGTGAGATTATGGTTGGACTCATAGGGAGGGAGCCAGTGGTACAAGGGAAGTCCGCCGGTGCAAGTTATCATTGGATTGCTGAGAACTTTGGGAAATGCCCGGCTCGTGCGGACGATGAAACAGTGCAGCAGTATACCAGGGCATACTTGTGGTATGTAGTCAGCCAGACTCTTTTCGCTGACGGCACTGGCGTGAACGCTTCCTTTATGTGGCTTAAGCTGTTTGCTGGGTGGGAGCATGGACTCAGTTGGGGTACGGCGGCGTTGGCTTATTTGTATCGTCAGGTAAGTAGTTTTGCTTATAATAGTGTATTGAAGATGTAGAACTTTTGTAGTTTGTAATGATATATTTCTTGTTTGTGTGTAGCTGGACGAGGCGTGCCGTAGGGGCGCGAATCCGAGAAACGTCGTAGAGTCAAAGGAAGCCAACATCGGTGGTCCGATGCTTCTATTATCGATCTGGAGTTGGGAGCACTTGCCCAGCAGCAAGGCGAAGAATCGGTTGATGACATGAAGGAGGAGGGGGATGAACAGACGCATGATGAGATTAACACCTCGCAGATGCCCGATGCGCCTCAGCCTAGTCAAAGGCGTGGAAAGTATACTTCGGGCAAATACGCAAGGAAGGCACGTAAGGACCCGGTGATCGAGGCCGCCTCAGAGGAGGAGGAAGAGGAGGTGGAGGTGCCACTGCAGAGGAGAAGACGCTTAGTGAAGGGGAAGGATGTTGCACCGGCTAAGAGGGGGAAAGGAAGGAAATGATGCATTTGTCTTCAACTATGTAGGAAACTTTGTCCTAAACTATGTATGAAACTTGATGCATTTGTCGTGGACTATGTAGGAAACTTTGTGGTGAACTATGTATGAAACTTGATGCATTTGTCATGAACTACGTAGGAAACTATGTATGAAACTTGATGCAATAGGTGTAGGTGTCATGGAAACTTGATGTAAGAGCAACAGCAGAACAACACGACGCCCTGGGTCAGGGCGCCATGCCTGTTGCCAGCACGACGCCCTGGGTCAGGGCGCCATGCCTGTTGCCAGCACGACGCCCTGGATCAGGGCACCATGCTCCTCGCCAGCACGACGCCCCAGCCTAGGGCGCCATGGTGGGCGAAAAAGAGTAAGTCCAAACATGAGAAGCTTCTGATGTTGGGGGCGCCATGCAATTTTCTGGGCGCCATGTATGACGCCTTGGGCCGGGGCGCCATACTTACTAACATGGTGCCTTATGCTAGGGCGCCGTGACCCTGCACTTCTCTGTTTTTTTGCCACTGTCATGGTTTCAGTTTTCATCATAACTTCCACACATACATAAGTTCCACACATACATAAGTTCCACACATACATAAGTTTCACACATACAGAAGTTTCATGACTTACATAGTTCAACCACCCAAAAGGTTCACGACATACATAAGTTCGACCACCCAAAAGATTCACGACATACATAAGTTCGACACATGATTAGTTTCACACCTGATACGTCCAAAACGTATCTATAATTTCTTCTTGCTCCATGCCTCTTTTGGGTGATATTGCTGAAGGAAATATGCCCTAGAGGCAATAATAAAGATGTTATTTGTATTTCCTTATATCATGATAAATGTCTTTTATTCATGCTAGAATTGTATCAACCGGAAACTTAGTACATGTGTGGATACATAGACAAAACAGTATGTCCCTAGTATGCCTCTACTAGACTAGCTCATTGATCAAAGGTGGTTATGTTTCCTAGCCATAGACATGAGTTGTCATTTGATCAACGGGATCACATCATTAGGAGAATGATGTGATGGACAAGACCCATCCATTAGCATAGCACTATGATCGTTTAGTTTTACTGCTATTGCTTTCTTCATGACTTATACATGTTCCTATGACTATGAGATTATGCAACTCCCGAATACCGTAGGAACACCTTGTGTGCTATCAAACGTCACAACGTAACTGGGTGATCATAAAGATGCTCTACAGGTGTCTCCGAAAGTATTCGTGGTGCTGGCATAGATCAAGATTAGGATTTGTCACTCCGAGTGTCGGAGAGGTATCTCTGGGCCCTCTCGGTAACACACATCACAATAAGCCTTGCAAGCAAAAAGACTAATGAGTTAGTCACGAGATGATGTGTTACGGAACGAGTAAAGAGACTTGCCGGTAACGAGATTGAACTAGGTATAGAGATACCGACGATCGAATCTCGGGCAAGTAACATACCGATGACAAAAGGAACAACGTATGTTGTTATGCGGTTTTGACCGATAAAAGATCTTCGTAGAATATGTAGGAGCCAATATGAGCATCCAGGTTCCGCTATTGGTTATTGACCGGAGATGAGTCTCGGTCATGTCTACATAGTTCTCGAACCCGTAGGGTCCGCACGCTTAACGTTTGATGACGATCGGTATTATGAGTTTATGAGTTTTGATGTACCGAAGGTAGTTCGAAGTCCCGGATGAGATCACGGACATGACGAGGAGTCTCGGAATGTCCGAGACATAAAGATTGATATATTGGACGACTATATTCGGACATCGGAAGTGTTCCGGAAAAGTTTCGGATTTAACTGGATTGCCGGAGGGGGTTACCGGAACCCCCCACGAGGGGGGATGGTCCATAGTGGGCCTTGAGGAAAGAAGAGAGGCAGCCCATAGAGGCTGGCCGGCGCCCCACCAGGGAATCCTAGTTGGACTAGGATTGGGGGGCGCCACCTATCCCTCTTTTTCCTTTCCCTCTCTTCCTTCTTGGTGGACTCCTACTAGGAATAGGATTGCAATCCTATTCCTAGTAGGATTGCATCCCTAGCCGCACCATAGGAGGCTAGCCAGCCCTCCCCCCTTGCTCCTTTATATACGGGGGCAGGGGGCACCCAAAGACACACAAGTTGAATTGTTTTAGCCGTGTGCGGTGCCCCCCTCCACAGAAACACACCTCGGTCATACCGTTGCAGTGCTTAGGCGAAGCCCTGCGCCGGTGAATACATCATATCCGTCACCACGCCGTCGTGCTGACGAAACTCTCCCGTGAAGCTCAACTGGATCAAGAGCTCGTGGGACGTCATCAAGCTGAACGTGTGCTGAACGCGGAGGTGCCGTACGTTCGGTGCTTGATCGGTTGGATCGCGAAGAAGTTCGACAACATCAACCGCGTCACTTGACGCTTCCGCTCCCGGTCTACGAGGGTACGTAGACACACTCTCCCCTCTCGTTGCTATGCATCTAGTAGATAGATCTTGCGTGATCGTAGGAAAATTTTAAAATACTACGTTCCCCAACAGTGGCATCATGAGCCAGGTCTATGCGTAGATGATATGCACGAGTAGAACACAATGAGTTGTGGGCGATACTAGTCATACTGCTTACCAGCATGCCATACTTTGCTTCGGCGGTATTGTGAGATGAAGCGGCCCGGACCGACATTACGCGTACGCTTACGCGAGACTGGTTTCACCGTTACGAGCACTCGTTGCTTAAAGGTGACTGGCGGGTGTCTGTCTCTCTCACTTTAGCTGAATCAAGTGTGGCTACGCCCGGTCCTTGTGAAGGTTAAAACAGCACATACTTGACGAAACATCGTTGTGGTTTTGTATGCGTAGGTAAGAACGGTTCTTGCTAAGCCCGTAGCAGCCACGTAAAACTTGCAACAACAAAGTAGAGGACATCTAACTTGTTTTTGCAGGGCATGTTGTGATGTGATATGGTCAAGACATGATGAGTTATACGGTTTTGTATGAGATGATCATGTTTTGTAATGTTATCGGCAACTGGCAGGAGCCATATGGTTGTCGCTTTATTGTATGAACTGCAATCGCCATGTAATTGCTTTACTTTATCACTATGCGGTAGCGATAGTCGTAGAAGCAATAGTTGGCGAGACGACAACGATGCTACGATGGAGATCAAGGTGTCGCGCCGGTGACGAAGGTGATCATGACGGTGCTTTGGAGATGGAGATCAAAAGCACAAGATGATGATGGCCATATCATGTCACATATTTTGATTGCATGTGATGTTTATCTTATTATGCTTCTTATTTTGCTTAGAACGACGGTAGCATTATAAGATGATCCCTTACTAAATTTCAAGGTATAAGTGTTCTCCCTGAGTATGCACCGTTGCGAAAGTTCGTCGTGCCGAGACACCACGTGATGATCGGGTGTGATAAGCTCTACGTTCAAATACAACGGGTGTAAGCCAGTTTTGCACACGCAGAATACTCGGGTTAAACTTGACGAGCCTAGCATATGCAGATATGGCCTCGGAACACTGGAGACCGAAAGGTCGAGCGTGAATCATATAGTAGATATGATCAACATAAGATGTTCGCCATTGAAACTACTCCATCTCACGTGACGATCGGATATGGTTTAGTTGATTTGGATCACGTGATCATTTAAATGACTAGAGGGATGTCTATCTAAGTGGGAGTTCTTAAGTAATATGATTAAATTGAACTTTAATTTATCATGAACTTAGTCCTCGTAGTATTAGCATATCTATGTTGTATATCAATAGCTCACGATGTTTCTCCCCGTTTATTTTTATATGTTCCTAGAGAAAACTAAGTTGAAAGATGTTAGTAGCAATGATGCGGAATTGTTCCATGATCTGAGGATTATCCTCATTGTTGCACAGAGAAATATGTCCTTGATGCACCGCTAGGTGACAGACCTATTGCAGGAGCAGATGTAGACGTTATGAACGTTTTGACAAAAGCTCGGTATGATGACTACTTGATAGTTTAGTGCACCATGCTTTACGGCTTATAACCGGGACTTCAAAAACGTTTTGAACGCCACGGAGCTTATGAGATGTTCCAAGAGTTGAAATTAGTATTTCATACTCATGCCCGTGTCGAGAGGTATAAGACTTCTGACAGTACTTTGCCTACAAGATGGAGGAGAATAGCTCAACCAGTGAGAATGTGCTCAGATTCTCTGGGTACTACAATTACTTGAATCAAGTGGGAGTTAATCTTCCAGATAAGATAGTAATTGACAAAGTTCTCTAGTCACTATCACCAAGTTAGTAGAACTTCGTGATGAACTATAATATGCAAGGGATGACGAAGGTAATTCCCGAACTCTTCGCAATGCAGAAATCGGCGAAGGTAGAAATCAAGAAAGAACATCAAGTGTTGATGGTTAATAAGACCACTTGTTTCAAGTAAAGGGAAAAGGGATAGAAGGGGAACTTCAAGAAGAATGACAAGCAAGTTGTCACTCCCATGAAAAAAAACCCAAAGCTAAACTCAAGCCTGAAACTAAGTGCTTCTACTGCAAAGGAAATGGTCACCGGAAGTGGAACTGCCCTAGATACTTGGTGGATAAGAAGGATGGCAAAGTGAACAAAGGTATATTTGATATACAGATTATTGATGTGTATTTTACTAGTGTTCATAGCAACCCCTCGGTATTTGATACTAGTTCAGTTGCTAAAGAGTAGTAACTCGAAATGGGAGTTGCATAATGAACAGAAACTAGTTAAAGGATGAAGTTATGATGTGTATTGGAAGCAGTTCCAAGATTGATATGATCATCATCGCACACTCCCTATACTTTCGGGATTAGTGTTGAACCTAAATAAGTGTTATTTGGTGTTTGTGTTGAGCATGAATATGATTTGGTCATGTTTATTGCAATACGGTTATCCATGTAAGTTAGAAAATAATTGTTGTTCTGTTTACATGAATAAAACCTTCTATGGTCATACACCCAATGAAAATAGTTTGTTGGATCTCGATCGTGTGATACACATATTCATAATATTGAAGCCAAAAGATGCAAGGTTAATAATGATAGTGCAACTTATTTGTGGCACTGCCGTTTAGGTCATATTGGTGTAAAGCGCATGAAGAAACTCCATAGTGATGGACTTTTTGGAATCACTTGATTATGAATCACTTGGTGCTTGCGAACCATGCCTCATGGGCAAGATGACTAAAAATCCATTCTCCGGAACTGTGGAGCGAGCAACAGAGTTGTTGGAAATCATACATACTGATGTATGCAGACCAATGAGTGTTGAAGCTCACGGCGGGAATCGTTATTTTCTGACCTTCACTGATGATTTGAGCAGATATGGGTATATCTACTTAATGAAGCACAAGTCTGAAACATTTGAAAAGTTCAAAGAATTTCAGAGTGAAGTGGAGAATCATCGTAACAAGAAAATAGGAGTTTCTACGATATGATCGTACAGGTAAAATATTTGAGTTAGCGAGTTTGGCCTTCAGTAAAAATAATGTGAAATAGTTTCACTACTCACGCCACCTGGAACACCACAGTGTAATGGTGTGTCCGAACGTCATAACCGTACTTTATTAGATATGGTGCGATCGATGATGTCTCTTACCGATCTACCACTATTGCTTTTGGGGTTATGCATTAGAGACAGCTACATTCACGTTAAATAGGGCACCATCTAAATCCGTGGAGATGACACCGTATGAACTGTGGTTTGACGAGAAACCTAAGCTGTCATTTTTTAAGTTTGGGACTGCGATGCTTATGTGAAAAAGTTTCAACATGATAAGCTCGAACCCAAATCGGAGAAGTAAATCTTCATAGGATACCCAAAAGAAACAGTTGGGTACACATTCTATCACAGATCCGAAGGCAAGGTCTTTGTTGCTAAGAGTGGATCCTTTCTAGAGAAGGAGTTTCTCTCGAAAGAAGTGAGTGGGAGGAAAGTAGAACTTGATGAGGTAATTGTACCTTCTCCCGAATTGGAAAGTGGAACATCACAGAAACTAGTTCCAGTGATTCCTACACCAATTAGTGAGGAAGCTAATGATGATGATCATGAAACTTCAGATCAAGTTTCTGCTGAACGTCGTAGATCAACCAGAGTACATTCCGCACCAGAGTGGTACGGCAACCCAGTTCTGGAAGTCATGTTACTAGACCATGATGAACCTGCGAACTATGAGGAAGCGATGATGAGCCCAGATTCTACAAAATGGCTTGAAGCCATGAAATCTGAGATGGGATCCATGTATGAGAACAAAGTGTGGACTTTGGTTGACTTGCCCGATGATCGGCAAGCCATCGAAAATAAATGGATCTTCAAGAGGAAGACCGACGCTGACGGTAATGTTACTGTTTACAAAGCTCGACTTGTTGCGAAAGGTTTTCGACAAGTTCAAGGAGTTGACTACGATGAGACTTTCTCACCCGTAGCGATGCTTAAGTCTGTCCGAATCATGTTAGCAATTGCCGCATTTTATGAAATCTGGCAAATGGATAACAAAACTGCATTCTTTAATGGATTTATTAAAGAAAAATTGTATATGATGCAACCCGAAGGTTTTGTCAATCTTAAAGGTGCTAACAAAATGTGCAAGCTCCAGCGATCCATCTATGGACTGGTGCAAGCATCTCGGAGTTGGAATATACGCTTTGATAAGTTGATCAAAGCATATAGATTTATACAGACTTACGGTGAAGCCTGTATTTACAAGAAGTGAGTGGGAGCACTACAACCTTTCTGATAAGTATATGTGAATGACATATTGTCGATCAGAAATGATGTAGAATTTTTTGGAAAGCATAAACGAGTGTTCGAAAGGAGTTTTTCAAAGAAAGACCTTGGTGAAGCTGCTTACATATTGGGCATCAAGATCTATAGAGATAGATCAAGATGCTTGATAAGACTTTCGATAAGTACATACCTTGATAAGATTTTGAAGTAGTTCAAAAGGGATCAGTCAAAGAAGGAGTTCTTGCCTGACTTGTAAGGTGTGAAGTTGAGTAAGACTCAAAGCCAGACCACGGCAGAAAAATATAGAGAGAATAAAAGTCATTCCCTATGCCTCAGCCATAGGTTCTATAAAGTATGCCATGCTGTGTACCAAACATGTTGTGTACCTTGCCATGAGTTTGTCAAGGGGGTACAATAGTGATCCAGGAGTAGATCACTGTACAGCGGTCAAAATTATCCTTATTAACTCGATGACTAAGGAAACGTTTCTCGATTATGGAGGTGATAAAGAGTTCGTCGTAAAGGGTTACGCCGATGCAAGCTTTGACACTAAATCCAGATAACTCTAAGTATCAATCTGGATGCGTATTGAAAGTGGGCGCAATTAGCTAGAGTAGCTCTATGCAGAGCATTGTAGACATAGAAATTTGCAAAATATATACGGATCTGATTGTGACAGACCCGTTGACTAAACTTCTCTCACAAGCAAAACATGATCACACCTTATTACTCTTGGGTATTAATCACATAGCGATGTGAACTAGATTATTGACTCTAGTAAACCCTTTGGGTGTTGGTCACATGGCGATGTGAACTATAGGTGTTATTCACATAACGATGTGAACTATCGGTATTAAATCACATGGCGATGTGAGCTAGATTATTGACTCTAGTTCAAGTGGGAGACTGAAGGAAATATGCCCTAGAGGCAATAATAAAGATGTTATTTGTATTTCCTTATATCATGATAAATGTCTTTTATTCATGCTAGAATTGTATCAACCGGAAACTTAGTACATGTGTGGATACATAGACAAAACAGTATGTCCCTAGTATGCCTCTACTAGACTAGCTCATTGATCAAAGGTGGTTATGATTCCTAGCCATAGACATGAGTTGTCATTTGATCAACGGGATCACATCATTAGGAGAATGATGTGATGGACAAGACCCATCCGTTAGCATAGCACTATGATCGTTTAGTTTTACTGCTATTGCTTTCTTCATGACTTATACATTTTCCTATGACTATGAGATTATGCAACTCCCGAATACCGTAGGAACACCTTGTGTGCTATCAAACCTCACAACGTAACTGGGTGATCATAAAGATGCTCTACAGGTGTCTCCGAAAGTATTCGTGGTGCTGGCATAGATCAAGATTAGGATTTGTCACTCCGAGTGTCGGAGAGGTATCTCTGGGTCCTCTCGGTAACACACATCACAATAAGCCTTGCAAGCAAAAAGACTAATGAGTTAGTCACGAGATGATGTGTTACGGAACGAGTAAAGAGACTTGCCGGTAACGAGATTGAACTAGGTATAGAGATACCGACGATCGAATCTCGGGCAAGTAACATACCGATGACAAAAGGAACAACGTATGTTGTTATGCAGTTTTGACCGATAAAAGATCTTCGTAGAATATGTAGGAGCCAATATGAGCATCCAGGTTCCGCTATTGGTTATTGACCGGAGATGAGTCTCGGTCATGTCTACATAGTTCTCGAACCCGTAGGGTCCGCACGCTTAACGTTTGATGACGATCGGTATTATGAGTTTATGAGTTTTGATGTACCGAAGGTAGTTCGGAGTCCCGGATGAGATCACGGACATGACGAGGAGTCTCGGAATGTCCGAGACATAAAGATTGATATATTGGACGACTATATTCGGACATCGGAAGTGTTCCGGAAAAGTTTCGGATTTAACTGGATTGCCGGAGGGGGTTACCGGAACCCCCCACGAGGGGGGATGGTCCATAGTGGGCCTTGAGGAAAGAAGAGAGGCAGCCCATAGAGGCTGGCCGGCGCCCCACCAGGGAATCCTAGTTGGACTAGGATTGGGGGGCGCCACCTATCCCTCTTTTTCCTTTCCCTCTCTTCCTTCTTGGTGGACTCCTACTAGGAATAGGATTGCAATCCTATTCCTAGTAGGATTGCATCCCAAGCCGCACCATAGGAGGCTGGCCAGCCCTCCCCCCTTGCTCCTTTATATACGGGGGCAGGGGGGCACCCAAAGACACACAAGTTGAATTGTTTTAGCCGTGTGCGGTGCCCCCCTCCACAGAAACACACCTCGGTCATACCGTTGCAGTGCTTAGGCGAAGCCCTGCGCCGGTGAATACATCATATCCGTCACCACGCCGTCGTGCTGACGAAACTCTCCCGTGAAGCTCAACTGGATCAAGAGCTCGTGGGACGTCATCAAGCTGAACGTGTGCTGAACGCGGAGGTGCCGTACGTTAGGTGCTTGATCGGTTGGATCGCGAAGAAGTTCGACAACATCAACCGCGTCACTTGACGCTTCCGCTCCCGGTCTACGAGGGTACGTAGACACACTCTCCCCTCTCGTTGCTATGCATCTAGTAGATAGATCTTGCGTGATCGTAGGAAAATTTTAAAATACTACGTTCCCCAACAATTGCTATGATATTTATACACTTCCATACACTTTTGATCATATTTGGACTAACCTATTAACTCAGTGCACCCCAGTGCCAGTTTCTGTTTTCGGCTGTTTTTGTATTTCAGGTTTTTCACATTACGAGAACTGCCAGAAAAAATCCGGAAAAATTATATAAAAAATCAGCGTTCCAGAACCTACCAGGCACCCGAAGCACAGCCGGAGGGGGGCCACCAGGGCCCCAGGCGCCCTGGCGGCGCCCCCCCCCCCCCGG
>LR738713.1:499157510-499177989 GCA_902687465.1 Secale cereale
CTGATGCCCCCCTTTGGCATATATTTAAAGCGTCTCCCGAAACCCTCGAGACGGGAACTCTTTTTCGCGATCTCATCTCTGTTCCACCGCCGCCGCCGCTTCCAAGATCGGGAGCACCAGGAGAACTCTTCCCGGCACCCTGCCGGAGGGGAGGATCACCACCGGGAGCTTCTCCACCACCATGGACGCCTCCTGGATGAGTTGTGAGTGGTCTCCCTTGGACCATGGGTCCATGACCAGTAGCTATGTGATGTTCTCCTCCCGTTCTTGTGCTTCACTAATTAGTCCTCGTGAGCTGCCCTACATGATCGAGGCACATATGTAATCATCATGCTGTTGCTATGATGAGTTTGCTGGGATCCGATGGATTATGAGATTATGTTCAGATTGTGTTTGAGTAATATATTTGATTCACCTCTTTTATATTTATGTTCGTAAGTAATTCTTGCATGTTCTCCGTTGTTATTTATTGCTTTGGCCAAGTAGTAGGTAGTGACTCCAAGAGGGAACGTTATGCTTGATTGTGGGTTCATGCCCCTCGATGACTAGTTTGAGTGACAGAAACATGAGTCTAGGGGATGTGCTGTTGCCACAAGGGGGAAAACAACGGTGCTTGAGCCCGCGGGTGCAAGGATTGTTTACTTTACGCAAAGTTCTTTTAATGCAGTTGTCTGTTGCTTTGAGTTTACACTATGGGTGGGACTCGCAACTTAATACCAGCGAGATGTTCTGGATAGATATCTCAAGGTGGATGATTAGTAGTAGATGCAGATGGATTTCGGTGTACTTACCTCGGCGTACCGCCCATGCTTTGAACCTCAACCTTTCTTGCAATGTAGTCAGCATTGGTTTGCGCACATGGTCCTGTCAATTGCCCAGCTGTAATTCGTTTACCTCACATAGCTGTTTTATCGTCTTTTGGGAGAGAGACATCACTAGTGAACATCATGAGACTCCGGTCCATATTACCATCATTGATCACATCCGCTATTACTTTCCGCTTTTTACTTACTATTGCAGCAATACCTATCACTATTATCACTTGCGTTTGATCCTTTGTAAACTACAAGGCCGGAGGGATTGACAACCTCTTTGTACTCGTTGGGAGCAAAGTTATTTGTATCTGTGTGCAGGTCCACGTTGATTACTAATATCTGGCGCCGTTAGCAGTTGACACCGCTTCTTGTTGAAACTGGGAGTCTCAGGGAAATCGATCCTTGGTATTGCCAAGGGAAAACTTCCGCTACACTTCATCTCAAACCTTCCACTTGGAGTAACCAACGAGGGGCGAGAAGCCATCAAGCAAAGTTTTCTGGCGCCGTTGCCGGGGACTCCACTCTTCAGGATAGGGGAGTTGCACGCTATCTTTTACCTTTGCTTTTTAGTCTTGTTAGTTTACCTTTCAGTTTTGCTTTAGTATCCTTTATCAAAAATTACAAAAAAAATTTATTTGCTTTTCTGTTAGTAGTCCTTTCTGTTTAGCCAAACATGTTAGGATTTGGTGCTTTGAGGGAATCAGAAGTTCTAGATTTCCATCAAAGGGATGGAGAAAATATGAAGAAGGCATGGGACAGAATTTCTGATGCACATAGGAGAATTATGCCTTGGATACCTATAAAAATTGTGCTTAGAAATTTTTACCATGGTCTTTTTAAATGGTGTAAACACTCTCTTGATATTATAGCCGAGGGAGATTTCCTAGAGTGTGATGAAGCTAGAGCTCTTGAAATTATACATGGTCTATCTAGTTACTTTGTTTATGATCATAACTTTGATACTGTCATAGATAGACTTGCTACTATTGAGAAGAGAATGGATGCTCTAGACTTGATGAAGGTAGAGAAACCCAAACCCAATAAGAAAGACATTTTGGAAATAGACAATGATTGGGAGACTTTGGTTAGGATTAGCATCTCTAATCAAGACTTCCTTGCTTATTGTGATATTGGATCTATGGTTTCTACTATGCCAAAAATTGTTCATGATTCTTTAAAATTTAACATGGATAGATTACCATCTTATCATGAACACACTAATGGAGATATTTCTGAAATCCAGGGAAGAATAAAAGACGTGCCAGTTAAATTCCTTAAAGGGATTGCAATGATTGATTTCTTCATCATGGAGCCAAACCAAGGAAATATAGTGCTTGGAAGGGACTTCCTCCGAGCAGTAAAAGGCTTCATTGATATAGGTAAGGGACAAATCCGCTTGCGCGGAAAGGCAAAAGGTGTGTACCCCTTTCCTAGAAGGAACAAGAGTGAACTCGTTGAGGAACCATTTGAAGCAATCTATAGCTCCGATTATTATGATGGTTATTGATTCCTCTTTGCATTATGCCTAGCTTAAAGGCATAAAAGAAAGCGCTTTTGGGAGGCAGCCCACATGAATAAATTTATTTTGCTTTTGTTGTGTCTTGATGTTGTTACTACTGTAGCATCATCATTGTATCTTTGCTTTTCAATTTTGTGCCAAGTATAGCCTCTGATTGCTAGAAAGTTCAAAAGTTGTGAGGTGCTGTCCAGGAAACAGATTCTGTCCTTGAATAGAAAAATTCGTATAAAATCACCAGTTCATCTTTTTGGTCTGAATTCTTTCGACAGCGTGCTCTATATAATTGTATTTCGTGCGTCTGTTCTGAGTTTTTTGATTAGAGTTGCAGAAGTGCCCCGGAAAAATCATTTACTACCTGCTGTTCTGTTTTTCACAGATTATGTCCTGTTTTGCCTTTCCTTCATTTTGCAAACCTAGAGCTTGCTTTTTCTTTGCAAAAACCTTTTGGCAATCTTGAGAAACAGTAGACCTTCAAGAATATCTTTATTTCCAGCAAGGAACAATTATTTTATTATGGGTACTAACCTCGCTAATCAGATTATGATGAGTTATGTATGAAGGGAGCTTTCAAGTGTGCGAGGGAAGATGATAAAAAGATTCAGGAGTGTCAAACGCTCAAGCTTGGGGATGCCCCCGTGCACCCCCAAGAAATATTCAAGGAGACTCAAGCGTCTAAGCTTGGGGATGCCCCCGTGCATCCCCTTCTCCATCAACATTATCAGTTCGTCTTTCGTTCCACTATATTTTTATCACTTCATGTGTTATGTGCTATGCTTGGAGCGTCTTCCTTTTAGTTTTCTTTTAGCTTTTCATAACGAGTCGGAACTCAACTTTCTTTATGTGGGAGAGAAACACGCTCCACTTTTACCTAGAACATAACATAGAATTTTCATGTCTATCTTTGCTGTGTGTGTTCTTTGTCTTTTAATAGCTACTATCATGTTCAGCTCTTAGTATTCATGCTTATCTTTTCAAAGAGCTTTTGTTTAGTTGGTTGCTTGAACTCTCTTTAGTTATCATGCTTATCTTATTAAGAGAGTTTGCTTCCGTTGCATTGGTTGATATGTCTATGATAAAGATGCTACGTGCATAATGGCGCTTAGTAGTTTATGTTTTCTTATGGTTAGTCTCAAATAGCTGGGGATTCCCAATGTGTTATTGGAGTACCAACATGATTTGTTTGCCTATGATGTGGTATGGTTTAGTAATATCTTCCTTCGAGAATTTATTTTGATTGACTTGGCGTATGCTCACGCATATTTAAGACTGTAAAGAAAGTCTGTCAAGCCTTGATGATCTTTTGTTTCTGAGTAGCGATATAACTTCCATGCCTGATTCAATGTTGCTTTGTCGCTCTGCATGATTATGACCGTCATTGCTCTCTTAGTTGGTCGCTCCCAGTCTTTTGCTAACCTTCGCCTGTACTAAGCGGACTGACTGCTTGTGCATCCACATTCCTTTAAACCAGTTATGCCATATGAGTCCATCATACCTTCCTACATGGTATTTACCTGCCATTCCTAATGGAGACTTGCATGTACCATCTTGAAAATATTCAAAGAAAAGCATTCCTATTTTGTGCCTCTGTTGTAAGTTCATGAGGAAGTAGTAGCTAATTCATAAGCTTTGTAAGTTGGACAAGCTTCACCCCGGGATTGCATGTATAATGTGCAAACCCATAATACGAGAAGGAACTGGCATTGAGTGCGCCTGGCTCAAAATTAATATAACAAACAAACCCTCCTTCACGCTTTGTTCATGAGAAATCAGAAAACTTTGGCAATGATAAACAAAGGAGATTAAGAGGATGTGATCGTCCTCATTCGGGAGCCGTTCCTCGAAACTTGTCCATCTCAAGAAGTGATTGAGTTGTCTGCTAGCATTCGTTGACGAAACATGCATGATCTAAAAAAAATTATTACCTCTGTTTTAAAACCAAGAGCTCTGGTACATGTTTTGTCTTTGTTTCCGACTACGGGTTTTCAACCTTGCCAACAAAAGCCACGGTTCGAGAGTCTCCACCTTCTTTTAAAAAGCACCAACTACTGAGAGCATGATTGTCATTCTGAGTGTAATGTGCATTGTCCCAAAGTAGCATTGTCTTTTGCATGATTGTGATATCGTTTATTTTGAAATCATTATATCTAGTCATCACTTAAACCTTGGAGGTGCCCCTGCATTTATGTTTTTCTTCACTAAAGGGGGCAAGCAAGATATCACTTTATCATATTTGCACACCATGTTCATTGCAAATCTATTTGATGTTTCAGTATCATATTGTAAAACTTTCAGTTCTTTGTGATTTTCTCATGAGGCAACTTAATTACTACAGATTCATTGTCTCGGTAAGCTTTTGTCATGTGACTATGAATAAGTCCTATATGGTTAATAGCATGTCACCATAGAAATTATTCTTGTTATCATTTACCTACTCGAGGACGAGCAGGAATTAAGCTTGGGGATGTTGATACGTCCAAAACGTATCTATAATTTCTGCTTGCTCCATGCCTCTTTTGGGTGATATTGCTATGATATTTATACACTTCCATACACTTTTGATCATATTTGGACTAACCTATTAACTCAGTGCACCCCAGTGTCAGTTTCTGTTTTCGGCTGTTTTTGTATTTCAGGTTTTCACATTACGAGAACTGCCAGAAAAAATCCAGAAAAATTATATAAAAAATCAGCGTTCCAGAACCTACCAGGCACCCGAAGCATAGCCGGAGGGGGGCCACCAGGGCCCCAGGCGCCCTGGCGGCGCGCCCCCCTGGGCCGCGCCGGGGGGGCGCTTGGGCCCCCCGAGGCTCCGCTGATGCCCCCCTTTGGCATATATTTAAAGCGTCTCCCGAAACCCTCGAGACGGGAACTCTTTTTTGCGATCTCATCTCTGTTCCGCCGCCGCGGCCGCTTCCAAGATCGGGAGCACCAGGAGAACTCTTCCCGGCACCCTGCCGGAGGGGAGGATCACCACCGGGAGCTTCTCCACCACCATGGACGCCTCCCGGATGAGTTGTGAGTAGTCTCCCTTGGACCATGGTTCCATGACCAGTAGCTATGTGATGTTCTCCTCCCGTTCTTGTGCTTCACTAATTAGTCCTCGTGAGCTGCCCTACATGATCGAGGCACATATGTAATCCTTATGCTGTTGCTATGATGAGTTTGCTGGGATCCGATGGATTATGAGATTATGTTCAGATTGTGTTTGAGTAATATATTTGATTCACCTCTTTTATATTTATGTTCGTAAGTAATTCTTGCATGTTCTCCGTTGTTATTTATTGCTTTGGCCAAGTAGTAGGTAGTGACTCCAAGAGGGAACGTTATGCTTGATTGTGGGTTCATGCCCCTCGATGACTAGTTTGAGTGACAGAAACATGAGTCTAGGGGATGTGTTGTTGCCACAAGGGGGAAAACAACGGTGCTTGAGCCCGCGGGTGCAAGGATTGTTTACTTTACGCAAAGTTCTTTTAATGCAGTTGTCTGTTGCTTTGAGTTTACACTATGGGTGGGACTCGCAACTTAATACCAGCGAGATGTTCTGGATAGATATCTCAAGGTGGATGATTAGTAGTAGATGCAGATGGATTTCGGTCTACTTACCTCGGCGTACCGCCCATGCTTTGAACCTCAACCTTTCTTGCAATGTAGTCAGCATTGGTTTGCGCACATGGTCCTGTCAATTGCCCAGCTGTAATTCGTTTACCTCACATAGCTGTTTTATCGTCTTTTGGGAGAGAGACATCACTAGTGAACATCATGAGACTCCGGTCCATATTACCATCATTGATCATATCCGCTATTTAATTTCCGCTTTTTACTTACTATTGCAGCAATACCTATCACTATTATCACTTGCGTTTGATCCTTTGTAAACTACAAGGCCGGAGGGATTGACAACCTCTCTGTACTCGTTGGGAGCAAAGTTATTTGTATCTGTGTGCAGGTCCACGTTGATTACTAATATCTGGCGCCGTTAGCAGTTGACACCTTCTTGTTGAAACTGGGAGTCTCAGGGAAATCGATCCTTGGTATTGCCAAGGGAAAACTTCCGCTACACTGCATCTCAAACCTTCCACTTGGGGTAACCAACGAGGGGCGAGAAGCCATCAACACCCCAAGCCAATAACCTTTGTGGAGCACGAACAACCTTTGTGGCAAATAACTCAAATGATTTATCTTGTGAGGCCAACACACTCTATTTATATGCTTCCCAATGAAACTCGGAGTCAAGAGGCATTATCTTCCAACGAATATGTTGTCCATACCCAACATTATACCTTCCGATTAAGTCTACTCCATCGCTTTCTTCCATCCAATTCACCCTTCTTCGAAGCTTAAACAAAACCTCCTCAAGGCTAGGACTTGTGGGAAACACCATCACTACTGGCTTCTTCTACGGGTCACCATACTCCACGTCTCCCTTCTCAAAGGAGACAAAGTCCACATGATGCACATTGACGATCCTCGCCATCTAGAATCATAAACACCAAAAAACATCAACAAAAATAGCAAAATTGGATGACCTAGGGTTTCCCCAAATCCCCACAATGGGGAGATTTCAACCAACAAAAAGAGGAGGGATGATGGAGAATACCTTCACGGGTCGAAGGGAAGGATAAATCATCGATTTGGAGCTCTGATCCACGAAATTTTGTGGGCATTAGGGAGGGGCTTGAGTGGGGTGGCCGGGGTGGAGAAGGGGGAAAAGTGAGGGTTTGTGGAGGGAAAAGCAGAGGAAACTCTGTTTTGTTCACGCACAGGGGCATGGCGCCCCGGGCAGGGGCGCCATAGTCATGAGCATGACGCCTTGCCCTGGGGCGTCATCGTGCTAGACCCTGCCAACGTGGAAAGTCACCGATGACCCGTATGGAGCCTTTGACCGGGGCGTTATGGCATCTAGCATGGCGCCCCGGGTGCGGGCGTCATGCGGGTAGGGCCATTTTGTGAAATATTTTGAAAATAGGGCCATTTTGTGCTGAACTTTGGCCAAAGGGCCAGTTTTGTGATTTTTCACTCATTTGTACACGTATCATTTTGGTAGAATAGGTTGATTTTGTTCAACCTAACACCCCTTGTGCTAATTACTCTCAATATATATGTTGTCTCACTATATACACATATCATCCATCTACTTGACGGAAAGCCATGTAGCTAATAACTGTTATAACGGGCTCATACAAAAGTGTCAAAAATGCTCTTATATTATGGGGCGAAAAGAGTAGCAAGTAATTTTATAACACTGACAAAGAGCAGATTTTTTTTTCGAAAAGGGGTTTGGACCCCGGCCTCTGCATCAAAGTGATGCATACGGTCATTTTATTAAAAGCCAACCGATCCAACAAAAGTCATACAAATTCTGGATACAAAGAGAAACAGGACCGCCACAGCCGACAGGCAAAAGACAGATAGGCTTATAAACACCTATCCTATTACATGACCGCCATCCAAACCGGTTGTAGATATCCCGAGCTACCGTCTCCCAACGGATAGACGCAATAACCAAATGCTCCCTGGCCGCCGTCTGAGTGAGTAGCGACCACATACGGATAAGAGTAGTGGCCCTGAAAATAACCTGCAAGAAGTGAATATTTGTTGTTCTGTTAAAAACCAGATCATTTCTGCAATTCCAAACAGTCCATAGTGAAGCACATACTCCCACTCGGATATGTCTCGCTGTTACTACATCAATCCCTTGTAACCACGTTCCAAAAAGCGTGTGAATGGAAACCGGGGGTTGATATTAAAGGCTATCTGTACCGACCTCCATAAAAGCTTAGCCATAGGGCAATTAAGGAAGATGTGTCGAATAGATTCGTCCTGATCACAAAAACTACATCTTTTAGACCCTGTCCAGTTCCTTTTTGCCAAATTATCTTAGTTAAAATGACTTGTTTATGTACAAACCACATAAACACTTTGATTTTTAGGGGTACTTTTACTTTCCACACATGTTTCGAGCTAGGAATCACACTAGTGTTAATAACATCCAGATACATGGATTTCACCGAGAACACCCCATTCGGTGCTAGTTTCCAGCGCAACTGATCTGGACGCTGGGAAAGTTGGACATCCATCAGTCTCCTCACAAGATGTAACCAAGCTTCCTACCGGTTTCCCACTAACGTCCTTCTAAACTGGATATTAAGCGGGGTTGAATGTAATACCGTTGCAACATAAGCATCTCTCCGTTGAACAATATTATAAAGCGATGGATATTGAAGTGCCAGAGGTGTCTCCCCTAGCCATGTATCCTCCCAGAATCTGGTTGAGGTACCATCTCCAATTATGAATTTCGCCCTATGAAAAAATGTTGATTTCACTCGCATAAGTCCCTTCCAAAAAGGCGAGTCAGTCGGTCTTACCGTCACCTGGGACAACATTTTGGTTTGCAGGTACTTATTGCGAAGAATCTGTGCCCAGGTGGCATTCGGTTCACAAGATAACTTGTATAACCATTTGCTAAGTAAGCACCGATTCTTCACCTCTAAGTTTTCAATACCTAGACCCCCTTGGTCTTTCGGTCTGCAAATGATGTCCCACTTAGCAAGTCTATACTTTCTTTTGGATTCATCACTCTGCCAAAAGAACCGTGATCGTTAAAAGTCTAGCCTTTTCCGTACTCCAACCGGAACTTCGAAAAAAGACAATAGAAACATTGGCATACTGGTAAGGACCGAATTAATGAGAATCAATCGTCCTTCGTATGACATAAGCTTGGCCTTCCAGCAGCTTAGTTTTTCTCAAATCGATCTTCAATGCTCTTCCACTCTTTGTTAGTGAGCTTACGATGGTGAATCGGTATGCCTAGATACGTGAAGGGCAGATACCCCAAATCACAGCCAAATAATTCTTTGTAAGCTTGTTGTTCTTCTTTAGCTCTTCCAAAGCAGAACAATTCACTTTTGTGGAAGTTAATCTTTAACCCCGACAATTGTTCAAACAAGCATAACACTAGTTTCATGTTCCTAGCTTTAGGTAAATCATGCTCCATAAATATGATAGTATCGTCAGCGTACTGTAGGATGGATACACCCCCGTCAACTAAATGCGGAACCAGGCCCCCTACCTGCCCAGCCTCCTTCGCCCTCCCTATGAGAATTGTCAACATATCTATGACAATATTGAATAGGATTGGCGACATCGGATCTCCTTGTCGCAAACCTTTATGCGTTTGAAAGTAATGCCCTATGTCGTCATTAACCCTTATTCCAACGCTCCCTTTTTGCGTTAAAGAGTCTACCTGGTCTCTCCAGGCTTGATCGAATCCTTTCATACGCAATGCCTGCTGCAGGAAAGGCCATTTCACCTTGTCATAAGCTTTCTCAAAATCCACTTTAAAAACCACCCCGTCCAGTTTTTTTGTATGGATTTCGTGCAGCGTTTCATGTAGTACCACCACCCCTTCTAGGATGTTTCTGTCTGGCATAAACGCAGATTGGGAGGGATGCACCACAGAATGTGCAATTTGAGTAAGTCTGTTAGTCCCAACTTTTGTGAAAAATCTTAAAGCTAACATTCAGAAGACAGATCGGCCTGAATTGCTCAATTCTAATAGCCTCTGTTTTCTTTGGAAGCAATGTTATCGTTCCAAAATTCAAGTGGAACACCTGCAATTGTCCCAAGAAGAAGTCCTGGAACATCGGAAGCAAATCTCCCTTAATGATATGCCGGCACTTCTTATAAAACTCCGCTGGGAAACCATCTGGGCCAGGAGCTTTGTTAATTTTCATTTGGGAGATAGCGTCAAACACCTCTTTCTCCGAAAAAGGAGCAGTCAAAATCTCGTTCTCCTCATTTGCCAGCTGAGGTACATCGTCTACCCTTGATTCGTCCAAGGAAACAAAATTATCCTCAGGAGGCCCGAATAACTGTTTATAGTAGTTGGTAATGTATACCTTTAGACTTTCCTGACCCACAATTGTACCTTCATCCTGCTCTAGTTGAAAGATTTTCTTCTTTCGATGTCTGCCATTCGCAATCATGTGAAAGAATTGTGTGTTGTCATCTCCTTGGACAATTTTACGCACTTTAGCCCGCAAAGCCCACTTCAATTCCTCCTCACGAAGCATTTCTTTTAGTCTTAACTCTGCTGCCCTCTTAGTTTCCAGCTCACTGGCGTCTAAGATAGCATTCTCCGCTCTAATGTCGAGGGTTTGGATAAGTAAAAGGAGCCTCTCCTTTTCAGCCTTATACATCCCTTCAGTATGTTTTGCCCACCCCCTGAGGAACTGTCTCAAGTGTCAAACTTTATTTTGCCAACGATCGATGTTGGATCGTCCTCCTACATCTTTCGCCCATTCTCTAGCAACCATATCCAGAAACCCTTCTCGTTCAAACCACGCAGTTTAAAAAGAGAAAGGATGTTTGTTCCCTATATGCGTTGCCTCCCCCGAATCAACTAATAACGGGGTGTGATCCGAGATTCCATGAGAGAGTGCTTGAACCGTCACTAGGGGAAACTTCTATTCCCATTCAACACTCGCAAGAACCCGATCCAACTTCTCAAAAGTCGGAATCGGTAGATTATTGGCCCATGTGAATTTTCGACCAGAAAGCTCAATCTCACGAAGGTCTAGACTTTCGATAATTGTATTAAACATAAACGACCATCTGCCATCAAAGTTATCATTATTATTTTCCTCCCGCCTACGAATAATATTAAAGTCTCCCCCAACCAAGAGAGGGAGCTGCTCGTTCCCACAAATACGGACTAAATCTGCCAGAAAGTCTGGCTTAAGTTCCGACTGCGCGGCCCCATAGACCGCCACCAGAGCCCAATCAAAACCATCTACCTTTGACCGAACTCTAAATTTAACCGCGAAGTCCCCCATAACCACATTCCTCACTTCCAGAGTTTCGCATTTGACCCCAAGTAAAATCCCACCGGATCTTCCTCTTGGTGGTAAGCAGTGCCAATCAAAATCCACCCCTCCCGACAATGTGCTAAGAAACTGTGGGGTAAAGTTGTCCCGACCAGTCTCGGAAAGAGCTATGGAATCTAATTTATACTCAATAGACGCCTCTGCAAGGAACCGTTTTTTAGCCAAGTCTTTAAGACCTCTGCTATTCCAAAAGATTCCTTTCATATTTCATCATGAAATTTTTTAGATGTTCGAATTCTAGCACTTCTGCATACTGCCGAGGTGGGATAAATCTTACGCTTCCATTTGCGTTTCGGTTTCATTTGATCTTCTTCCCTGACCTCACTACCAAACTCCCCACCCGCGTCTTCCTGGGGCGAACCTCCCCTGGAAATTCTCGGAGAAGACACATCCTCCTCCTCCTCAGTCTCCAGGAGAGCGGGTTCAAGGTCTGCACAGAAACTATCAAGCACATTCACTCCCAACGTAGCTACCTCAAAATCATTCATAGGTTGAATTGCCGCTAAGTTTCTAATCATCTCTAAAGCACGATGTGCCTCAAGATCCAAAATATCGTTAACGGATTTATTTACCTCATTGTCATTCTTACCCAGAGAAACCCCCAAATCTGTGGCTTTATTAACAATATCTTCAGGAGAGAAATGCAAAATAGAATTAGTTGTATTAACTGACATACCAGTAGTGGTCTGAAGATCATGAAGCTTGGCCGCCCGCTTGGCGCATCGAAGCTGCATATCGTCAATATCCGGCTGGTCCTGTATGCGACAACTCATCCGTCGACCAACAGAGACTGGGTCCGGAATCCCACCATAAGCGATGACGTCGTCACGAGATATCCCGCTAGGGGTAAGGCCACCTGCCATAACCCCCACCGGGCTCAAAGGCGCTGCCCCAACCGGCGGGGTTGCCTGAGTCCTCAACACCGCCACCGCACCTCCGCTGAACACCTGCGCCGAACTAGGGGAAGCCCGTGCCCCCGTCCCAATATCACCGTCTTGGACCTGTGCCTGAGCCGCCTCCTCCAGAACCTGATCGAGGGCCTCCCCCTCCAGGGACGATCTGAGAGGGATGGAGGTACAGGCCACCTGCCCACACCCCCTTCCCGAACTAACCGTCGGAGACGTTGGGGCGGGGGCCTCCTACCCACACCCACCCGACCCGTCCCTCTCCGGACTGAGAGTCCTGTCCACCCCACTGATTGACACGGAAGATCGCTCGATGACATCAGCTGAAGGAAGTAATGGTGGTAGCTCAGACTCAACCTGCTCATCCATCTCCACCCGAGTACTCCAGAGGCGACTCGGCGCCGAATGCATATCAAAAGACCCAAACCGAAGAGTGTTCGATGGTGCCGTGGAGTTAGTCGGTCCCGAAGCCGACCTAGTCATCTTGTCCGACTGCGGTGGCGGCCCCTTAGCCATCTCCCGCTGTGAACTCTCAGGTGTCTTACTCTGATTACCAGAAGCCCCATCTCCCTCAGTCGTGTCCATATCCACAATGTCCTCACCCTCGCCCTCCTGAGGGATCGGCGTGTCCTCGATCTCAAGCTCCAGAACATACGTAACGCCGGCATGTGTCCACTTGACCACATCCGGGACAAACTCCACACTGACAACACTAACAAGCAGTCTCGTTGCACTGTGAGACCGTGTGAAAGGCATATCCACCTGTGCTGTCTTCCCAATGAGAGAGCCCAAACTCCACGCAATCTATAAATTAATGATGTATCTGCGTGGTGCACCATAGAAACGGACCCAAACTTTCTCCAAAGGTGTGCCCACAGGATCCTTCTCCTTCCACTCGTCGAACGTAAGCACAATACTCGTGCTCGGGATCCTACACATGCCCCACTTGAGCATATATAATTGATCCTCCTTAGTAGGAAAATCAACCTTGTAAGTCTGATCCTCCAACCTGACTAGATCCCACTGATGATTACCTGGAACGAGATCCTGCAACTAGCGAACAATCTGCGCCTCAGTCAAACTCCCATTAGCAACCTTGACGACAGCAGGGAAAGAACTCTCGTGAACCTGCGCCGACGGTGCGACGTCTGGTGACTCAAAGAACATAAGCTCCTGGCAGCACACGCCATAAAGAGTGCATACCGGCTTTGGGCCAACAAGGAGAGGACAGTTACTAGACTTGTGCTGAGATCTGCAACAATAGTCACAAAGTTCTGTTGTGCACTCTGCAACGAAGTGCCCTGGCTCTCCATATCTACAGCAAGGAAGTTTCTTTTTCTTAATAGCCCACTTAGATAACTTCTCACCATTGCGCTTATCCATGGCCTTATCAGCACCACTGCCATCCTCTTTAGACTCTGGCATACCAACTGCCGCCAAAGCCTTAACTGTGTCAACAACAACCTGCGGAAGCGCGGGAGGTGGCACCGGCACCACGTCTGGTACGGTCGTTGTAGGCACCTTACCTTCCACCATCGCCAACGGAGGTCACTGATAGGGAGGTCGGCGGCCCCCTCCTCTCCCGCTACGAAACGCACGGTGAGCTCCTCGATGAGGTCGGTTGGTTGGACCAGCAACCCCTTCAACGAAGTTACCCGGTGGTCCTTGGAAACCGCGTCCCGGTCCCTAACCATAGTGCCACCCTGGACCCTGAGTACCGCCAGAGGAGGAACCACGATGCTGCCCATCTTCGTACGCATTATACCCATCGTCACCCCATTGACCATAACGGTTGAAACGAGCTCCTCCATGATTGTAATCTTTCGCAGCACCTCCACCATGACCTTCATGCGAAAAGTGTCCGCCTCGCCCGCCGCCATGGGCACCACCACGACCATAGTGGGGTACCCCACCACGACCTGCAGCTTGGCTGCCCTGACGACCGGCTAACTGGGCACCTCCCCGCCCAGCCGCCGGAGCCCCGCCCCGCCCGGCACCCTGGCCAGCGGGCGGCTCTAACTGCTTTGCCGCGACGGCAGCAGCCGGGGCGCTGGCCGGATCGCCAGCCATGCTTGTCCCCACGTCAGGGGAAGGAGAGCAGACAGCGAAAACATATTTTAGAGCAGCTGCACCCAGGCCCTTCTATCCTAGCCATCCATCCACGCATCGCGATCCGTACAAAATACATTTCTCTTTTTTGTTTCTCTCACATATAACATGTCTTGAAGTTCAAACCTTTGCCGAACAGTAAAGCTTTCTATCTAGAATCTAGGAAAAATCTTTTCAGAATTTTTTGTCAAACATATATATACAAAAAATGATTTTTTAATCTAAAAAATGATTTTTTAATCTAAAAAATCATTTTTTGTATATATATGTTTGACAAAAAAATCTGAAAAGATTTTTCCTAGATTCTAGATAGAAAGCTTTGCCGCGATGCAAAAGTTTGAACTTCAAAACATATTCTATGTGAAGAAACAAAAAAGAGAAAATTTCATGTAGAAAGTTAGTTGTGTCGCACGGATCTTAAAGCGATATTGGAGAATCAGGATAGACGGGCCTGGGTGCAGCTGCTCTAAAAATCTGCATCCGAGCAGACAGCCGCTGGGATCACACAACGATCACGCGGCGCGCTGGAAGTTATCGCAGAAGGAGCGCACGAGGCAACCTGCCTCGCACATCCAGAACCTAATTTCGCGAACGATGGCTTAGCGAGGGTCCGATTCCTAGAAACCGTCCTATCGATCCCACCGACAGCAATCTGTCGATGTGTCCTTGAATTGTGATACTCAGTTCTGCCGGCCTGCACATTGGTGTAAACCACCAGTGGGATGGATTAAGCTAAATGTGGATGAGGCATTTTCAAAAGAGCTCGGTGTTGGAGGAGCTGGGATGGTTCTCCGTAATGAAGCAGGCGGAGTCATCTACTCATCCTGCCGTTACCTCAGGACCTGTTCGTCAGCGTTGGAAGCGGAAATAGCGGCATGCATGGAGGGAATCAGCATAGCTATGGCCTGGAGCAAGGACCCCACGATCATTGAAACAGACTGCTTGATCGCCGCTCATATGATCATGGCGAGGGAAACTAATAGATCATCATGTGCGTCTTATGTAGGAAAGATTAGGAGATTACTTTAGGAAGTGGGCGAACATGTGATTTCACATGTGGTTAGAGAGAGGAATGGTGTAGCCCATGCTCTAGCTCGTAAGGGGATGGTAGATCAGCGTACGGCTGTATGGTTACGGCATGGTCCAGACGAGATTGGCTTCTTATGCCAAGCAGATTGTAATGAGCCAACTTAATCTATGAAAACTTCTCATTCGCAAAAAAAAGGATATATATGGTCGGAGGGCAAGTACGAATAAACCTTGACGTTAACACGGTTTGCACACTTAAATCTAAATTGCTTGCATCCTCAAGGTCAAGATGCTATGTTTCGGTCAAACTTTGGAAAACCGTACCCGCTCCAGAATGCACGAAGATTTGATTTATTCCAGCAATCCAGATAAACATGTGTACTTCATTTTTTTAGAGAAAAAAAGAGAAGGTTTGAGCCTGACTGTATAAATAGAGTCTTCATGGCAATGTTGACCAGCATACAACAAAGTACTCCCTCCGTCAGAAAACACATGCCCAAGTACCCAGAGGCAAGTACATAAAACAAGGCACGCATGTCACCTTTTCCTTGACTGCCTGATGGCAAAAAAAAATATGACGAACGATACACATAGCCTTTAACATTATTCCTCCAAATTCTGTCAGCACATTATTTGGGACGTGGCTTAACGGGATAGATTCCGAAACATCGAGATACGTTAGTGTATGAGTATGTGCTTTATTGTGGGCAGTCTGGAACTGCAGAAATGATTTAGTTTTTAACAGAACAACGAATATTCATTTTTTGCATGTTATCTTCCGAGCCACTGCGCTTATCTGTATGTGGTCGCTACTCCCTCCGACGAAGGTCAGGGAGTGTTTGATTATTGGATCTATCCGGTGGGACATGGTAGCACGGACTATTTTCAACCAGTTTGGATGTCGGTCATGTAATAGGATAGGCAATTAGTTTTCCTATCTTTCTTATGCCAGCCGGTTGTTGCTTTATGTCTACTTTTTTTCTTTTCTCTCTGTGAGTTTTTTTTACTTTCGTTGAGACTTTAAGACCTTTGTTGAACCTATTTGCTTATTAATTAAGTTGGCCGTATGCATCATTCTAATGTAGAGGCCAGGGAGACCCCCTTTTCGAAGAAAGGATGGCGGCGAATGTCACACCCTGATTTTCATGCCTCAACCCTTAACCTAATAATCGTGCTAAAATGTGGTTTGACAAAAACTTTTGAGTGTTTTTGACCTTGCTTGATTGGTTTTCTGTTTGCTGTTTGCAAGTGCTCTAAAAATAAAATAAATCATTCAACTATTATGCTTCATCTCCTTAATCCAAAACCTTTTCCCAATGATCATGCCATGTGTATAGAGCAGTATAGTATTTTCTTACAAAAATATTTTGGCCAAAAAATATTTTCTAAAATATGATTTCCAAAAACCCCTGAATTGATGTTTGCACTACAAGTACTTAATTAAGGGTGTGAAAAATCTTTCAAAAAGTATATTTGACTCCAATTAGGTATAGGACTCCCTTAAACCACAAAAACATAATTTTAAAAATTACTTTTCTATTTTATTTAAGGTCTTTTTCTTTAGGCCAGAAATGGTCTTTAATAGGTTAAAACTATTTATCTATTTCAAAAATATTTTTCAAAATTAAGGGAAACTCATAGGACATATATTGTCCATATATAAGAGTTTCAACACATGGTCATGTTCAAAATATTGGACAAATCCCACAAAAACCCTTTCTAGATATTTCAAGCTTTTGTAATATTTACAAAGGAAATTTTCTTGATTAATTCCAAGAAAATTCTAGAATGTCAGTTATGACATATTTGACGATCTTAGAAAGCCTCATGCCTTGAAGATCAAGAAAACATCAATAAATTCCCTCAAAACCATTTCTGTCCATTTTGAAGTTTGAGCAACTTTACATTGCCAAACTCATCCAAATGCTCTCAAACTTGGTGTATATTCTAAAATGGTCTAATTATGCATCTAGACCAAATGGCACAAGTTTTGGAGAAGGATAACTTTACCAAAGTGCCCCAAAACCCTTTCTGACCAGATCCAAATTTAAACAACTCTACATTACCAACTTTTTACTTGTGACCTCAAATTTTGTGGACATGCTCAAAACCCCAAATGATGACACTACACCAAGTGGTGCATCAAGGAGGGATGATTTGCGTGGCTAAATCTTGGAAAACCCATTTCTGTTGATTTCTAGGGTTTAACAAAGTTACATTGGCAACTTTATTCAAATAAGATCAAACTTGGTAGAACACCCTATTTCTATGTGCCATTTCATCCTGTTAAGTCTCATGTCAATTGGAAATCATTTGCTTGCCCAAAACCACATCAAACACCTTCTAGCACTTTGCCAAAATCACCATTTGGTCCACTTCCACTACTCCACTTTGCTTCAAATGCTTACCAGAGGTGTGCCTGGTCATCACCTGCCTCCAGTAAAACTCATTCAACCAAAACTCAATGATTGAGGGGTGAAAATCCTCATTTTACCCTTCTGGACAGCCCATGTTCATCTCTCTCTCAACCCCACCTCTCTCCCATTGGGTCACCACGGCATCCAAGGCCATATGTGCTTAGTTTACTCACCCCCAGACCCACTAGACACCAGTGGGCAAAGTGGACGCGTCCAGAGCGCGTGAGGACACGGCCACGCCGGCCATATGGGCGCTCTAGAGCGCGCTACAGTGCACTCCCTCACTGTAGCTGCGTCCTGCCCGAAGCTGATGACCACCTAGGGCCTCCCCCTTGCGCCAGTCGAGGTGCCTCGATGTCTAGGACATGGCATGCTGTCAACCCCCTTCTCTTTGTCCCTCCTGCAGCCTCCTCCCGCACGCGCACCGGCCGCCCGAGAGCTCAAGTGAGTGAGCTCACAGGCGCGGAGCCTCTGGCGCGCCCCTCTCCCCCTTTCTTTTTCCCTTGACTTGGACCACGTCCACAAGCGCCCTGGACACGCCCCGGAGAGCCAGTTTGGCCTCCAGAGATGGCTACGGCCTCGTCGGCGCACGCCCCCGTAGTGCACCTCGCCCCCTTCTATTTAAGGCCGCCCTGGGTCCTCCTCTCCACCCCATTCGCCTTCCCTCGATCCTAGAGCCCCCCTGGACCAACCCAATCCCCTCCTCGTGCCCTCCTTGCATCTCCATGGCCGGAGCAATGCCGTCGGCCTCCGCCTAAATTCTCGCCACTGACAGCCCCTCCTCCCCCACCTCTTTGTTCCAGAGCATCACCAGAACCACCGCCAACACTCCCCGCACACAAGTCCTTCCTCCCCATGCCTGCCTCGCCGTGCCCAAATGTCACCGTCGGCCTCGTCCGCCGTGGCCAACCCCTTGCTCAACTCGGTGCCCCTGGGCGACCATGCCACCCATGGTTGAACGCGGTCGGGTCCCCTGAGCACGCCGGTGGGCAGAACATCGCCGGAGACGCCCTGTAGCACCGGTGACTGGCGTCGAGCACCTCCTCTGTCTTCTGTAGCGCCGCGCGGGAGGTGGAGGATGAACCTGCCAGCGGGCCCCGCCCGTCGGCCGGCCAGCGTGGCTGAGCCACTGACGGGAGGGCCTCGCCCCGTTTAAGTGGAGACGGGCTCCGCCCGCTGCCACCTTCACTGAGGGAAAGCGTATTCTCGGGAGTACGCCTCCTGCGTCCTCAGCCTGAGCGCGGCCGAGAAGTTGGGCCGGCCCACTCCTATCTTCCGCCCGGTGCGCAGTATAAGGGTAAAAGAAAACCCTTTCCCTTTTCTTTTTCTTTTTCTATAAACTTGTAAAATCCTTAAACAATTCATTTGAACTCCAAATTTGGTGATTCAAATTTCTGATGCCTCCATAAATCAAGATCTATTTAATGAGCCATGGTGAACATTTTTACTCTGCCTTGTTTCCCATGGATCTAATAAAAATGTCATTTACCCATATAAGACCACTTCAAAAATCCATAGTATATTCATTTGGACTCCAAATCTGGTGATACCAATTTCTAAATGTTTCAAAAATCATGCCTGATTTAATGGGTACTTTTACTCATTTTTATAAAAAGGCATTCTATAGACAACTTACAGATCCATTAAATCCCTTATATCCTTCATATTGAAATGTTCCAAATTATCCATTGATCCAATGCCAATGAAACCACCTTGGTCATTTTTCATATGACCAGAGGTATCCTAGAAAAGTCCAACTCCTATTTTTAGAGCACTTTTATTTTTGCCTTGTTGTGTTGCTTATTGTGATTTGTTTCCGACGTTAGTTGACGAAGTAGACGGAGTACTTGGAGATGGACCGGAAGCTTTGAAGACTCTGAGGAACAAGGCAAGCATCCCTTTGACCATGTTCGAGAAACCTTTTTACGCATGTCATATTGCACCTCATTATCAATGCATCCAAATCATGCTGAGGTCATGACCATTTTGGTTGTTGCCTTTGTTACTTTCCTATACTGAAACTTGCATCAAGCATGACCCTACCTTCCTATGAGGGTTATGCGGGTGGGAGTAGATAGGATGATATTTTAGTAGCTAAGCAAATGGGACGGGGATAAGCATGGCGATGGAGGCAGAGTACTTTTAAAAGACTTTTCGAAAACCCCGTCGGGTGCCACTTATGCCTGAGGGAGATGATGAGTTGGGTAACCACTTGATGATGAAGTGGTGTACCGAGGCAAGTGTGTGTGTTGTTTTCAAAACGGATTGGTTTAAGTTGCGACCGTTATTCCAACCTTACATGCGCAACCACTCTACCCTTATATGGGAAAGGGCATTATTGATTATCTAGGCCGATACTAGCATGGTGCCCGCATTACTAGTGACGGGGGTGACACGAGGTCACTCTCGGGACGGAGTCGTGCTTGGATAAGCAGCCATGACTGTTTTTACAGGGCACCGGACACACCGTTGGTACCCCCGTGCAAGTGAGATGCGATGAATATGGGAACACGACTCCACCAAATTCAATTGTGAAAATGTTTGGCACGGGGGCTGTTACCAATCGAGTGGACTCTATGTTAGTGTCGTCTAGTGAAAGATAGTGATCGGGAGCTTACCCCGGGTACTTGAGGTACCGCGGGTCGTGGATGACATGGCAGTTCCCTGGATCTTGTGGCTAAAGTTTGCAACCTCTGCAGAGTGTAAAACTATTCGAATAGCCGTGTCCATGGTCAAGGACAGTTGGGTAACCGCTCTTGGGCTATGTCCAATGTTTGCGATACCTGGTGTGTGTGTGTGT